>OY730196.1:113228819-113828819 GCA_963422505.1 Pseudognaphalium luteoalbum
CGAGCAATCTCGACAGCCACCACTGAGACGCCAAACAGCGCAACCGCAACAACAGCAAGGGCAGGATCAACCATCTCTTTTTGATCTTATGCAGGGTATTCGAGGAATTCAAGTGAGCACTAATGATTTCCGGAATGACTTTAGCGAGTTCAAGACTGAAGTAACTGATTGGCAGCAACAGATGGACTACCGGGTCGGAAACGTTGAGTACCAATCCGCATGGACTGCCGATAACCTCAACTGGATTGCTGATCAGCAGGGGTACCAAACTACTTACGCCCAACCTTTGTACCAATGGGGCACCCCTGAAGCTAACCAACACCCACCACCCGTGTATGATCATCAGACAGCCTTGGAGGACGCCCGGCGAAGACACCAAGAGGATTTCGAAAGGCAGTTGCGGCGGGAACAAATGAATCGTGATGCTCCTTCCGGTTCTCAGAATTGGAACCGATGGCCACAGGATCGCGACCAGCAAGATGGGTCTCAAGGACCAAGTTCAGGGGGTTGGGGATGGCCCTTCTAGTTTGGTTATTACTATCCTTATGCTTTAAGTTAAGAGTGCCTGCGTGCCTCATTTGTTAAACAATTTATTTCATGTTTCAGTACTTATCCTTACTAGTATTTTGAACCTCTTGCTTTGAGTGACATTTGGGTACCGTTTTGTACAATGTCACTCAATTGCAATGACCTTTGTTTATTTTATTTCTATCTAGGTAATAGCTACAAGTTCTTGCTTGTTGGATTTGGAACACGTGCGCCGGCTGGCAATAAGTTCAGCAAATGCACTCGCACGTCAAACAAACCCCCGGGGAAGTTCTCGTTCCCTTTACCCCTTCGCACTCATAATTTTTATGCCATTTTTGCATTGAGGGCAATGCAAATCTCAAGTGTGGGGAGGGTTTAAATTCACTTAAATTTTATTCTTAAATTGTTTGTCCTCCTAAGTTGTTGCTTCAAGATATAGGACTAATATTAGTAGACGAAGCACCAATCAAGTTAATAAGTCTAACACTAAACTTCGACAGGGGATCTTCCCACTCATTCAGTTGGCTTACTCAACTTGATTATCCCTCTTGCTATAAAATTTTCTTTTTTAAGAGATGTGTCATAAAAAGCAACCGCATAGGGTGAATCGCATGACTAGCACACTTGTAGCCCCCACTATAAATGGTGAGAAATTCGAGCCTTATTGAGAAAAACACTTATCTTTAGTGTTTACATTATATGTTGCTATGAGTGTGCCGGTGATTGTAGTTTGTTCTAGAACTTGCCCTAGTGATGCATTTCGAGACCGCTGTGGGATCATAGAAATATGATATAGGTGGGGTCAAAGACGAGGAGGTATTCTCAGGATTTGGAGCTTAATTCTTATAGTTTTGACTTTCTAGCCAATTATTTAGTTTGTGTTTAATCTTTTATAGATTGCACAAGTTTACTAATCGGCCAAGGAATCTTGACTATTTTGGATCCTATTTTCTGCTTTACACCAATTTACGTCCAGTTCACCCAGGTCGTTGGCACTCATTTTTAGTGCTAAGAAACCCGTAGACACTTCCACATACACTCCACTAAAATGCTAGCCTAAATTTTGCATAGTCATGACCCGAATCATATATTTTTCTTGAATGTTGCCTAATTGGAATTTTAAATGAGTTTTATCTAAATGTGACTTAAATCGTTTTTAAGTGGGATTCTTGTGTTAAAAGTCTATAATTGAGATTGCATGAAATGAAAATTGTTTGAATGTCAAAGTTAAATGATTGAAGTTGAAAGCAATAAAATTAATGAAAGCTAACAATTGAGCTTAGTCTAGGATTGGATGATTGTAGTCAACTAAATGGCCTTTGAAATTCTGAACAAGTAGTTCCCGAGGGGTGTTTACACCTAGCCACTTAAGGCCTTTATCCGGTCTAGGATGGTTGGTCCGAAAGTTCGCTACACAGGGTTCATAGAAAGTCATAGAATGCAATTACTCCAATCAAAATGTGTAAACCAATTCGAGTTACTGAGTGCAATTTATGAATACGAATTGTAGGTGAAATTGAAGTATAAGTTTAATGGATGTGGCATGAGAATCCTAAGTTTACTATTGTCACATACATAAACCATTAGGTAGCGTTTCCACATTTTTAATGGGTCTTGACTACCACTTTTCACCGATTACTGTGTCTATCTTACCCAATTCCATATTTAGCCTACATGTGTTACAACATACGTTTAGAGTACCTCCTTTGAGATCTCACTTGGTGCTCACGCCAAGACGGTGGAGATTTGATCCTTGTGCAAGCCTATGGTAACATTGCATCACGACTTGGCTTGATTGAGTGTTACATCAATTACTTCCTTGCCCTGTAGTTCTATAGGTTGAGAGTGAGTGATTAAACACTTATCCTATTGTGAGGTGCTAGGTCGTGCATTCGGGCTTGACAAATATTTCATCTCAGGTTTTGCTAATTTTATAATGTTGCTAACATGATTGCTTTGGTGATTGATGTTAGTATTGTTTTGATAAGCCTAATCTCCATTTCTGAAAATGCAAGAGGGGGATTGTGAAATTGTAAAAGACAGTTTTGCTTGAGGACAAGAAATGTTCAAGTGTGGGGATATTTGATATCGCTCGTTTTGTACATGTTTATCTTTAGCGATATCATTGTTTTGTGCGTTCGTTTTAAGTGGACTTATTGAACTTTCGGTACTTAATTAGTTTGAAATGAATTCTAGGTATCAAGGTTGAAGGATCGAAGTTTGGATGGCATTTGGGTGATGATTCAAGCAAAAATATGGAAAGTGTTGAACACGTGCGGTTACACCAAAGCTGGTTGCTGGAAAATGCAAAGAAGCCGCCGGGTAGAAACCACTAGCCGCCGGGTCCTTTTGAAACCCGTCGGGTTTGTTGTTCCAACCGCCGGGTGATTTAATTTGTCCATCACATTTTGGTAGCAGAAACATTCGTCCTCATGAATCCTGTAGAAGCCGCCGGGTTGTTTGTTTTAGCCGCCGGGTCTCCTTTTGCCATTAAGCCGCCGGGTCTTCGTAACAAGCAACCGGGTTCCCCTGAAATTCGAATGACCCGCCGGGTCGTTACCACTAGCCGCCGGGTAGTTTGGGCGGCAGATCACTTTTTGTCCTTGAAAAGCACTTTTGCTTTTGGGGATACACCAACTTTTACATTCAGTATATATACACGAAAAAAATACCTTAAAAAAGGGGCGATTTTTGGGTTTTGAAAGATTTCTTCCATAATTCTTGAAGATTTGCTTAGTCTAACTTACTCCGGGTTCAAACATTCATCATTCCAACTTTGTAATCACTCGGTTTGCACTTTTCATTCTAATATAAGCATGTTTTCTTTGATTTCTTTGATGATAAGTGTGTGTGATGATGTTAGTATGATTGTTGGCTAGATTTTTGTCATACTTGCTTGGATGAACTAGTTAGTAACTAGGGGTGTTATATTTTGGTGTGAGTTTATGCTTCGAGTTTGAGATTCATCCACAAATTTGTATGTAACTAGTTTGATCTTGTTAAACTTGTCGGTATTTTGGCTAAACAACTTTGGCGGATGTTTGTTGTTTAATAAAAATATTTGTTATTTGTATAAAACGTATGAATGAACCATTTCCGCGAACGTGGATGATGTTACAAGTTAAATGAGCTAGCTAGCATGATATGAGTTAGCGACAATGGTGAATGCTTTTCGTGTGGATGAATGATAAACTCTTATAGCTTGAACTTATGTTTAATCTCCAACTTGTGTGTTTGAGCTTGATGTTATTACATTAACTTGTTTGATAACTTGCTAAGGGATATAGCGAATGTTTTCTTGTTAGTAAATTGTTATCGGTTATTTGTCTATAAATGGTCGAACTTAATTATGAATGTGGTTTTGGAACAAGTTGATGGTTAAGCTCAAATATGCAAGTAGGTAGCCATGGCGAATGTCCGTTACTTGATTAAATCATAGGTCTGTCAATTGAAGTTGAATCATTAGGCGATGGCGAATGTTAAGCCTAGGTTTGATGGAAAATTGTTCGCATAAAATAAACCGGTTTTAACTTTACACCCCGAAATCACTAACGATCTAATCCAAGCAAGTATAGTTTTTAATATTTGAAAGTACCAACCAATTTGACTCTTCCTGAGTCCACCGCTCTGATTTATTATAAATTGTAGTTTTAAGCATCGTGGCAATTCGGTCACACCCAACCACATTTTACTTTCTTTTATCTAATTGATCACATTTAACTTAAACCTCTTAAACTTAAGTTCCCTGCGTTCAAACCCGAACTTACCCAACTATACTACTACACGATAGGGTCCACTGCCCGGTTGTGTTCTGGTCTAGCGCGGTACTTTCTTGTTTATTTTACAACGATAAATTTAATAACTAGCTTCGACACATCAGTCATATAAAAAAAACTTGATGATGTGGATTTTCCTACACCCTTATTCCAAATAAGGTAATATTCAATTAAAATTTATATTATAACTATTTTCATTTAATAAGGTAATTAATAAAATTAAATTATACTATTTTAATTCAAAATAATGTGTCATATAATAACACTTATAACTTTTTATTATAGTCCAAACTCATGACATCCTTTAATCTATTTTTTCCTTCTAATTTTAATCTTTTAGTTTTTTCATCTTAATTTTAACTCTTATTCCTCTAATTTTCTCTTTTTTTAAAAATAAATAAATAAACTTTTAGTAAATTATGAGAACTTACTTTTAATGTAATTATATTTTGCATTAAAGTTTTGTTAATTTAAAAATTTTTTATTATCACCTTACAGATTAAGGAAATTTCTAATACGTTTTGCCCTAAATTAAAAAAATGTCACTTTTTTCAAGTATATATCGTTTTGCCTTCCGAAAAAAAAATTGACGATCTACCCATGAAATCGCAAAAGCAAATTTGCGATTTGCGATCTCGTGATTTGCTTTTGCGAGCCGTTCACTGACCGAGCCGTGGCCAAGACACCCAGTGCCATCGCAAATCGCAAATTTTCGATTTGCGATTTACCTATGCCCCGAGAAATACTTGCGATCTCCGAGTCTTTTTGCACGTTCCCAAGAATTTAGTGCCATAGCAAATGTCAAATCGCAAATTTGTGATTTGCCATTTGCCATTTGCTAAGGCCTCAAATACCGTCAGCGACTCGGTCACGTGCACGGGTCGCAAAAGCAAATGTACTGGTCGCAAAAACAAATTTGCGATTTGCGAATGGAAGGGGCATATCGTTAAAAAAATATTCGAGGGGCAAAACGATATATACTTAAAAAAAATTGGCATAAAATTAACATGTTTATTATAATATAGACTAATTGATACATGATGATAAGTAGGCAAGAAAAAACCCAACCCATTATATTCATACACAAACATATAACTTGTGATGCTCCTCTTTTGAACAAATATTAGGCTTCAAAATTACTATCTGTTTTGGTTAAAACTTATTGGGAGCTGAGACCTAATTGTAGCTACCAAACAAATGCTAGTTTATATGCAGAAACAGAGATAATAGGGTAGCTTGTGGGTGCTCAGCAACCTCCAACCAGCCCAACTGCCCTAAATTTACAATAGCCCAAGTCCATTAATTTGTGTTGAGCCCCCCTCAATGAACTATGAAAAAATATTAATGCTAGATTCCTTTGGCCCAATTGCACTAAAAGATCTTTATCCAAGCCCAAAAGTTAACTAAATGTTAGCACAAATTAAAAACACAAATTATTAATTAACTACGTGAAATTTCTGTGTATTCTCTCATTTACGAATTACGAAATCAAGAATTCCATTAGATTTTTGTGACGCATATACCTTGGGTCGTTCTCTTCTAGTTGTCTTTTTCTTCTTCTTTTTTTAATTCCATTAAATATTTTCTGTTTTCTAATTAGTTTATATATTATAACTAGATCAGAGATCATCTTTAAGAATTAATGGATCTTTGTTTTTATATTTTTTTCATTTATAAGTAGTTAGTTATCTGGACTCTCGTATTCCTTATAATTTGATGATCATTATTATTTACAATGCTATATTATTTTTTCTTTTACTTTTTTTATTCAACTAAAGTGTACTATTGTTTATTAATTTGGCTTTATGTTAGGTTGAATTATGGGTCCAAAAAAAAAACCAAGGGTTCTCAAAAAATAATTCGTGATTTTTTTACGCGAAAAGATGATGCTGCTGCTAATCAACAGTCACAACAAAACGAAGATATTGTTATGGAAGATGTTGTTAATGACCCACAATCACAACCAGATAGTGAAAATATCATGGAAGAGTCTCCTAAAGTTAATCTTGAAAAAGATGATACATCAAATTCATGAGAATTTAATACAGATTCATTAGTTCGAGATCCGGGCTTACGACCTCCAATTATGGATTATCCAAGTAACCAACGTGATGAGATTAGAAGAGCTTATATTAAATATGGACCTTATCAACTTCGTAAGTCAAAGTATGCTCTAACTACTAGTGGTTCAAGTGGTAATCGAAGCTTTCAAGAAGCTTAGTTTAGCAGATTATGGTGGTTAGAATATTCCGAGAAAACGAATGCTGCATATTGTCTTCCATGTTATCTGTTTGCTAAGAAGCCTATCAGACGAGTTGGTTCCGATACATTGACCAAAAAAGGGTTCAATACATGGAAAAAAGTTAATCGTGGCAAAGATTGTGCTTTCATCAAACACGAAGGTACAACTCCAACTTCGGCTCATAATTATTTTGTGAGATGTTATGAAGATTTAAGAAATCAGTTGAGTCATATAGAGATTGTGATAGAGAAGCAAACAACTCAACAGATTATTGATAACAGATTGCGGGTCAAAACATCTGTTGAGATGATTAAATGGCTAACAATGCAAGCTTGTACTCTTAGGGGCCATGATGAGCGACCGGATTCTAAAAATCAAGGAAAGTTTTTAGAATTGATAAAGTTTATTGCTTCTTATAACAAGGAAGTTGAGAAAGTTGTGTTGGAAAATGCTCCTCAAAATGCAAAGTATACTTCACCGGATGTCCAAAAAGAAATTTTGCATATTTTTGCTACAAATGTACAAAAATCAATTCATGATGAAATTGGAACGGCAAAATTTTGTTTGATAGTTAATGAGTCTCAAGATGAATCCAAAAAAGAGCAAATGGCAATTGTTGTGAGATTTGTTGACCGAGATGGATATGTCAAAGAAAGGTTGTTAAACTTGGTTCATGTCAAAGATACAACTTCGTTGACTTTAAAAAATGAAATCTTGTCTTCTTTATCTTTTCATAAGCTTGATGTACAAGATATTCGAGGTCAAGGATATGATGGAGCCAGTAATATGCGTGGAGAATGGGACGGATTACAAGCTTTAATGTTGAAGGAATGCCCTTATGCGTATTATATACATTGTTTTGCTCACCAGTTGCAACTAGCTTTAGTGACAGCATCTAAAGAGGTGGTTGAGGTGCACAAATTTTTTAAGAATTTAAACTTCATTATTAATGTCATTGATTCTTCCTCCAAGTGTCACGATCAATTAAAAGATGCTCAGATTCATGAAATTGCACACTTGGCCGAAATGGGAGAGCAAGAGAGTGGTAGAGGTGCAAATCAAATCAAAAGTTTGCAAAGAGCTGGAGATACTCGATGGAGTTCACATTATCGATCAATACGCAGCTTGTTGAAATTATATGGTCATGCCATTGTCATGCTACGTGACATTGCTATTAACGGGTCTACTCAATCTCAAAAAGGTGATGCTTCTTTTGCTCTTACACAGTTATTGTCATTTGATTTTGTTATTGTTATGCATTTGATGAAGAAAATAATGAGAAAAACCGATAAGCTTTGTCAGGATTTTCAACGTAAATCTCAAGATATAGTTAATACGTTGAGTTTGCTTTCCACAACAAAGAGGTTAATTCAAAATCTGAGAGATCAAGGCTGGCAATCACTTTTTGATAAAGTTGTTGCTTTTTGCGAGGCTAATAGCATTTGAGTTCCTAAAATGACTCGAACTTACAAAGATATAGTTCTGTCTCGTCTAAAAAAAGACAATGTGACCGTTGAACATCATTATCGAGTTGATGTCTTCATTGCTGTTGTTGATAGTCAGTTGCAAGAGTTGAACTCTAGATTCGGTGAGTCTGTGACAGAACTTCTTCGACTCAGTGTGGCTCTAGACCCAAGAAAGCCTTTCAATAAAAATGATATTTGTAAATTGGTAAAAACGTTCTATCCATTGGACTTTACAGAACAAGAAAATATTCAGCTAAAACTTGAGTTGCAACATTATGAGCTAGATGTACCTAATCATCTAGAGTTAAAAAAGGTTCGTACGATTTCCGAGTTATGTAGAGGCTTACAAGAAACAGAGAGGTCAGAAGTGTATCCAATGCTTGATAGATTGATTCGACTTGTATTAACTCTTCCGGTTTCAACCGCAACAAGTGAAAGAGCTTTCTCAGCAATGAAAATAGTGAAAACAAGACTTCGTAGCAGCATGAGCGATGACTTTCTTAGAAGTTGTTTAATTCTTTACATTGAGAGAGATATTGCCGATACATTTTCTACGGATGAGATAGTAGATGATTTCGCTTTCAAGAAACGTAGACGAGTCCGACTTCAAGGTCCTAAGGTACAATTATTTTAAGCTTACTTTTAAGTTTATGTTTTATTAATATTTAGATGCTAGTGTTTTAACTATTTGATTACTTGTAACAGGTTACTCAATGAGAAACGGATCGGTGTGCATAGAATTTAGCTTTTATCTTGAAGATTAATTTTTGCAAAACTTAAGTGTTACTATATCTCATACATTCGTTTTATTTAAAACTTTTATCGTTGTTAATTTATATATCTAAATAATAATACTTTGTTATGATGTGCGAATAATTTTTTGTTGTTGATATATAATTATTGAGTAAGCCCCCTATATTCAAATCCTGATTCCGCCCATGTTTATACGTAGTTTTGCACTTGTAAAAATCAACAAATTAGGATCATAGATTAACGTTTAAAGTCAAAATGTAACGTCTTAACTTATTAAATTTATTAAGTAGGTATCTACCAGTTTGGCACATAATTGAGCCCCTACCCGCCTCAATTACAATTACTCACCGTTCTAGTAGTTCTAGTATTGTAGTATATTTGTTATCCTAATTAATCTTCTAGATCCGCCTATAACGACCACAACTTATAATAATCACAATATTGCACTTAATTATACCAATGGTATACGTCTTGTTTCTTTTAATTAATCTTTAATATTCAAATATAGTTATGGTTATTCAATAAACCAAATAATTTTATGAAAATTAAACAAAACTAGCGTAATACCCGCGCTATGCAGCGGAGTATACTATTTTATGGTTAAATAGTTAATCAACGATGATAATATGATTATCAGTGATAATGAGTTAATAGCAGTAATTTGTTTGTATGTAGTGTTCAAGATTTAAGAAATTAATTGGTAAAAAGTGGGAAAATGATATATTGATAAAGTTTTGGTATAAAATGAAAATTAGATCAACTAAATAAGGAAGTGTTGAGTCTTAAATCTTAAAAGTTTCTAAAAATAAAGTACCAACATGCATTATATGTATTATAGATTTAATATTCAAATATAGTTATGGTTATTCAATAAACCAAATAATTTTATGAAAATTAAACAAAACTAGCGTAATACCCGCGCTATGCAGCGGAGTATACTATTTTATGGTTAAATAGTTAATCAACGATGATAATATGATTATCAGTGATAATGAGTTAATAGCAGTAATTTGTTTGTATGTAGTGTTCAAGATTTAAGAAATTAATTGGTAAAAAGTGGGAAAATGATATATTGATAAAGTTTTGGTATAAAATGAAAATTAGATCAACTAAATAAGGAAGTGTTGAGTCTTAAATCTTAAAAGTTTCTAAAAATAAAGTACCAACATGCATTATATGTATTATAGATTATAGATATATAGCCGTATTTTATATAAAGTATACAACGTATCAAACAATAACTAATACTAACTACTCGTATATTATAAACTAGACTTTAAACCCGTGTATACACACGGGTCGTTAATTTTAAATATGAAATTTCGTATTTACTATCTTGTTTCTTATAATAAAGTGGGTAAGTTAATTAATATGTATATTAAGTATTTTGTTGAATTTATGATAATATTACTTTATGTAAATTGATTTATACAAGTAGAGATTATAAAATTATAAGATTTTGAAACCAAGTTAGTCGGCTGTTGTTCCCCTCCTAAGGGCAGGATTTGAAATTGAAAATATATAAGATTCAAATTACTCTTTCAAGAGATTAGGCCAATAGGCCAATAACTATATCTACATATCCAGAAAAATCTAATTTTTTTTCTGTAACTGTCAAATTTGATTCACTTCCCCTTTTGTAAGACTAGGAATAACAGATGCCGGTCTGCTTTCTCTAAATAGATTAATTAGTTTACGTCTATATTAAATTTTCAAGTAATTTTATTTTTACTCGATGAAATAAAAATATGTACATTACATATCAATTTGGATAATATTTTAGTTATTCATTAAATTTCTTTGTATATGTAAGTGGGTAAATGGTAAAAAAAATAAATTAATTTCAATAAGTTAGAGATCTAATCTTAAAATTTTTACTAAAATTAAAGAACTTGAAAAATTAAAACTTAATCAAATAATGACATCATAAAAGTGTTTTATATATATAATTTATAAGATTAATTTACTCCTCCATCCCACTATTTTCAAGGTACGCCTAACTATTTTCAAGGTACACCTAACTGATTTATATATACTAGCCGTTAACCCGCGCAATACGACGGGAACGTATTTGAAATCCCTTACAAAACGTAGTGAAATAGCATTTGAAAATTGATTTAAGATATACAGCTTAAAGCAAAACAAATAATAATAATATATGATGAACAATACTAACAACAACAAACTCATAGGAAATTAGAAAAGAAACTACACAAAAGAAACATCCGATTTCACAAGAAATTTAAATTGAGCCTAAAGTGATAATGAAAAAGATAATTAAAAACATGTACTATGTAAAACAAGAGAAAGAGAATGAAAGAATTTGTTAGTCATAATCTGCTTTGTAAAAAATGTACCACACAAGAAACGGCTGGTTGCACATGAAATTTAAATTGAGTCTAAATTTAAAGTGAGGGGTAATATGGGGAATTTTCATATCTCTCTACTAAGTCAATTAAGTCAAAATCTTGAAATGCCTAATAAAGGAGTAGATGATTAGGAAAAAAAGGTAATTTAGATGATACCCTTACCCCAGTATCATATTTCAATGGTACGCGTCCGTGCTACCCGTAATGAGCATCAACATAAGTAAGACAAATCACTTATCCACAAATCACTCACATATGCCGAGATACGAATTCAAACCCCTGATTATGCGTCACACATATGAAGTCTAAGTGTTTATAATTTGTAATTATTTTTTTTGTAAATAGACAATCTTTTTGGAAGAAACAAAGATATTAAGGCAGTCAAAAAATGTGAAGGATAGAGTATCTATTAGTCATTACTTATATCAAAAAAGTTCAAATTAATTACGTTTTCTATGCCTAACAGATTAGATGCGTAACATTTTAAAAAAGTTTTGTTAACGTGTGCCCCATAACACACGTTTAAGTGTATTAAATGAAGTCGGAATTTCTCTATATCAAAATTTGTAATTAATGTATGCATAAAAATGATAAATTTTATATTAAGTTAATAAGTATTAAATGTAAATATTAATATTTATATAAATTTTAAAATACACTTCAACGTGTGTCACGTAGGGGTGTTCATTCGGTTAATTCAGTTTAAAACGAACTTAATCGATGAAACCGATCGATTTTCGGTTTTAAAAAATTGAAACCGAAACGAACAAATAAAAAACCAAACGGAACGGAACCAAATTACTATTCGGTTTATTTGATTTTTACTATTCGGTTTATGCTTTCATATAATAATAATAATATAAACATTCAAACAAAATCAAAAAACTTGATTATAAAACAAAACTTATTAGCACGTTTCTTGAGTTCGTGACAAAAATATAATAATTTGCAATACAAAACTAAGGTATAGTTAAGAAATTTGTGATAAACGATGAATAAAGTTAATAATGGTATAAGTCTGCATAATATTCAGTGATTAACCTAACTAATTTGTACATAATTTTAAAGTTTACTAAAATATATTATTTTTCGGTTAATTTTGTATTCAGTTTTTACATTGATAATCAAAACCAATCCAAAAACCAAAATTAATAATTGGTTTTGAACCAAACAATATAAAAAAATCAAATTATTCGAACCAGATGATTGAATACAAATTGTTCGATTGGACAATTCGATTTGTCCATATATCGAACATCTCTAGTGTCACGTGGTAAAAAAGAAGAAGCTATATTGAGTTATTGACTAACGATCCTAATAGGTGAAACGTTCTAGAAAATGGAATTTTAATGGATAAATTCATAAATCTCATAATCAATTCATAAAACAAAGTAGTATATGGATATTTGGACCCGGTTAAGCATAAATAATGGCTTGTTTTCATCGTGGGCATTTACATTATTTTCTATGAATGTTCGATTATTAAATCATTAAATCTTGCTAAAAAATGTATATATATTTCCTAATAACTAACAACACGATATGTTATTAAATGATGTTAATTCCTATGATAAAATAACGGTCGAGATTTGCAAGATCAAATCCACTTTATATAACCCCTCATGTGTCCTGTTCGGTAGCACGGATATCTTGTTTATTTACTGGTTAAAATCCCGTACAAGTTTCAAAAACACCCCCTGATCATTTACCTATTAAATTAAACCCCTGCACCATTGTTTCATATTTCCCTCTTAAAATCTGCAAAATCCAAATGAGACAACTTTTTTTTTTAGGGTTTCTAAGCAATCAAAAATGAAACCTTTATATATTGTTTCTTGACTGATTGTTGCTAGGAAAAAAAAAATTTATGTTTTCTAATTGTGGGTGTTACAATGGATGGAAGTAATATATACAAAGCAAGTAGTAGTATAAGGCTAGGAAGTTTGAGAGCAAATAGTGGACAAATAGCATCAAGTTTAAGATCTTCAAGTAAGTCATTATGGAGGAATTCTGGAATGGATGCTTTCTCGAAATCGTCTCGTGAAGAAAATGATGAAGAGGCTCTTAAATGGGCTGCTCTTGAAAAGCTACCAACTTTTGATCGTTTGAAAAAAGGTCTTTTGTTTGGATCAACTGGACCTTCCAATGAAGTCGATGTCGATAATCTTGGAATTGAAGAACGAAAACAATTACTTGATCGTCTTGTGCATGCTGCTGATGAAGATAATGAGAAGTTTTTGTTGAGGCTCAGAAATAGAATTGATAGGTGAGTACTAAACTACTAATTAATTAATTATAACAAAAGATATCTTGAATGGTGATTAATTGATAACTATAATAATGACTATGTGTTTATGATTCATTTGTTGAATGAAACTAAACTTTTACAGGGTTGGGATTGATTTGCCAACCATTGAAGTCAGATTCGAGCATTTGACTGTGGAGACTGATATTAATACAGGAAGCAGAGCTTTACCTAGTTTTCTCAATTTCTACCTAGATTTTCTAGAGGTAAATTGATATATCACATTCACAGAAAATATACTACAGGGACAGTAACTCAAAAAGTGAGTGTAGTTTCTGGTTTTTGGGTGAAAATTCTACTGTTAATGTTTTTATACAAGATCTGTGAAACAAATTCTTGATTGTAATTGGGATTTGTTCTTGTTTCCTGCTTAAAATTTTGCGGACAAAGTTGACCAAGCTTTTTGACCCTTTTGCTTCTTTCTAATAGGGTCTCTTGAATTCTATTAACATGCTTCCAAATAGGAAAAAGCATATAACCATTCTTGATGATGTTAGCGGTGTCATCAAACCAGGCAGGTGAGAAGGAAGAACTAATTGTTTTGAATTTCTTGTATCAAGGATAGTTTCAAGCTTATGGAATTCAGTTAGTGTATTGATTTTTATGTAAAAAAATGTTCAGAATGACATTACTTTTGGGTCCTCCAAGTTCCGGGAAGACAACATTGCTATTGGCATTGGCCGGGAGTCTTGCTAAGGAGCTCCAGGTAAATATCTTAGGCAAAAACTTTTATTCCGGTTTATGAACCGTCTCCAGTGTAAAATTAACTATTTAATCTATAAATGTAGGGCTCTGGAAGGATTACATACAATGGCCATGAGTTACATGAGTTTGTACCCAAGAGAACGTCTGCTTATATAAGTCAAAATGATGTTCATATTGGAGAAATGACCGTTAGAGAAACACTGGCTTTCTCTGCCCGATGCCAAGGGGTTGGAACACGTTATGGTTAGTTTAATCATCACACTTATATCTTTAAGAATTGGTATTTCAACATGTATCAAAAATATGATTTAACACCATAATACATATTTGTTTGATTAATAAATAACAGAGATGTTGGTCGAGTTGTCAAGAAGAGAGAAAAGTGCAAACATTAAGCCAGATCCTGATATTGATATCTACATGAAGGTAAGGAGTTATATCCACACTACCACAAACCATTACATTGTTCATGCCCATTTCTGCAAGTGAAGAGGTTTGTATGCAGTAAAACTGGGTTATATTTGCAGGATGTTATCACCCATTCTGTGTTAGTGCTTTTTCTAAATTGAACATTTACATCTTCAATTGAGTGTGTGATCTTCTAAGTAGGATGTGCAAATCTGTACGGAGGGAAGATCTAGACAGTTTTTTGTCATTTAGAAAATATTCTCCGTGATACTTTCTTTTGTGCAAGAGTGTCTCATGTATAACATGATTCTACGGTTAAGATGTTCAAGTGTGGCCGAAAGTTAATTCGATACAGTGCTAGAAATTAACTCTCTCTCGATTTGCTGAAATTAAACCATTTAGTCACCTTTTAATCAGAACAGTGGTTTTATACATAATTTTTCTTTTCATGAATCAAGTCTAAACATTTCTAGGTGTTAATATATTAATGATCAATTATTATCATATAGGCTGCAGCATCGGAAGGTCAAGAAGCTAATGTTGTCACAGATTATACGCTCAAGGTATGCTAGCTACATTTTGTTTCCTATCTAATCTAAATCTAAATGCATAATAAAGGAAAAGAAACTGAAGAATGACCAACTAGAAGTTTAAAAGCTCTGTTTTACGAGCAGATATTAGGGTTGGATGTGTGTGCAGACACCATGGTTGGGGATCAAATGAGAAGAGGTATATCTGGTGGGCAAAGAAAGCGGGTTACAACAGGTGATTATAATTATAATTATTAAAAAGAATATTTGATTAAATACATGAGCTTAAAAAGGTTTATTGCTTGGTCACGCTTACTAGCATTGCTTAATTTCTTTTACAGGCGAAATGATAGTTGGACCATCGAAGGTTCTACTTATGGACGAGATATCTACTGGTTTGGATAGCTCTACAACTTTCCAAATAGTGAATTCGCTAAGACAATATGTTCGTATTCTCGAGGGAACAGCTATCATATCTCTTCTCCAGCCTGCACCGGAGACGTATGAGTTATTTGATGATATTATTCTCCTAAGTGATGGAAAGATCGTGTATGAGGGTCCACGTGATTACGTTCTTGAGTTTTTTGAATCTACGGGATTCAAATGCCCAGATAGGAAAGGTGTAGCTGACTTCTTGCAAGAAGTAAGTACTGATGGTGTGCTGTGATTATGCTTCTCTCTTTTGGTTATGCACAAAATAAAGAGGAAAAAACGCACTAGAAGATTGAATTATCTCACTGAGAAACCAAAAATATATAAATTGGTTGTTATATGTGATGCTCCTAATTTTGATAAGATGCCTACAAACTTTCAGAATATTAAAAATCCCTTTGATCTCATGCTCCCAAAGCTCCAAAAGATTGTCTGCATCATATAAAATGTTGGAATTGTGTTATAGGTGACATCAAAGAAAGATCAGGAGCAATATTGGATGAAAAGAGATGAACCTTACAGATTTGTGACGGCCAAGGATTTTGCTAAGGCATACGAATCTTTTCATATTGGAAAGAGAACAGCAAACGAACTTGCAATCCCGTATGACAAAAGCAAAAGCCACCCTGCTGCTCTTACAACCGAAAACTATGGTTTAAACAAGAAGGAGCTCTTGAAGGCTTGCATGGATAGAGAAATATTGCTGATGAAGAGAAACTCATTCGTTTACATTTTCAAACTATTCCAAGTATTATTTTGACCTATATTTAATGCCTCCCTTTTGAATGTGATGAATTGGTGTTCAAAAACATTATGATCAACAACATGTTTTGTTTTCAGCTAACTATCATGGCAATAATCACTATGACTGTGTTTTTGCGAACTAAGATGCATCGACGTGGGATTGAAGATGGAGGACTATATGTTGGTGCTTTGTTCTTTGGTGTCACGATGATCATGTTTAATGGGATGGCTGAGATTTCAATGACAATTGCAAAGCTTCCAGTGTTCTACAAGCAACGAAATTTCTTCTTCTTTCCTACGTGGGCATATGCTCTTCCATCATGGTTTGTCAAGATTCCTGTTTCGTTTACTGAAGCCGCAGTTTGGACCATACTCACTTACTACGTTATAGGATTTGATCCTAATATCTGGAGGTATTTCATAAGGGGGCCGGGGGCTTATTTTCTGAACACTTATGACAACTGGGGGCAGGGCAACCTGCTGCCTCTTGGTCATTACTTACAAAAAAAATTTCTTTTGTTGTTGTTGTTGTTGTTACTAGCTGTATGGTTATTAACTGAATTTGTCCTTTTTTACAGATTTCTCAAATTTTATTTGATAATGGTAACCACTAACCAGATGTCCTCAGCATTGTTCCGATTCATTGGGGCTGCAGGTCGTAACATGATTGTTGCAAACACGGTTGGTTCATTTGCAATTCTCTTACTCTTTGCATTGGGTGGATTCATCTTATCACGAGGTGATAACTTGGTTTTAGCTTAAATGTATTGATGGTTCCTAATATTTTAGTCTTATAGATACTGTGTGGTTATGAAATAAGAACATGTTTTTCTTTATATAGATGATGTAAAACATTGGTGGATTTGGGGGTACTGGTCATCACCAATGATGTACGCGATGAATGGAATAGTGGTTAATGAATATCTTGGACACAAGTTTAAAAAGGTAACTGCTTGATGTGCAAATCATGATGTTTCAATTATGAATCAGAACTTGTTTTTTTGATTTCGTTGCTCCATCCCGTAGCCTTACGTGGATACAACACTTGGGAAATTTATCGTTACGTCTCGAGGATTGTTTGCAGAGACATACTGGTATTGGATTGGTGTTGCAGCTTTGCTTGGTTTTATGTTACTCTTCAATTTGTGTTTTGTTTTCTCTCTCCAATATCTCGACCGTGAGTTTTTGCATCTTGTTATTGTAACTCTTTGGTATTGAAATTTTTATGTAAACCTTGTGTGACAACTGGTATGAACTCTAGCATTTGGGAAAAGTCAAGGAAATGCATCACAACATGAAGACCATGAAGAATTATCATCCACAACGAAGGAAGGAAATGAAAACAAGAAGAGAGGGATGGTACTTCCGTTCGAACCGCATTCCATTACGTTTGATAATATTAAGTACTCCGTTGATATGCCACAGGTAGTATTTATAGATACTTATAATTTTCTAGTGATACGAAACTGTTAAGCAGTTTTAACTCATGACAATATATGTAGGAAATGAAAGGACAAGGTGTTAGTGAAGACAGATTGGTGTTGCTTAAGAATTTAAGTGGAGCTTTTCGGCCTGGTGTACTTACGGCACTTATGGGTGTTAGTGGTGCCGGTAAAACTACTCTGATGGACGTGCTGGCTGGTAGAAAAACAGGTGGCATTATAGAGGGTGACATTCGGATTTCAGGTTATCCAAAGAAACAGGAAACGTTTGCTCGAATTTCTGGATATTGTGAACAAAATGACATTCATTCACCTCATGTGACGGTTTATGAATCATTGGTCTACTCAGCTTGGCTGCGGTTGCCGGCAGATGTTAATGAAAGCTCCAGAAAGGTTAATATATGATCACATGAACATTTATAAAACTCTGTTTTTTATTCCATCAGTCAAGAAACATAAGATTTAATTAAGATTTTGTTAACAGATGTTTGTTGATGAGGTGATGAACCTTGTGGAACTGAACCCACTCAGAGAAGCGCTAGTCGGATTGCCAGGTGTCAATGGACTGTCCACAGAACAGCGAAAAAGGTTAACCATAGCCGTAGAGCTGGTAGCCAATCCATCTATAATCTTTATGGATGAACCAACATCTGGGTTAGATGCTCGAGCGGCTGCAATTGTGATGAGAACAGTTAGGAACACAGTGGACACAGGAAGAACGGTTGTCTGCACCATTCATCAACCTAGCATAGACATATTTGAAGCATTTGATGAGGTCCATTTGATCCTAAATGGCTCACTTCTGTTTATGTTTATATGACGAACATATTATTCAATAACGTTTGTGAATGCAGTTGTACTTGATGAAAAGAGGAGGACAAGAGATATATGTTGGACCTGTTGGTCGCCAATCTTGTGAACTGATCAAGTACTTTGAGGTAATATACAACAAGTAGATTTAAGAAAATGTAGACTGATAAATAAGCCGAACAATGACACACGATTATTTATTAGAATTCACAATGCCTTCAAAGCTTACATAAAAGCTCCTTTATACGAAGCATTTTTAAGAAATCTGTAAAACAAATATCAAAATTCAATTCAAACCACCTAAAAGAGTGTATTCTTTTTGTGGTAGCAGGTAGCTTGTGGCTTAGTCTGTTATACATCATAAAACCTGACTATATTTGTGAACCAGGATATCGAAGGGGTGAGCAAGATTAAAGACGGATATAACCCTGCGACATGGATGTTAGAAGTCAGTGCTTCTTCGCAAGAAGAGGCTACGGGAGTCAATTTCACAGAAATCTACAAGAATTCAGAACTTTACAAGTGAGTGGCACTTACCGTTATTGGAGAAATTAACTTTACTATTTTCTTTCTTGCTAAAGTCTTGATAAAACTCAACTAAATCACAGGAGAAACAAAACTGTTATCGCTGAACTAAGTGAACCATGCCCTGGTTCAAACGACCTCCATTTCCCAACTCAGTACTCGAGATCATTCTTCACCCAGTGTCAGGCGTGCTTATGGAAACAACGGCTGTCTTATTGGAGAAACCCTCCTTACACTGCTGTACGTTTTGCCTTCACCACTATTATCGCACTCTTGTTTGGATCAATTTTCTGGCAAATTGGTGGTAAAAGGTAAAAATAATAATTACACAAAAAATTCTTACAATTTATTTACTTGGATCTGATACATACATACATACATACTATAAATTCCAGGGAACGCATGCAGGATTTGAGTAACGCAATGGGTTCTCTTTATACATCGGTTCTCTTCTTAGGAGTCCAAAATGCATCAGCAGTGCAGCCCGTTGTGGACATTGAACGAACCGTGTTTTATAGAGAACGGGCTGCTGGAATGTACTCTGCTTTGCCATATGCCTTTGCTCAGGTACGCAACTCATGTGTCTCTTATAGTCTTCATCTATTTATTTATCGATCTTGATTAGGTTTTCGATCATATGTGTTGTTTTGTAGGTGTTGGTGGAAATACCATATGTATTTTGTCAATCTGCGGTATATGGTCTTATAGTGTATGCAATGATAGGATTTGATTGGACTGCAGCGAAATTTTTTTGGTTTTTGTTCTTTTTTTTCTGCTGCTTGCTCTACATGACATTCTATGGCATGATGGCCGTTGCAATTACTCCAAATGCCAATATTGCTGCCATCATTGCTGCTGCGTTTTATGCGCTCTGGAATCTATTTTCAGGATTCATCATCCCAAGACCCGTAAGTTATCAATACACAAAACTTAGATCAAATTATTTACATTTGTTTCATTTGTTTATTTGTGGTTGTGTGTTTTCTAAGAAAATTCCAATATGGTGGAGATGGTACTATTGGGCAAACCCGATAGCGTGGACACTCTACGGCTTGATTGTTTCACAGTTTGGGGATTTCGACAATGTGCTTACGAGCGGAGAGACTGTGAAAGATTACTTGCATCGATATTATGGGTTCAAACATGATTTTCTTGGTGCATTGGCTGGTGTTCATGTGGGATTAGTGATGACTTTTGCAGTAATATTTGCTTATTGCATCAAATCCTTTAATTTTCAGAATAGATAAAGGATTTGCAGTAATATGTTGTTTTAATAAAGTTTTGAGTTGGGTCTTGTTCGAATCAATTTTTCATTTAATGTATGTTTGAACAGCCTCTATTAGCTATAGTTTCCGCTATTGCTGTTCAGTGATATAATAATATAAGTTATTGATGATTATGGTTGATGTCATTTTATATGAAATTTATTTATGTCGCTTGATAAGTATAATAATGTGAATTTTATCATCTTATATTCTTATTAACTCCTAGATTAATCTAAAAAGCTAAATGAACCGATGGTTACTCCTCTCCGATTTAGGACTATGTTGGGCTAAATTCTTCTGTTCTACAAAAGTCAAATTATTCTAAGTGTTTAAGTCTGTTCAAAGTTAGTGCTGCTGGGCTATGAAGACTTAGTTCTGCTAGTGGAAGTTAGCTCTGTTCATTTATTGAAAACAAAGTTTTCCAGAGTTAGTTCTGCTAGTCTTTCAATGGTTAGTGCTGCCAAGCTTTTACAGAGTTAGTGCTGCCAAGTGCCAATGTTTGCAAGAATTAGTTCTATCAGTTCAAAAAGATAGTTCTGCTCGTCTATATGTTAATGCTGCTTAGTGGGTCTGACTTTCTACCAACTCTGCAACACAAGTACACCTACTGCAGACATGCTTTTGAGGAATAGTGCACGCAGCAGACAAGAAAGGTCAAATGCATTTAATGCAGGCGTGGTTCCTAGAAGTGTTGTGTTAGAAAAGTAGATTGTATATAGATTTTATACAAGTTATTTAGTCTATAAGTATGTACTTGAGTTAAAAAAAAGTTAACTGATTACAAGTGTGTATGTTCAAGTCTAAGTCTTTAGTCAGTTGTAACTAAGCTTCAAGGTTGTCTTTGTAACCCTGATACAATTGTGTATCCGTATTATTCAATAATAATATTGAGGCTTTTGATTATTGAATCACTTGTGTTCTTGTTTTGTTTTACAACTCTACATCAATTACATTACAAGTCACATAAATCTTCCACTTGATAAGTGTCATTCTGCAAACTTCTTGTCAAGAAATTCTTAGCTTGTGTCAATACATTTGCATAAACAAGTGTTATTGTGGGACCCCACAATTGGTATCAGAGCTAGTGTAAGCTTTGAATTCTGGAAGATCTTAGATAAGAGCTGTGATCACTTAAGTTGTAATCTTTCTTGAGCTTGTTAATATACAATGGCATCAGAATTTGTAGAAGGTGTTCAAGTGTCTAGGATTCCTATCCTCAGACCAGATGAATACAACATGTGGAGAAACAGAATTAAGCAACACATGTTGCTTACAGATTATCAACTATGGGACATTGTGGAAAATGGTCCAAAATACAAAGTTGATGCAAATGGTGTAAGGTTACCAAGAGTTGCACCAACAACAGAACAAGAAAGAAGGGAAAGAGCTACTGAACTTAAAGCTCTAAGCACTTTATTACTCTCTATTCCCAATGAATACCAAAGTGAATTTGAGCAGGTTGATGATGCAAAGGTGCTTATAGAAGAACTAGATAAGAGATTTGCAGGAAATGAAAGCACCAAGAAGAACAAAATGTCAATGCTCAAACAACAGTTTGAAAACTTTAGTTCTGTCAAATCTGAAACTTTGACTCAAGTCTTCAACAGATATAGAAAGCTTGTAGGTGAGTTAAAGAATCACAAGGTTGTCATAGACAAGGATGATCTTAACAGGAAGTTTTTAAGATCACTAGGTGAAGAATGGACTATATATACTGTAGGTCTTAGACAAAGGAGTGATTTGGATGATAAAGAGCTAAATGATCTTTACAATGATCTTATAGCTTTTGAGCCTGAGGTGGAGAGCAGGAAACAGAGCAGTGGTGAAGCACAAAGCTCACAAAATGCTGCTTTTATGTCCATGGGAAGAGCCAAAACAGATCCAAAAGGATATGGGTCTGTATCTACTGTGAAAAGTGTAGGATCAAATTCACCATCTGTAGTACAAGAAAGATCTATAGATCAAGTGGTAGAAGCATTCTTTGCTAGTCATGTGAACTCTTCACTGACTAATGAAGAATTAGAACATGTGAATCCAGATGATCTGGAGGAAATGGACATCAAATGGCAAATGGCTATGATCACCATGAGGGTGAAAAGATTCTTGCAGAGAACAGGAAGGAATAACTTTGCAGGAAAGAGAGATGATAATGTGGGGTTTGATAAGAGCAAGGTAGAATGCTACAACTGCCACAAATTGGGTCATTTTGCCAGAGAATGCAGAGCTCCTAGGCAGGAAATGAGTGGACAAAGATCTGGGGGTTATAATGCTGCTTACAATGGATCACAGAAAAGAACCATTGCTGTTCAAGAGTCTACACCAAATATTCTTGTATCACAAGATGGTATGGGATATGACTGGAGTGATCAAGCAGAAATGGAACCACAGAACCATGCATTGATGGCTGTTGGAGAGGAAAGCACATCAGATGAAGTCCCCTATGAGGTACAAGCAAAATTATGTTCCAATGTATGTAAGAAAACTGTTAAACACTACAGGGATCATAATGCTAATATTTGTAAAGAACTTAGGGACTGGGACATTAGAAGTCAACATACAACCTTAGCAATAGAAGATCTAGAGAAACAAATTAAAGCATACCAGAAAAATGAAGAACAATATGATTATGATCTTAAGTATGCTCAATTTGAAAAGGATATGTTGCAAAATAGGGTTGATGAATTGATTAAGAAACTAGCTGAAGTCACTGCTGAGAAAGAAAGTATCAAACTTACAGTGGCTGAGCTAGAGAATGCTTCTGAGAGTGTCCAAAATCTGATAAAAAGTCAAATCCATGATAAGATTAAAACTGGCTTAGGGTATAATCTTAACAATGTACCTCCACCTTACAATCACACCTACATGCCTCCTAAAACTGATTTAGACATGAATAAACTTAAGGAGAAAATGGTAGAAGAGGTCAAACTAGCCGATCCTGTTGCTGCATTGAATGAAAATGCAAATGATCTGGAAAAGGTTGAGATATCTGAATGGATTTCAGATGATGAGGTTGAATCTAAGAAAGATGTTAGAGTTTATTCAAATCCTACCTCTGTTACTGGGCTAGTATCTAAGTTAAAAACTAAGAAACTAGCAGAGGGTAAGAAACTATTTCAAGAACAGACTAGGATGAATTTGAATGAAAAGAAGAATGCTAGTACATCTGTTAACACATCAGAAAGTGATAAAATTGTTGTTGTTAAATGTACTAAGTGTAATTGTTCTGCTAACTCATCACTAGTTTCAAAAATAAAGAAAAATTCAAGAGAAAATCAAAGAAATTGGAATCAAATGGTTTCTCAAAAACTTGAATCTAATTTCAAAAGGGTTGATGAGAAAGCTTGTTTTATTTGAGGAAGATTCAATCATCTTCAAAAGGATTGTTATTTTAACCCAAAGCTTCAACGGGATAAACAATCATCATGGACTAATACTGACAGAATTAACCATCAAAATTTCAAAACCAAAGTTAATTCTGCTAGTATAGTCAGAAAGTCAATAGCAAAAGTTAACTCTGCTGCACCAAAAGGAATTGCAAAAGTGTTGACTAACAATAAGGCCAACAGAACTAAAATGACAAAGACAAACTTTAACTCTGCTAAGCAAAACTACAAGGTTAATTCTGCTAAGCAAAAGTTAACCAAAGTTAGTTCTGCCAGGCAAAAATTAAGTGGTTCAGAAGTTAATTCTGCCAGGCCACTTAATGTTGTCAAGTCAAAAATTAGTTGGGTTTGGAAACCAACTGCTCTATCACCAGCATCAATTACCTTCAAAAGAGTTGATGCTGTTGACAAGAAAGGGATACCCACAACCAAATTGGTTTGGGTTCCCAAGAGAAACTGATCTTTTGTCATTTGTATGTGCAGAGCAAGAAGAAAAGCTTATGGCATATTGATAGTGGATGCTCTAGGCACATGACAGGAGATAGAAGCAGATTGGAGGACTTCAAAGTTATTGATGGAGGTCCTGTTGCCTTTGGAGGTAATCCTAAAGGAGGAAGGATTACAGGCATGGGAAATGTCAACAGTGACAAAATGAGCTTCAATGATGTATACTTTGTTGAACAACTGAGGTACAATCTGTTAAGTGTTAGTCAAATTACAGAGAAAAAGAACCCAGTGTTCTTTAATGACACAGAATGCTGTATTCTTTCTGAGAAGTTTGTTCTTGACCCCAAAATGATTTTAATGAAAATTCCCAGAAAGAATAACATGTACAGGTGTGAATTGGCTAAATTTGTACCCAAACCTGAGTTGAGTTGTCTCATTTCAAGAGCAACTGTCAATGAATCTGACCTTTAGCATAGAAGGATGTGTCACATGAATTTTAAAACAATAAACAAACTTGTTAAAGGAAAACTTGTCAGAGATTTACCAGAGAAAACATATTCATGTGATGACCACTGTGTTGCATGTCAAAAAGGCAAGCAACACAAATCCTCTTATAAGGCCAAGACACTGAACTCTATTGACTCACCTTTACATTTACTGCATATAGATCTATTTGGACCAACAAATGTGAGTAGTATAGGTAAGAAGTCATATTGCCTAGTGATCACTGATGATTATAGCAGATTTAGTTGGGTATTCTTTCTTAGAACCAAGGATGAAACTGGAGAAATTCTAAGATCATTCATCATTAAGATTGAAAATCAAACCAACAGAAAGCTTAAAATCATTAGAAGTGACAATGGAACAGAATTTAGAAATCAAGAGATGGATAAATTCTGTGAATCAAAAGGTATAGATAGACAATATAGTGTTCCTAGAACTCCTCAACAGAATGGAGTAGCAGAAAGGAAAAATAGGACACTTATTGAGGCTGCTAGAACCATGTTAGAAGATGCTAAACTACCAATGACCTTCTGGGCAGAAGCAATTAGCACTGCATGTTATGTCCAGAACAGGGTATTAGTTGTTAAGCCTCACAACAAGACACCTTATGAGTTATTCTTAAATAACAAACCTTTGGTTAGTTTTCTTAAACCATTTGGATGTCCTGTTACTATCTTAAATACCAAGGATCAATTAGGCAAGTTTCAAAGCAAAGTTGATGAGGGATTCTTTGTTGGTTACTCTTTTCAAAGAAAAGCATACAGAGTATTCAACAGTAGAACAAGAATAGTGGAAGAAACTTTAGATGTGACCTTCAATGAACACACACCAAATTCTTTAGGAAAAGGTCCAGCACATCTATTTGACATTGATGCATTAACCAAATCTTTTAGATATATGCATGAGTCATCAATTGCAGGTACAACTACAGGTCAACAAACAAACAAACCACCACAATTTGTTTTGTTTCCAACATGGCTACCTAACCCACCTGCAGTACTTGAATCTTCCTCCCCTGATCAACAACAGAGTTCAGTACCCATTTCATCAAATTTGGATGATAATGGTGCATATGATGATGGAAATGCATCATCAAATCCAGAATGCTCTCAACAAGAAGAAGCATCAAATGAAGAGGCACAAGAGGAGCAACAACCAACAAGGTTGGAAGTGTCAGAATCAAGTGGTCAGATGATTCAAGAAGACACAGATCTGGATCAGAATCTTACCAATTTAGAATCTGGGATAGAAATGGCAGCTGGTCCACAGTATCAAGCTCACAAAAGCTACATGCCATTGGACAATGTCATTGGAGCAATTGATGCTCCTATGCAAACAAGAAGGTCATCTAAAACTCTTGATGAAAATGCAAATTTTTCTTTATTTGCTTGTTTTCTAGTCACAGATAAAGCCCAAGAAAGCAGTTGAATCTTTGAAAGATACAAGCTGGGTTGAAGCTATGCAAGAGGAGCTACTTCAATTTAAAATTCAAAATGTGTGGACTTTGATGGATCTACCCAAAGGAAAACGGGCAATTGGTACCAGATGGGTATACAGGAACAAAAAGGATGAGAGGGGCATAGTAATTAAGAACAAAGCTAGATTGGTTGCACAGGGATACTCACAAGAAGAGGGTATTGATTATGATGAAGTATTTGCACCTGTGGCAAGAATTGAGGCTATTAGATTGTTCTTAGCTTATGCATCTTTCAAGAACTTCAAGGTATACCAGATGGATGTAAAGAGTGCATTCTTAAATGGGAAGATAGATGAGGAAGTATATGTATGCCAACCACCAAGGTTTGAGGATCCCAAGCATCCAGATAAAGTGCTCAGATTGGACAAAGCACTTTATGGACTGCATCAAGCTCCTAGAGCTTGGTATGATACTTTATCTGTATATCTGTTGGATAATGGATTCAAAAGAGGTGCCATAGACAAAACTTTGTTCATCAAAAGAATTGAGAATGATATCCTACTAGTGCAAATCTATGTAGATGATATTATTTTTGGTTCAACAAAGGATAGTTTGTGCAAAGAATTTGAATCTCTTATGCATCAGAAATTCCAGATGAGTTCAATGGGAGAATTGACTTTCTTTTTAGGTCTTCAAGTGAAGCAGAAAGTAGATGGTATCTTCATAAGTCAGGATAAATATGTTAAGGACATTTTGGATAAGTTTAAACTCAGTGATGCAAAGATTGCAAGCACTCCAATGGAAACACACAAGCCATTACTTGCAGATCTTGAGGGGGAGAGTGTTGATGAACATCTCTATAGATCCATGATAGGTTCACTGATGTATCTCACATCTAGTAGACCAGATATCATGTTTGCAGTATGTATGTGTGAAAGGTTTCAAACAAATCCTAAGTTGTCTCATCTTCATGCTGTGAAGAGAATTTTTAAATACTTAATAGGTCAACCAAAATTAGGCCTATGGTATCCAAAGAATTCTTCCTTCAATTTGGCAGCATATTCTGACAGTGATTATGGGGGTAACAATCTGGACAAAAAGTCAACTTCTGGAGGCTGTCAATTCTTGGGAGATAGACTAGTGTCTTGGCAATGCAAAAAGCAAACCATTGTATCTACTTCTACAGCAGAAGCAGAATATGTTGCTGCATCAAGCTGCTGTGCTCAGATTCTATGGATTTAGAATCAAATGCTAGACTATGGTTTGACTTTTCTAAATACTCCCATGTATATTGATAATACTGCTACTATAAGTATCATTAATAACCATGTGAAGCACTCTAAAACAAAACATATTGAAATTAGATATCATTTCATAAGGGATTGTAATGAGAAAATATTAATTCAAAATTTTAAAATCCATACAGATAACCAACTTGCAGATCTGTTCACAAAAGCATTTGATGTTAGCAGATTTACATTTTTAGTTACTGGTATTGGTATGATGAACAGCTCATTATGATCATTATTTAATTTTTCAAATGTTTTACACATGGGGTTTTACTTGATACTTTAGCATGTTACAACAGATATTATAAGATTCTCAATATTCAAATACTATCATGACTTAGTTCTGCTAGTATAAATAGTGATTATCTTATTTAGTTCTGCTTGTATAATTTAATTCTGCTAGTTATATTGTGTTTTTAAGCTAACAGTGCAGGATTAAATGCTCAAAGGTTGTTAGTTCTGCTAACTCAATTTTCAACAATGTTAATTCTGCTAGCATAACTTGGTTCTGCCAGCAGTATTAATAAAAAGGTGACGTGGACTTGTCTAGGTGTGCAGAAAAGTTAAAGTTACTTCTGCAAAAATTAATTCTGCTCAAGTTAATTCTGCTAGAATTAATTCTGCTAAGGATTACTTCTGCTAGAGTTAATTCTGTTAGAATTAATTCTGCTAGAATTAATTCTGCTAGAATTAATTCTGCTAAGAATTACTTCTGCTAGAGTTAAGTCTGCCAAAGTTAATTTTGCTAGTAACTTTTTCCAACTTTAATTCTGCTAGTGTTATTTTAGGGCTTGAACGTACTGTTCACTTTAAAAGGGTATTTAAATCTGCCAAACACTACACTTTTTCAATTCACTTGCACTTTTTATCAAAAATTGAAATTACCTTTTCAAAAACCTCCCAAAACCTCTCCAACCTAACTTTCAAAAATGGCATCTTCATCTTCTTCCTCCCAAACACTCGACACAGGAGATCAACACAACGTCTGCGGCTTCCTTCTAAAACCACAAGGCTCAGACGATTATCATGAAATCATTGATTTCCTGAAGTGCACCTCTATAAGGTTTGCACTTACTGTTAATCCCACTATTTTTCTTTCACATATTAACGACTTCTGGACATCTGCCGTGGTGTCCGAAGTAGATGGGGTTAAAAACATAACGGCGACAGTAAATGAGAAGCCTATCATCATCACAGAAGCTTCCATATGTGCTCATCTTCTCTTAGATGATGCAGATGGTATGGAATGCTATGCTACTTCTCTAATACATGATCAACTAGTGTTGTATGGGTATGAGGGGGAGAGGACAGAAAAATTAACATATTACAAACAACTCTTCTCTCCACAATGGAAATTTTTAATCCATACCCTACAACACTGCATTTCACAGAAGAAAACTTCATGGGAGCAGTTTAGCAGTAACATAGCTTCTGCTTTCATCTGTCTTGCAAATAATGAAAAATTTAATTTTTCAAAATTAATCTTCAATGGAATGGTAAATAATCTTGAGAAACCAAAAGATAAATTTTTAATGTATCCAAGATTTTTACAACACATACTTGACCAGGAAATCCAAGATCTACCTAGGGAAGGTGGTAGATTAATCCTCTCAAATCTTTCTAAGAAAACATTTTCAAACATGAGAAGGAATGGAATGGTCAAAGGCAAAGCCTTTTCTGGGAAGGTGACCAATTTAACAGAACACATGTTAAACTTGCCTTCCACTGTACCACAGGAAGTAGAAACTCCCACTACTTCTCAACCAAGTGGCACAGTTACTAAAACAACAAAAACAAGGGACCCAAAGCCTACCAAACCAAAAGCCAAAAAGGCTAAGAAACAGGCATCTGAGGCTCCTCTTCCTCAATTGCCTAAGTCCAAAAATAACAATGAGGTGGTCACTAAGGAACAGAGAGACCATATGGAAAGGGCTGCCACTACTGTTGCTACCTCAGTAGGAGAACAGGACAGTGGTACCGGAATTAGGACCCAATCCATGGCAACACAGGATATAGAGATGCCATTGGATTCCTCTATTGCTGAGGATCCAGTGGATATCAATATATCTAGTGGTCCCAGGTGCCAAGAAACCACAATGGGGGTTGATGATGCTCAGACTAGGTCTGAGACATTAACTAAATCTTCCAATGATCCATTAAAAGAGGGTAACACTTCTGGCAATGGTGAGGATAGCTTTACTATAAAGGAATTGATGGATACTTGTACCAGATTGTCAAAAGAAGTAGAGGGTCAGAAGGCAGAGATTGCCAGGTTAAGGGAGATGGTAGAATTGTTGATGAAGGAAAGAGATGAATCCAAAAGCATAGCTAAGAGTAAGTCAACTGGACTGAAAAGGATGCTTGTTGATGAAAGCACCAGTGAGGAAGAAAATGTAGATCAATTTGAATTTACTGGTGCAGGGGAAGCAGAAAAGCACATAGATGATGTGGTGGAGATTGATGACAGCATACATGATCATGTAAGTGCTGAGCAGCTAGGGAATGTTGTTGGTAGTTTGATTCTAGAGGTACTGGATGAAGATGTATCAGAGGCTGCAAAGAAAAGTGCCAAAGATATGTTAGATAGTGCTGCTGGAGTTAGTACTGCTAGTATTGATGTTAGTGCTGCTAGGGTAGTAGATGCAGAAGTTAGTGCTGCCAGTACAAAAGTTAGTGCTGCCAGTGCTATAGATAGTTCTGCTGGGCTTAAGGAACCAGAAATGGTTAAATCTGCTATTCCTGAGGAAAAGGTTAGTGCTGCTGCTATGACAGAGGTTGAAAAAGTTGCTGCAGATGCACTTTTAAAGGATGCTAAAAGCACAGCACAAGGGAAAAGCTCAACTGGCATATCTATAAAAGAAATTCCCTCATCACAGGTGAAACCTACAACTGATTTAGGCAAAGGAAAGGGTAAAGAAAAATTGGTTGAGCCTGTGAAGCCTATGAAAAGAAAGATGATGGAGGATATAAGTGAAAGGGTTGCTAAAAACTTGCAAGCCCAGTTTGATGGAGAAGGAAGGAATACATTTGTGGAGGTGGATATGGGTAATGATGTAAAGATCATGATGACCCCTGAGGAGCAGATATATTTTGATCATTTGCTGGAAGATGGAACTCACAATGCACAAATGGAAGAGTTCACTGCTGATCAAAGACTGAAGTGGTATCTGGATATGCTTGAACAAAGGAGAAAGCATGAGGCCCAGAAGAAAACAGAAGAGAAAAGAAAAAGGGCACCTACTCAAAGGCAGTTAAAGGACCAATATGCCAGAGTGGTTAAGAACACCACAGGAAGAACTCTAAAGGAGTTAATGGCTATGGACTTCTATGAGCTGGAAAAGATTTATCTTAAAATTGAAAGGGACATTGAAATGAGCACACAAAGAGACCTAGAGGAAAAGTCAAAGAGTGAAGTTGCTCAAAAGGTAAAAATTCCAACTGCAGCAGAAAAAGAACTGCTTGAAAGAAAAGCAGAGGTGGCAAGGGCTAAGGCAGAGCTAGAAAGAAAGGAAAATGAGGATCTGGATGCTCTTAAAATGAAAATTCCAAAAGAAACCCTTCATCTCAAAAGGAGAAAAAGGATGGCTATCAGAAATGATAAGGATGACAGTGAAACAGAAGTGCCTGCTGTGGTATCTTCTACATCTGAGCCTACAAAGTCTACTGAGGAAGAGGTTGATTGGACACAAATCAGATCAATGGTTGAGGTTGAGACACCCAAGGTACCTATTGATGTACACTTTCCTATTATTGATTGGGTGTGGGAAACTGATGAGCACATGAAAAAGTGCTTAAAGATTGTGAGGGCTGGGGATACAGTGGAGAAGTTCATGTCCTTCTACAGATGCATAAAAGCCTTATCCAGAGATGACTTAGATGATATGTGGAGCATTGCAGTTAGGAAATATCAAAATGCTCAAAGGCATAGTGATGAGCATATTGTCTACAACAGTCTCTCAATTCTGTATGAAATGGATCCTGAAAATGACTTCTACAAAGACACCTCAAGGGTGAAGGCATGGTACTGCTATTCTCATAATGGAGTACATCTAGTACAGCTACACAGTGGAGTATTTGCCTACTTCTTCATTGGAACTGAGTATCCTTGGACTCTAGGTCAACTAAGCTCAATGCTCTCACTCACAATGAAATGTGATGATTTGGACACTGCTGCTTCATTAATTCATGAAGTGCAGCAATACTATGAAAAGGCACAACAAAGGCATGCTGCTCAGAGTAAGGAGAGAAATAAGAAAAGAGCTGCTGAGATCAAAAGAAAATTTGCAGAAATCATGAAGTAGAAACTTGGATCTATTCTGGGAAAGATCAAGTTTAGGGAGAGATTGTTGGGCTAAATTCTTCTGTTCTACAAAAGTCAAATTATTCTAAGTGTTTAAGTCTGTTCAAAGTTAGTGCTGCTGGGCTATGAAGACTTAGTTCTGCTAGTGGAAGTTAGCTCTGTTCATTTATCGAAAACAAAGTTTTCCAGAGTTAGTTCTGCTAGTCTTTCAATGGTTAGTGCTGCCAAGCTTTTACAGAGTTAGTGCTGCCAAGTGCCAATGTTTGCAAGAATTAGTTCTACCAGTTCAAAAAGATAGTTCTGTTCGTCTATATGTTAATGCTGCTTAGTGGGTCTGACTTTCTACCAACTCTGCAACACAAGTACACCTACTGCAGACATGCTTTTGAGGAATAGTGCACGCAGCAGACAAGAAAGGTCAAATGCATTTAATGCAGGCGTGGTTCCTAGAAGTGTTGTGTTAGAAAAGTAGATTGTATATAGATTTTATACAAGTTATTTAGTCTATAAGTATGTACTTGAGTTAAAAAAAAGTTAACTGATTAAAAGTGTGTATGTTCAAGTCTAAGTCTTTAGTCAGTTGTAACTAAGCTTCAAGGTTGTCTTTGTAACCCTGATACAATTGTGTATCCGTATTATTCAATAATAATATTGAGGCTTTTGATTATTGAATCACTTGTGTTCTTGTTTTGTTTTACAACTCTACATCAATTACATTACAAGTCACATAAATCTTCCACTTGATAAGTGTTATTCCGCAAACTTCTTGTCAAGAAATTCTTAGCTTGTGTCAATACATTTGCATAAACAAGTGTTATTGTGGGACCGCACAGACTATGTGTTGGGTTTGATGAGACAAGTCTATTAAAACAACATATTATTATAGTTCTTTAATTTTGTTAATTTAATTCTAGTTAAGGATATCATGAGGTCATAATTTAAAATTATAATCGTAGGTTTCATATTATGGGAATTAAATTAAATTAAGGTATATAAAGTGTTGAGTAAGGTTCAAATGAGTACAGTAATTTTAGGTGAGAATGAAGGAACCAACCCGAATATGTCATGTGTTACAAAATTCATTTTATGGTGCAATTTTTACTATTTTTCAAGTTACCGTTTAATATTAAAAATTGCATCGATATTATGGGTTCAAACATGATTTCTTTGGTGCATTGGCTGGTGTTCATGTGGGATTAGTGATGATTAGTGATGACTTTTGCAGTAATATTTGCTTATTGCATCAAATCCTTTAATTTTCAGAATAGATAAAGGATTTGCAGTAATATGTTGTTTTAATAAAGTTTTGAGTTGGGTCTTGTTCGAATCAATTTGATTAGAGATGTGATAATGTATACTTTCGACGAACTTTTTTTTTATGTTTTTCGGTGCGTTTTGAAAATAATTAACACATGTTTTACTGGCGAATAACACATGTGTTACCGGCCACTAACACGTGTGTTACCGGCGAGTAACACATATGATACCAGCGACTAACACATATGTTACCGGCTGGTAATATGTGTGATATGTGTAATATGTGTGATATGTATGATATGTATGATATCAGTTGTTACTAATTTTGTACAATTTGTAAAACCCAAAAAAATAAAAGTCGTAGAAAGTTAATCTTGTGAGATGGCAAATCGAAGATAAAAAATGCTAATTTTTATTGTGTAATTTATATAATTTTTCGACTTACCGTTTGTGAGATATTTGATTTTTAAAAATGTAGATGGAAATGAGTTTTGTGACACATGACGTATTATAATTGGTTCATCTATTCTCACTCAAAGTTGCTATACTCATTTGAATTCCACCCATAAAGTATTTGTATTTAATAATGTTTCATATTTGATTTTGTTTGATACTTCGAGAGTTTCTAGAAGAGTACATTCGTGTTTGTTGTTACCAATATATTCTAGCCTATAAAATTTATTAGCATGTTATATACTCATTTGGAATTCATTCAATGTGATAATGAGAACTTATATACAAAACTACTGTTGTATACTCCGTGAATACTTAAACTCGTGAAGTTATTAATTCATGTATAATTATATAACTTTGGATCTCAATGTTATTTCACTTATAACAAATGTTTTCGATTACATATTTACTCTAAACACACTCAAACTCATATACAAAAAGTAACATCAATATGACCCAACTAAATGATTAATATATGTACATCTTTTACCACATATAAAACCTTATAATTCTATCATATAAATTATTTACTTACTTATAAAAATCAAATTACAATCTTAAAAAAATCCGTATGTATACACGAGTTTAAAATCTAAGTATATATATACTAGGCATGGAGCCCGTGCGATGCATGAATATTTATAAAATACAATAAAATTTTGTAAGTTTGATGTTGTTAACTAGAATAAGACAATTATCAGTGGAAATGAAAATGATAATTATAATGGATGGACTTATGCTTATATTGCAGTAGTTGAAATTTGGATACCTGCTCACTTCTCACTGTAAGTCTGTAACACCTGTTTTTTCACTGTGTGTCCGTGTCGATGACAAAAGTAACAATCATCAGTTGCAAAATTATATTGAGTATTTATTGAGCGTTGACGATGCACGGTAATAAAATTAAATAAATTAATCATATGTTTTTTCTTTAAGTTTTCATACTTACTAATATTGTTAAAAGTTGAAATGTATTTCTTGAAACTCATTGGTAACATGTATCAAAATGCACATAAAATAATCAATTTCAAAGTTTCACGCCACGAATAATAAATTGTATAATATTATGACAGTTAATGATGATAATAGTAGATAATTGCAATGTATAAGATATTAGTAAGAAAATGAATGTATTTTTTATGTTGAAAAAAAAATCATTAGTTTTATTAAATGTAATACAAGAATTTAAAACGCTATTATAATAACGTATAATAAAATTGAATTATGACCCCTCACAAAATAGAACGTAGTAGTTTGTTGGGAATTTTAAAAATCATGAAACTAATAAGATGAAAGTGTTAAAAATTTTAAAGAGTTTTGTTGGGAATTTTAAAAATTGTGAAACTTATAAGATGAGAGTGTTAGAAATTCTAAAGACTTTTAACGAAAATATTATTTTATAATGCGGCATAATTATGTAACTTTTAAAAAAAGAAAATTTGATGATGTGAAATAACATAAATAAGAAAAAAAAATAAGGAAAAACTAAGTTAATGATATGTCATAATTAGGTAGCCTTTTAAAAAAGGAAATTTGATTATGTGTTATGACTAATTAGTTTGAAAAAATTTATCTCTCTCTCTCTATATATATATATTACTCAAACGAGTATAAACTAACATCTAATAATGTCTAACATATAAGTTCAAATGGCGTTCAATTGTAAAATCAACGAGGAAACAACATACATATAATTATTGGGCTACTCTTATATATATATATATATATATATATATATATATATATATATATATATATATATATATTTAATTCAAATGTATAAATAAAACATGCATGTATAGTTGTATGAACAAGAGCCTTAAGGGTTTTGTTAGCAAAACCCATATATATATATATATATATATATATATATATATATATATATATATATATAGGGATTTTTTCAAACTAATTAGTCATGACACATAATCAAATTTCGGGGCTACCTAATTATGACATATCATTAACTTAGTTTTTCCTTATATTTTTTTCTTATTTATGTTATTTCACATCATCAAATTTCCTTTTTTAAAAAGTTACATAATTATGCCGCATTATAAAATAATTTTTTCGTTAAAAGTCTTTAGAATTTCTAACACTCTCATCTTATAAGTTTCACAATTTTTAAAATTCCCAACAAAACTCTTTAAAATTTCTAACACTCTCATCTTATAAGTTTAATGATTTTTAAAATTCCCAACAAACTACTACGTTCTATTTTGTGAGGCGTCGTAATTCAAGTTTATTATACGTTATTATAATAGCGTTTTAAATTCTTGTATTACATTTAATAAAACTAATGATTTTTTTTTCAACATAAAAAATACATTCATTTTGTGTTATGCACTTCATGGAAATTTAGTGACAGCATGAATATACCAATGAGAATATGTCACGTGTACAAAGAAAATCCATTTACCCCTAAAACAAATTATCTCACAAATGACAAGTCGGAAAATTATGAAAATTGCATCATAAAATTCAGTTTTTTATCCTCTTCGATTTAAGATTACTCAATGCATATTTTCGACAACTTTATTTTTTTTATTTTTGATAGGTTTTACAAATTAGTATGCATCAAAATGCATAATATTAATACTTATCCTCATGAGTGTTAACAAAACATCGATCAGTATACATCACATCAATGTAAACAAAACATCAGTATACATCACAACAATGTAAACCTAATTTAAAATGCATCAGAATACATACTATTATTACTCATCAATATGAAATTTAACAAATGTCAGTACACATCACTTTGATATAACATGCATCAAAGTACTTACTATTAATACTCAAAAATATTAAAGTTAATTTGTATAAATATACACCGTTACAATGTAAACCTAGGTTAACACGCATCTAAGTGCATATTATTGGTAATCGTTAGCATGAATTTTAACACACACCAGTAGAATGTAAATATATGTTAATATGCATCCATTTGCATACTATTAGTACACATTAAAATCAATGTTAACATACATTTAATATACGTAATGTTGGTGCATCTTAGTGTGTCTGTCAGTTGGTCTAAGTCTGTTATGTGTTTGATATGTAATTAAGTTAGTTAATAACTTTTGTTTTAATTACATTGTGTGTTTTGGCGACACAAGGTCTTTGTGTCGCAATAGTTACCTTGGCGACACAGCTTGTGTCGCGTGAGTCGGCTTGGCGACACATCTTGTGTCGCATAGACCAGGTTATGTCTTCGGTATAAATAGGTTATTTCGGCTCATTTGTCAGGGTTGACGAAATTGTGAGATCAGTGAGCATATTGTAAGTGTTATAATTAATATAAGCTGATCGACTTTTGGTATTGAATTGCTATACTTTGTGATTTGCTTTGTTTATTCGTTTAAACGATTATATATTCAATCAATTGTATTCCGCACGTTTGATTGAGTAAGGATTCGATTAGGTCCGACTACAGGGGTCCTACAAGTGGTATCAGAGCCAAAATCACACGATTTGGTATTATTGAATCCGTTATTGATACGTTTCTCGAATAATTGTGAGTATATTGAATTAAAATCTTCATTGAAAGGTGTTCACAAGTTAATTCTTGCTTTTTCTGGAAGATTTTAGGTTTATTTTTCGTCCATCAGTCGTAAATTTTCGTGTGGTTATCGAAAATTTTCGATTTTAGGGTTTTTTGGTCGCTGGTCAGCCGTTTCTGCGACATAAGCTGCGACATATCTTTTGTGTCGCGACTAGGGTTATTGCGACATACGTCTTTCATTAGGCGACACTAGATTGCGACATAAGACTTGGTTTTCTTCCGTCGCTATCTTTTGCGACATAAGACTTGGCTTTCTTCCGTCGCTAACTTTGCGACATATCATTTGCGACATATCCTCTGTGTCGCTTAAATCTTTTGCGACATATAGATTGCGACATATCCTTTGTGTCGCTTAAATCGTTTGCGACATAAATTTGTGTCGCATAACAGTCTGTTTTCTTTTTCTTTTGTGTTATTTATCTATTTTGCAGGTAATTCACAATGTCTTCTTCAACACACTCCATTCAATCTGTAAGAGCTATACTAAAGCAAAACAATGAAGTTGGTTCTGGAAATAAACCACCAATGTTTATGCCGGGCATGACCTATTCTGATTGGCGCCAACGCTTTGAGTCTTATGTTGGATTAAATGATCCTGAGATGATGATTTACTTAGAGGAGAGATATGAGCGTCCTCTAAAGTCAGGAGTCTACAATGGTCAAGCTCCTGAGAAATCGATTAAATCAATGACTCCAGAGGAAAGAAAAGCTTTTGATATGGAGAGAAAGACTCATGCTGCAATTACTATGGCTTTACCTCAACCCATTATGAGACAGTTTAAACATCATAAGATTGCTTACGATCTTTGGAAAGCTTTCGAAAAGAAATGTGGTGGTAGCGTCCAATACAGAAAGAAAAGGATAGATTTAATCAAGAAGCAGTATGAGGTTTTTGACATGCTTCAGGATGAATCTCTGGAAGATCTGTGCAGTAGATTTTCCCAATTGGTCACTGAGTTGATTGACGGAGGTGTAACTCTTGAGCGTAGTGATGTCAACAAGAGATTATTAGACTCTTTACCTAAGAAATGGCACACTTGATGGAAAAAGATGAAGACATCATGGATATGGAGCTTGAAGATCTTATTGGACATATTGAAGCTGAGCTTCTTGAGATGCAAAGGAAAGAGACTAAGGCTACATCGCATCTCCAAAATCCAAATCTTTATGGAGTTGATGTTCCAGTATCTTCAAGCAGACCTTCTGTCACTGCATTTGTCGCTAGTAATGCTAGTGGAAATGTATCTTCTTGTAATCCATCTGGTTCTAATTATGTTCAGAATTCTGGAAATTCAATTGGGTCTCATTTTCAGAATTCAGGATTTTCTTCTGGTGAAGATTATGCCTCTACTTTTTCAGCATTTTTAGCCTGTGCTGGAGATTTTTCCGATGAAGATTTTGGTCAAATTGACCAAGAAGAATTGGAAAGATTAGATTTAAAATGGAATATGGCTATGCTGACTAGGAGGGTGAAGAATTTTTTACAGAAAACTGGTAGAACTTCTGTAAATAATCCGGGTGAGAAAGGTATTGGGTTTAATAAAGGAAAGGTGCGCTGTTATAAGTGTCAGAATTATGGACACTTCGCCCGTGAATGTGAGAAAAACAAGGCACCATCTTCAGGTCTCACCAAGCCTTCACCAATAAAGGCAGAAGAGAAAGCCATGGTGTCAGCTGCGTTCATGCTGACAGAAACTCCATGGGATAACAGCTGGTCTGATGGAGCTGATGATGATGAGAATACTGCTCTAATGGCTGAGGTTCATGAGGTAGATGATGAACCTTTATCTTGTGTTTCTTGTATTAAACTTACTAACCAATTCAACAGGTGTAGAGAGGATAATGAGCGCCTTAATACTACAATTTCACAATTAAAGGAAGATAATGAAATGTTGAAAGAAAGTTATAAGGCATCTGAAAAGAAATTAAAGGCTATTTTTGAAGAAAAGAAAGAACTTAAAGCCAAAATTTTTGAGCAGCAAGATGAAATAGGGAGTTATGTAGATATGTTAACTCATGTTAAAAAGGAACTTCCTGATTCACAGGCTGTAGTTCTTAATTTGAATCGAAAAATCTCAAATTTTTCTACATCCTCTCTCGTCTTTGATGAAATCCTTCAGAAACAAAGGACAGATACGAAAAGCAAGGCAGGACTTGGTTATCACCATGTCCCACCTCCAAAAGATTATCTGCCTATGCCTGAACAGGAAGTCATTAAAGATTTTGTGCCTAATGTTTTTCAAAAGGACACAAAACCTGTTAATGTTAAAATAAGTAAGCCTGAGGTCGCACCTAAGTCACAAAAACCTATAACTAGTATGCCTGAGCCAGTTAAGGCATCCACTAGTGAACCTGATCATTTAAAGGTTCAAAAGGTTGACTTAGTCAAACCTCTTGATGTTAAGGCTGAACCATTTCAGCCCAAACCAAGTGCATCTGTTAAGATATCTGAGTCAAAGTCAGTCAAGTCTGCTGTTATCACAAAGCCTGAAAAAGTTGAGGCTAAATCAATTCCTTCAGCCAGTTTAAAGGAGGAAATTGAGATTGAGGATATAACCGATGAAGAATACGGTTATTTAAAAAGGAAAACAGTAACAAATGATCATCATATCTTTACTAGTGAAGGGTATGATGAAATTTACAAAATGAATGGCAAGAAGTTACCTGAATCTAAAAAGAAGGTTTTTCAATCAAATAATTCAAATTTTCATAAAAAATCTTCTATTTCAACCCAAGGTTCATCTGATGTGTGTACACATAAGTGTACTTGTTCTGCACATCCAAATGTTAACCGAGTTCCAAGGTTGACTCCTCGATCTCATACTAAAATTGAGAAACGATCTTGTTTCTATTGCAAGAAACAAGGTCATTTGATTGATTTGTGCCCATTACTTGCTAAGAAGTATGCTAGAAGGGGAGATGCACGAACCTCTAAAGCAAAAAGTTTCTCAAAAAATTCAATGAGAGGTTCAGCAGTTCTACCAAGTACTTCTTACAATATTGAGCAAATTCCCAAACCTAAAAAGGTTTGGAAGCCCAAAGAGTCCCGTTCTGACTCTTCATCTAATAATGATTCATCAGCCAGTGATTTCGATGTATTAAAAAATAAAATTTTGACTGATGTAATCATTGTGGATGATACCACCGGGTTACCCAAGTCTGTTAAGGCTTGGGTTCCCCTTACTCATTAATTTCTTTATCTTTGATGTCGCAGCAATCTGAACAAGTTCAGAATAGTAGATGGTATATAGACAGCGGTTGCTCGCGACATATGACAGGCGACTTATCCTTGCTTTCTGAAGTAAAAACTTATAATGGAGGATATGTTGCTTTTGCCGGAGATAAAGGAGGAGTCATTACTGGACAAGGTACACTCTCTAATGGGCAAGTGAGTTTTGAGAAGGTTAATTATGTGGAGCAGCTCACACATAACCTGCTCAGTGTATCTCAAGTATGTGACAAAGAGTACACTACAGCATTCACTAAAACTGAATGTTGTATCTTGAAGCCAGGATTTGTTATTCCTGATGAATGGGTGCTGCTTCGAGCACCTAGGCAAAAGGACACGTATATTCTTGATATGAAGACTGTTGAAACAACTCATCATACGTGTCTACTTTCAAAAGCTCCTGAAAGAGAATCACTTTTATGGCACAGACGTATGGGTCACTTACATTTCAGAAAGATGAAATATTTGGTGAAGCATGATCTTGTGCGTGGAATTCCAAAGCAATCTTTTGGAATCAATGATTTCTGCATTTCCTGTCAAAAAGGAAAACAGCACAAGAAATCCCATAAGTCAAAGGTGATTAACTCGGTGTCAAAACCTTTGGAGCTCTTGCATATGGATATCTTTGGACCTGTAAGTAAGAAGAGCATAGGAGGTTCTAAATACTGTTTAGTAGTTACTGACGATTACTCTCGCTTCTCATGGGTGTATTTCTTATCTACTAAAGATGAAGTTCCTGAAATTCTTACTTATTTATTTGATAAGCTCGAGAACCTATGCAATCTGTCCATCAAGAAACTGCGATCAGACAATGGTACCGAATTTAAGAATTCTACAATTGAGTTGTACTGTTTACGGAAAGGCATTGAGCATCAATTCAGTGCAGCACGGACTCCTCAACAGAATGGAGTCGCTGAGCGTAAAAATAGGACACTCATTGAAGCAGCTCGTACAATGCTGGCAGATTCTAAACTGCCTATTACATTTTGGGCTGAAGCAGTTAATACTGCTTGCTATATTCTTAATCGGGTTTCTGTGGTTAAAAAGCACAATAAAACATCGTATGAACTGCTTAATAACAGGAAACCTTCATTACAGTTTCTTGAACCATTTGGTTGTCCTTGCACAATTTTGTACACAAAAGAGAAGGTTGCTAAGTTTGGTGCAAAGTCTAGTGAAGGATTGTTTTTGGGTTTTTCAAATAACTCTCCTAACAAACGAGTGTACAATTTGGCAACTAAGCGTATGGAAGAACATTATGAAGTAACATGTTTTCGTTATACTGAAAATCCAGATGGAAAGGGACCAGCACATTTGTTCAATTATGAAGCTATTTTTGATTCGTTTAATCTGTCCACGGAAGATGATGAAATGGATCAAATGGTTACTTTGCTTCATGGTCTCGATTTATCTTCAACTTCTTCAACGCCATTAAAAGCAACGACACCAAATGTCTCTAATACTCCACAACCTTCTCAATCAAATTCTCAAGCAAATGTTGATATCCCTGAATCATCCACAGGAAACCAAGAAACTTCTTCTGGTAATCCTGAGTCTGATGATGAAGATGAACATTTTGAGAATTCAAGGGAGTTTGAATCAGCACAGGAAGCTGATTTAACAAATTTGGATTCTGTCATTGTGCCTGACAAGATTCCAAGTTCGCGTATTCATAAGGACCATCCAGTAGACTATATAATTGGTTCTTTAGATAAGGGGATTCAGACGCGACATCAAGTTGTTACTGATACACATTCTGTTTCACCTTCGGACTCATCTGAGTCCGCATCTCTTGCATGTCTGTCGATTGAGATTCAATCATGTTTCTTATCTAAAGTGGAGCCTAAACGAATAGATGAAGCTTTAAAAGATCCCCACTGGGTTGAGGCTATGCAGGAAGAGTTGCAGCAATTCCGTAAGCTGCATGTTTGGGAATTAGTACCATTACCTAAGGGTGCACATCCAACTGGCACTCGTTGGGTATATCGGATTAAGAAAGATGATCGCGGAGTGGTTATTCGAAACAAGGCAAGACTTGTGGTGCAAGGTTTTCATCAAGTTGAGGGATTAGACTACGATGAGGTTTTTGCTCCTGTTGCTCGATTGGAGTCAATTCGGATTTTCTTGGCCTTTGCGTCCTTCAAAAGATTTATTGTTTATCAACTTGACGTCAAGAGCGCCTTCTTATATGGACAAGTCGATACTGATGTATATGTCAAGCAGCCTCCTGGCTTTGAAGATCCGTTGCATCCAGAATATGTCTGTAAACTCAATAAGGCATTATATGGATTGCATCAGGCACCAAGATTGTGGTATGAGAGGCTTTCTACTCATCTTGTTAAAAATGGATTCGAACGAGGCAGTATTGATAGTACATTATTCACAAAAAGAGATGGTGAAGACTTACTGCTGGTACAAGTTTACGTCGATGACATCATTTTCGGATCCACCAAAGATTCTATGTGTAAAGACTTTGAGCATCTTATGAAGACAGAATTTGAGATGAGTGCAATGGGGGAACTCACGTTCTTTCTAGGTGTTCAAGTTGAGCAGTCTGCCAATGGTATTTACATTCATCAGTCAAAATATGTAACTGATATGTTAACCAGATATGATTTGCTTAACTGTAAGACCTACGGAACTCCCATTGAAATTAACCATAACATTGGACCGGCCATTGATGACGAGGACTGTAAAGAAAAGGACTATCGTTCCATGATTGGTTCTCTTATGTATCTTACAGCATCCAGGCCAGACATCGTATTCGCAGTGTCCATCTGCTCAAGATATCAAGCTAGGCCAAAGGTTTCTCATATGAAGGCTGTTAAACGAATTTTTGGGTACCTCAAGCATAGACCAACACTTGGTCTATGGTACTCAAATGAAAAATCGTTTGAACTAACTGCTTATTCAGATTCGGATCATGGTGGTTGTAGTATAGATAAGAAGTCAACAACTGGTGGATGCCAGTTTCTTGGATCTCGCTTGGTTTCATGGCAATGTAAGAAGCAGACAACGGTGGCTACTTCCACTGCAGAGGCTGAATATGTAGCTGCAGCCAGTTGCTGTTCTCAGATTCTGTGGATTCAGCATCAATTGCGAGACTATGGGTTACTTCTTACTCTAACTCCTTTACATATTGATAATACTGCTGCTATTTCCATTACACGCAATCCCGTACAACACTCTAGAACTAAGCACATAGAACTTAGATTCCACTTTATATGAGATTGCTATGAGAAACACTTGATAGACCTCGTCCACATAGATACCCTCAAACAGAATGTTGATCTCTTTACTAAGGCCTTCTCTCGTGCCCGATTTGATGAACTGATCAACATGATCGGTTTGCGCTTCTTTCAACTAAAGAAGTAACTTTTGGACTTGGATTTGTAATTAATTAAAAAAAAAAAAAAAAAAAAAAATTTATACGCAACAGCCACTCTTTATACTCTATAGTATTAAAGAAATGCAAAGTTGCAATATTTGTAAAAAGACGTTCAGTTGTGTCTGTAAACAACTAGGAAAATGATAGTACATTAGGATGCATGCATAAAATGAAAATTCTAAGGTTTATGTTTGATGTATCAGTAGGTTTATCTAGCATACTTACTGCAGTTTTTATAAACACTAGCTTCATCATATGATGTACTGGTAGGCATGTCACACTGGGAGTTGAACAATTAAAAAGTAATTCTAATAACATGTCTATTTATCATGTGGTCCACATTCTGTGATGTATGACTAAGTGTCTTAAATCCTTAATATCGCTTGGCATGCTTCCATTTTGGTTAAATAATATAAAATACTTTGGGGGTATATATTTCTTGTTTCCTCTGTTGTACGTAAGTACAGACCTGGTCTCATGTTATATATACTTAAAAGTTAAGCAAACGCAAGTCAATCGTACTTGAAAAAGTCTTACATTATAGGATACCTCACAAGGTCGCCAAAATGGTTTGACCAAGTCTGGTTTTGCTTACACCTGAATCAAGTTATGTTGCTTTGTTGTACGTTTGTACAGACCTGTCACCGCTGTCTTGATTCTTAAAAATGATTTTTATATATATTTTCTCTATCTTGGAAGATATGTTCTTGTCGAAATTAATGGGATATGTCTATAGTGGGGACCACAGATACTTATTCATACTAACAATAAAAATTTGTTTATCCCCGTAGATGTAACATGTTTAGGTGGTCAAACAATACCAGTAATCATCTTGAAATAATTTTTATCAAAAGTGCTTTAAATATGCTAAGTAAACTTAAAGAGGTTCTATACTGATAATCGAGATAACACTTACTATTTTCTAATACTTGCATGTTATCCTAATATGATTCCTTAGCAGACAAAATAACTACGTCACCAAAAAGAAAATTACTTTAAATTTAAGGTTAAATAGTTAAGTTATTTTAATTTTAATATTGTACTTTGTTACTAACAAGTCCAACTAGTTACTCTTCAAACGAGTTACAAAACTTGAAATTCCTTCTCTGGGCACTGCGACACAAGTTATGTTCTGCGACATAACTTATGTCGCCATTTTATGTCGCACGGTAGGACTGAGGTATAAATACCTCACTCCAGTCGCTTTCTTAGTTTACACTTTATGCGACACAAAATCAAATCCTGCGACATAAAATAAACCCCTGCGACACAACTTTTGCGACGTACTTTGATTCTGATTCTCGTCGATTTCTTCTTGTTTCGAGCAATCCATCTACTGCTTCTCATTCGTTTCCTTATACTTGATCGTTAGGTACTAGTTCTAACTCCCTTTACAGTGTATATATGCTTTAATCGTTATTATTTTTTACGGTTTTCAAAGGGTGTTTGGGTTTAGGCTACTATGACACGAAACCCTCACTATTTTGTGTCACTATGACTGGTTTAGTGCTTCTGGTATGTTGGCGTACCCTAGGGTATACCTTATTTACAAAACCCCCAATTTTCACATTAGGGTTTCTGGGTAGCCGTTAGTTGTTCATAATAGCGACATAACTTGCGACATAAATTTTTATGTCGCACGATTTCTAAAATCCAGTTTATGTCGCTTGATTCTGCGACATAAAAGTTATGTCGCCAACTGTTCCCTTGACATACTGCGTGTCGCTTGATTCTGCGACATAACTTTTATGTCGCAAACTTGACATTTTTATGTCGCTTGCTTTTGCGACATAACTCTTATGTCGCCACATGTTTATGCGACATATCTTATGTCACTTAATTGTATTGAGTAGCCCCTTACCTTTTGTCCGATTATAGCCATGGCAGGTGATTTCATTCAGGACAATGGTGTGTCACACTACTGTATTCATTGCTTCTGCCCAAAGGATATCCTGTCCTGCACTTCCGCGACTTCGAGGCTTACCTTCCAGTCGTGGAAGTTTCTGTGTACTTAGGTGTCGTGATAGCATTCCTGCTTGATCGATTATCTTTATTTTTTTGTGGTCTGGTGGAATCCCTTCATTGTCTTGGATTTTCGCTTGACCTTGTCTTGGATTTTGGCTATTTTTTGTAGTTATATTATCCGAGGATAATATCTAGGTTTAAGGTTTAGGGTTTAGGGTTTAGACTTGGGATAATTTGTAATCATGACTATGTATTTGTTCCCAATTATTAATTAAAACCTTATTTTGTGCAAATTTGATACTTTTGTGTATTATTGATGTAATTTTGCATTCTGTGATGCGACATAAATTTTTATGTCGCCTGTTTCATGCGACATAACCCTTATGTCGCACAAACTCGATTAAATTCGAATAACTTGCATATTGCGACACAACCCTGTCTGTCGCATTACCTGAAAGCGACACAAATCCTATGTCGCTATGTTTGTTAGCAATCGATTAAGTTAACTTAGCGACATATTATTATTATGTCGCAACTGGTCTGCGACATAATTCTCTATGTCGTAACTATTATCAGATTGCTGCTTTTGTTTCCAATTCATATGCTACTGCTAACTGTTTGTGAGTTTTATTTCTATATGATTGCACAGCAATGGCAGATGGTGATATTCTCTGGGAGCCACGTCACAATATTGTGGCATTTTTAGATGACTCAAAGGATACTGCTGCTCCATACAGGCCAATGGTCGCATTTTTGCGCCGGTCTCGTATTCACACAGCCATTACCGCCACAACTACTATTTACAAGGATCAGGTGGCTCATTTTTGGGAAAACGCGATCATCAACTCTGACCTACCTTTTACCAGGATTATTTATACCGTTGGTGATCGTCAACTTATTATCTCCGAGCAAGTCATTCGGGAATTCTTTCAATTCGGAGATACTACAGAGATGCCTACACTTTATAGCAATACCTTTATTGCCGGGGCTATGACACGTATTGGCTATCCAGGCATCCCAAATGATCAATATCGCAAGGCAAATTTGCCTAAAGTCTGGAGGTACTTAATGCATATCATTATTGTTTGCATTTCTCCACGTAAGGCAGGATTTGATGGATTTAGTCACTCTACGGCTTCTGCTATGCTGGCATTGATATACAACAAGCCCTTTAATTTTTCTGGGTATATCTTTCGGGCTATGTTGGATAATCTTCATGCTGGGGATAAGCGTTGGAATCTCTATCCCCGTTTTATTCAGCTGTTTCTGGATAATCAGCTTCCTGGTCTTCCTCAACATCATCGCGAACGTTTGCGTCAAACTCCAATGAACGTTCGTATTTGGACGGTTTGTGCATCCGGCGGGAATGCAAATTCTAACTTTCCGTTGTTTGGGCATATCATCAACGAAGCATATGTTGCTCCACCAAATGACGAATTTTTGGATGTTTTGCCTGCCCCTGGGCAAGGTATTCAGGAGGAGGAATTACACCTCCATGATGCTACTATACAGGTTGATGACCTGTTACAGGAAATCGAAGATTTCCAGACTGGGAACCAGGCTGTTCAGCCTAATCTTGATGACCCGGTCAGTGATTCAGATGGAGGCTCTACTCCTCCAACTTCTCCAAGGGAGATCCCCTCTGAAAATGCGTTGAAAAATATTCAACGCTTTGATCCTCGTAGATACAAACGAATACAACGTCGTATTCGTGCCGGCTCAAGCTATGTTCGTCCGGATATGGGCAAACGACCTCGGAGTACCGTTTTGGATGATGAAGATTGGGTTCCACCTCAGTCTATTCGTCGTACTTCTGAGTCGTCTTCAAGGCCACGGGTTGACATTCCCCGTGTTGAGGTTCCCATTCAACCTTTGCCTTCTGTTCTTGAAGATTTGTTGAAAAGAATGGATGAGATGCAGAAGACCATGGATAATCAAGCTACACTGATTCAGTCTCAGGCATCAGTTTTGGAGGGACAAGCTGCGCAAATTAAAGCGTTAGAAGAACAAGCAGCTTTGGTTCCTGTTTTGAATACTAGGGTCTTAGAATTAGAATCCCTAGCTGTCGTTTCGGGGGAGTCAGGCCTGCGTGCCATAGAAACAACATCCATGGCTTCTACCGGAACACAGACAGAAAATGTAAATGAAAATGTAAATGTTTCTGATGAAAATGAATTTCTTCGTTTGGATTATTTCTCTGTTGATGATATTCCAGGTCAGCCAAGACCATTAGCTGTAGATTACTCGAATGTGAATTTATCGTTATTTCAGCGAATGGTTAATGGGGAAAGTCAGGTGTCTAGTCCTGAATTTGAAAATAATGATGATGTTGTGATTGAGGAGGAGGAATTAAACAATGATGAATTTTATAATGATGCTCCCATAATCGAGACAGATTCTTCAGAAGATGAAGCAGAGCCAGCTGGAACTCAGACAACTGTTCCAGAAACTTCAGAGGCTTCTGATAATGCTTCTACTTCAACTCTTGAGCGACCGGTGATAAGCTTTATTCCTGATGAATATATTCCTGTAACTTGCAAGACATATAAAGTACATGGGAATTATACAGGAATCATTAAAAGCTGGAAAACTTGTAGAAATATTCTGATGATTAAAAGAAGTGATGGTATTCAGTATTTTAAAAGCTCATTTAAGAAACTGAGTACGTTGCCAAAAGGAGAAATAAACCGTCTTGCTCAATTAGATCTAATAAATCCAACCAGGGATTCTAGAGCTGATTTTATACAAACGGTTCTGCGTCGTGAAGTGAATAGCAAGAGATACAACTTTATCAAACCGACGCTTGGTAAGAGATTCATTTTTAAGAAGAAACTAGATCCAGTTACAAAGCAGCCGATTTGTAAAATGCGTTATCCACCAGCTGATTGTTTAACTGAGATCCCATTGGAGTCTGTTCCTTATGATTTTCTAAGAAGATTTCATTATTGGGAACTTGATTCGCATACAGGTGAAGCTGTGTTTGTGTTTGTTCCAGAGTCTGAACATCCGGAGAGAACTTCACTGTATGGTCTTAAGAAAGCTCAATTTAAAGTTTTTGATCCTATGAGCTTAATCAACTTGTCACAGAATGACTTGAGGAAATTGTTTGATAATCCAATTCGCTTCAACGTAAGAAATGTGGTGAATTCGATTCTTGCTAGACAATTTCAGAAGGTCGTGACTGTGTGTGTTACGCATGGGATTCATGCTGGAGGCAGGTTTCCAACAGGCTGGGCATAATTGAAGAAAGTTTAAAGACCAAGCTGAAGACACGGGGGAGTTTGTTGGTGCATCTTAGTGTGTCTGTCAGTTGGTCTAAGTCTGTTATGTGTTTGATATGTAATTAAGTTAGTTAATAACTTTTGTTTTAATTACATTGTGTGTTTTGGCGACACAAGGTCTTTGTGTCGCAATAGTTACCTTGGCGACACAGCTTGTGTCGCGTGAGTCGGCTTGGCGACACATCTTGTGTCGCATAGACCAGGTTATGTCTTCGGTATAAATAGGTTATTTCGGCTCATTTGTCAGGGTTGACGAAATTGTGAGATCAGTGAGCATATTGTAAGTGTTATAATTAATATAAGCTGATCGACTTTTGGTATTGAATTGCTATACTTTGTGATTTGCTTTGTTTATTCGTTTAAACGATTATATATTCAATCAATTGTATTCCGCACGTTTGATTGAGTAAGGATTCGATTAGGTCCGACTACAGGGGTCCTACACGTAATTCTGATATAAAACTAATTTAACATGCATCGTAATGCATACTATTATTAATCAACAAAAAATTTAAAACGCATAAATATACATCACTACAGTTAATACGAATCACATTGCATACTATTAGTACAAATTAAAATGAACTATAACAAAATATAAATATGCACCACTAGGATGTAAGAAATAAATTTACATGCATCCCAATGCATACTATTAATATACAGCGACATGTTAATATGCATTGAAGTAAGAATAAATTTGTATGCATCAAAATGCATACTATCATCCCACCAAAAAATGAAAAAAAATTGTCGAAAATATGCATTGATGGATCTTAAATCGAAGAGGAGAAAACGCTGAGTTTTATGGTGCAATTTTCATAATTTTTCGACTTGTCGTTTACGAGATAATTTGTTTTTAGGGTAAATTAGTAAATGGGTTTTGATTATTATAGAGATAATCACATGAGTGCACCCCCACACTAATTATCATAGAATTCATATGATTAATGGTAGTGATTCACTCCCCGCTTCCCTCATTTTTTGCACTTCCCCCTAGATCACTACCCTATATATATATACACAATTGAACGCCATTTGAACTTATAAGTTAGACATTATTAGATGTTAGTTTATACTCGTTTGAGTAATAATGAAATTTGTTCGAGCTTATATATCAGGCTTGATTAGGGGTGTGTTTGGCAACAACGGGCTAAAGTTTGTGGATGGAGTTGGGGCCGAAGCTTGAGGCTGGAATTGGAGCTTCTATTTGAGAGTCACTTCAAAAAGCTTCTTGTTTAAGGGCTTATGGGGGATTATTCTTTCAAGAAGCCCCATTTTTTTTATGTTATCAAACAAGACTTATAATTGGGGCTTATAAAAAATAGAAGTTCAAGCTTCAAATTGTAACATCCTATTTTTGGACCTAGAAATAAATAGTATTTTACTAAGTTATAAAATGGTTATTTAAAATAATGGGAAATTATTTTATTTGATTTCTGAAAATAAATAGGTAAAAGAGTCACATGATTTATTGTAACTAATAAAATGGTACTTGTTTTAAATTATTAGAGTTGACGGTAAAATAAAATATTCGGTCTCGCGAATATTTTTAGGTTCCAGACAAAAGGCTTAGAATGGGGTATAATATTACACTGTATTTATTTGAGTCGGTTGGTTCAAACCGACTTATTCACCTAACTTTTCTCATTATCCATTTTCTTTCATTCTTGAGAACTCTCTCAACTTTCACAAAACAAACATTAAATTAAGAAATCAAATAGAGATTGGATTAGCTTGTAGAAATCCGATTGTTCTTCATCAAATCACAATATCATCTTGTTCATCCATTTACTTGTGGGTAACTTGTTAAAAGATATATATTGACTTTGATGGAATCATGTATAATATTTATGTATATGAAGAATTGAAGTTTAGAAATTATTGTTTAATGATTATATGAAGTTTATATGCAAGGTTATTTGATTTATTTTCAAGTTTTGAACTAAAATTAGTTAGGGTTTATGATATATTTAAGAATTGAAGTCGCATGTGTATGAAGTTGTAAATTTTGGATTTGCATGATGTTATATGATGTTACTTGATGATAAATTGAAGTTTGATAACTTACAAACTGAGTTTGATGATGTTTTGATATATGATTTAGGGTTTGAATTTGTGCAGTGTTATTTGCAAGTCTGATACTCTGTTTTAAACATGAGAACTCGATCCAGCTTCATTACCCGGATCGCGTTACTATGTGTTAATTGGTTACAGAATTGAACTGTGGAACGCGATCCTAGACCTTGTGCCCGGATCGCGTTAGTCAGTATTATTTTGGGGCAATCGAGTTTGCTCTTAGGAACGCGATCCTAAACCCTTGTCCGGATCGCGTTGCCTAGTGTAAGTTTGAAACAGAAAGATTTTCAAAGGGGAACGCAATCCCACCCTTCAAGCCCGGATCGCGTTTGCATATTTAAATTTATAAATGAGTTTCTAACTTATGTTTCGGGTTGTGTTCTCAGATTTACAGAAGACTCGGTAATATTAGACCACTGAGTGGATACCGAGAATATCAGGTGAGTGGTAACTGTAATATTCAGTTCAATCCAGTTGTAACAAGTTTGGTTACAATGGGTGAACATATAATGTTATGTGTTTATTGTTTAATCATTTGGATTATAGATATTATTGAATTGGGTTTACTAGATTGTTATTGTTCCTTGATGGCATGACGATTATGCATTAAGTGATTCTTGGCCATTGGGCATTTGTGATTATTCAGAGGTCAACGCTGGTTGAATTTGTTGCTATTGTTTGGCTGGCGGGGTATCCGATACACATAGTTGATGGATGAACCCTAGTCAGTGAAGATAGCTTCAAACTATCGGTAAATCATTGTTTTGGCCGGCAGTGGTTTAAGGGTTATTTGATTGGCTAATCAGGAACCGCCGATCCTCTTTGACAATATGTGATTATTGTTGATTTGTTGTAAGATTTGTTATTTCTGAATTGAAATGTCGGTTACAGTTCCATTCACTTAGCTATGAGCTAATCCCACCATGTTTAACATTTTGCAGGTTTTGAATAAGTTATGGATATGGATCGGGTTTTTTTAGATGCTAGAAGGGGTGTTTGACTATGATCGTGTCTACTCTGATTTTTGGGAAACTAAAGTCATGTTTTGGTAGTTAATATAACATCTGAACTTATGTAAACGGTTTTGTAATTATATAAGTATAGGTGTGATGTTTAAAACTGTGACATTTTAATGTATGTAAATATGACAACTAAGTATGAGACTCGCTTCTGAAGTTTATTTATATAATATATGTTTTCGTAAAAGAAGGGTGTTATACAAATAGCCCCTATAAACCCCTCATTCAAACACACCCTAAATATTTTAATGTGGAAAATAAAATAAGTCAAAAATCATATTCCATATTCTAGGAACCATATATAATTCCTTAGATTAGATATTTTGTTATCAAGGGACGATTACTCTAGCTCATGTAATTTAATCAACTTGAAAATCAAATATAAAATAAAAACACGACAAATGATTTTGAGTTGGAAGTCTTAAAATGATGGATTTGGGGCTCCATAGTTGGGCCAAACTACTTTAAAGGTACTAGTCTTACCAGATTAAAGTCATTATGCCTTTATTCACATACCTTTGTATGTAACTCATCTTTTATCGTTTATACTCGTAGATATGGACCCAACTAAGGTTGGTTGGACTAATGGCTTTATATAAGCGTAGGAGCCATCTAACCCTAGTGGTTAGTGATTCGGCTGGCCGCATGATATTGAAAATTGATGTATGTGACATGTATGTATTATTAATATAATTAATGACTACTTGTAGAGAATGCATCATACTCGGATTCCGCAAGAATCTCATTTTTTTTAGTACGAAAGGGGAATTGGCCCAAAAATTATATAGGGGTCAAGACGCTGTCAGACGTTGGCGGCTGACTCAAGTGCCCCCCGAACCGCGCAAAATGATCGCCTATTACACGGCTCACTAACTCTGCCTAGAGTGGTGGTACCTATTATTCATCGGCGGGGGCGGTCCGACGATACGTAGATGACTTTTGGATGGTACAACCACTCGATTGTCTACTTCTAATCTAATAAACGATATTGTGCCCTTGGTTTAAAAAAACGCGCCTAGGCACCATGAGGCACTAGGCTTAGCGCCTTGTTTCTACTCTAGGCGATAGTTGGTCATGAGGCGCTGCTAGGCAGTGCCTAGACGCCAGACGGTGCCTTGGGCGTCTTGTGTAACTAGTGCAAAAATAGATGGATTCTTGACTTCTTGTTATCTCATAAGTTGTATTAGCTCATTTTCATTATCTTCATACATGAACTTGGAGATTAGATACCATTATTTCAACATAAGTTCGCTCTTCTTGTGAAATACCAAGTATAAAAAACAACAAACAGAGGTGAAAACGGAGTAGAATGAAAATGACATGTTTTTTGAATTGCAAGATGAAGTGATAAACACATATATATAATATTTATAAATTTAAAGTATAAAAATAGTATTTACGTGAGGCTCCCGCCTTAGCGCTTGGCGCCTAGCGTCTTGGCTTTCGAGCCCTTAGTGCCTCGGAGCACCTATCGCCTTTTTAAACTAAGATTGTGCAAATTCCACTTTTGAACTACCGCATACTTGTTTCATAGTTTTCAACTGAACGGCAAACCCAACACGATTGACAGATAAGCCAACGTTAATAAACCTAAGAGTCTAATTGGTAATAGGCGGTTCAAATTTCTAATGAATTTTAGGATCGCAAGTTCCTGCGCAATCCGTGTCAATAGTGATATCCTAATTCGGCTACCTCTCCCACTCATCAAGGCAGAACATTAGAAAGGTAAACTATTGTCAAGAGAGACCGAGGAACTCTCTGCCCCTTCACCTGCAAAAGGACGGTAACGCTGCTTCTCAAGTACGAGACATGGACCCCCATGGTTTAATAATTCTTTTTTTATTATTATATATTGAGCCAAATGGTTTAATAATCTCACTTCTCACATGTTTCAAATAACAAGATAATCACTTTAATCACAAATTCCATCAATTTTCACTCCTTAAGTGAATTCACAAATTCCATCAATTTTCACTCCTTAAGTGAATTCAAGATTCCTTCACATTATGCAAGGAAAGTTTAAAATTAGGGTAAATAAATATACATGTCTTTTATCATTCCACAGGTTCTTTTAATATATGAACAATAATACCCTTAAATTTATCTTCCCTACCCATACTCAATGTTTTGAAAATCGGTTGAACCGGTCCGGTCCGACCGGTTCAACCGGGAAAAATGGGTTTTCCGGTCGAGAACAAACCGATTTTGATTAGGAGTTGACCGGTCAACGAACCGTACGGTTGGTCAAAATCGGACGGTTCAACCAGGTTTTTTAATTTATTTTTTTTATAAGATGATGACGTGGCATCAAAACCGGACGGTTCGACCGGACCGGTTGAACCGGAACCAGATGGCAATCCGGTCCGATCCGATATCCGGTTTTCAAAACATTGCCTATACTAACTTTTTCCATGAAAAAATTAAGGATTTTGCTAAATACAGTAAAGTCTAAGGGCTCTACTTAAGCCTTTCAAAATTAACTCTCTCTCTCCTTCTAAATTGGTTGTCTCTAAATTTAATTTAAGGTACAAAATACAAATAAGTTATGCATATTAATAAAAGAGCTCATAGGTCTTCATTTAGCAAAATCCAAAATTTAAAATAAAAATAAACTTCAAAACGAAAAACGTATCTCGTGGAGTCGTGCCTCTCTATGAGCCTATGTGAAATATAAATGTATACAGACATGTAGATCTGTCAATCTCATTGATTCTCATTTTATTTATAAGTTTTTAATTTTCAAAACTGATTATTATATGTAAAATATAATACTCCGTACTTTCATAATTCTCATTTTATTTTTAAGTTTTTAATTTTCAAAACTGATTATTATACGTAAATATAATACTCCGTACTTTCATAAAAAAAGCTTCAAATCCCTTCCCCCTCAAGTTCTCCACTTCCGGCAGCCCGGAGTCGGTGAAGATGTCGGCTATATCCGAGCACATTCGTGCTATTTTGGTTGTTTAATAAAGAAGGTGAACCACATAAAAGATAAAAAGTATTATTAATTCATTATATGTTTTTAATAACAAGTCTTGATTATCAATAAGTATTACAATCCATGTAATCTATTTCGTACGGTAATTTTCAATAGTGCAGGAGAGGATTTTCAATTAATCGATTGAACTGGGTATTTGGGGTTTGAATCTTCGAATATTTTGAAGGAAAAAAAGGATGTGTAAATACCAATCTTTTAAAACCCGAGTTGACCTGGCCGGTTCAACCGGTCGGACCGGGATCCGGGTAAGGGACCGGGTCAATTAGGACCGGGTTTGAGGTGGTTTTTGACTCGAGGTCGTTTGTCGGGTTTTCCGGTCGGACCGGTGACCCAGACCCGGCCGGGTTTGATGTTTTCAAAAAAAAATTTGTTTTTTTTTGTTTTTGCTATTTGACTAGATGAATTATCAAACTCTAATGCTTATAATACTCCGTTTTTTCAATAGAAAGGTATTTATGTACTTTTATTGTTTAATATTGTAGGAAATGAAGTTAGAAAATGGATGTAAAGTTTAGTTTTGTAGAAAATGAATGTAAATTTATACAATTTTTGAAATGCTCGTTATGTATTTATCAATTTTGTTTGTCATTTATAAAATAATTGATTTTACTTTTATTACTCGTTGGTAATATATATTTAATGAATATTTGTTGAAAACCGGGTCAATCGTCGATTCAACCGGTTGAACCCCAGTTGAACCGGACCCGATCACTAGACCGGGTCAACTTGAAACCCGGATTTCTGAACATTGGTAACACTGAGAAGGCAAATGGCATAACTGTCTTTTAATAGAATGGGCATGTGGAAGAATAAAATGTGCCTGTGGAATTATTATCACCCTTAAAATTAATAAAAGCATCTCCATTCACGTAAAAAGCTTTTGAAAAAAGTTTTTACTCCAATGTTAAAAAGCTTTTTTCACTAGAATAAGGGGTAAAATAGAAATTTTTAAGCAAGAAAAGCTTTAATCAAAAGGTTGAGAAATCTTAAACTTTTCATCAAAAAACTTTTGCTCTAATAAAGTAAAGCTTTATCAATCATTTTGTTGCATAAAAAAACTTTTAATAAACCCTTCATTGGAGGTGCTCTAAGAGAGTTGATAACTACAACTAATAAAAGTGATTCTTACACTAATTGAACAACAGTTATTGCATATAGTACAAGTACTCATAACAGAGTTATGATATTTGAATCATTTTTATTTGGTGTATCTATCGGCTCTCGTTAACAAGGAATATATACTATTTTACCCAAATACCCCTAATAACATTATAATGAAATCCAGATCTCACATTTGACAATTGGTTGTGTTCATCCTCCTTCATCACTGCTCCAGCCACCTCCGACCACTCATTCTACCGTCAAACCACCTTCACGAACGCAACGCTCACACCATCGCACTATAACGCTGTCGCACCGCCTAACCACCGCTCACGCCATCCCAACACCGTCGTACCACCTGACCGCTGCTCACACTGTCGCACGATAACCATAACCATTTCCTTCGTTCTTTTTCTTCAATTTGATATTTTATAGTTACGTATTGAGGGCTATCTTCTTCAAAATTTAAGATCTTTTTTTTCATGTCAATTTGACTGAAAAATCATCGTCGAGTGTGTTTGATGGTAATAGTAGCAGTTTATGTAAATGGGTTTTCAATTTTGGTTTCCAATTTTCAGTTCCTGTGTGTTGGTGGCGACGGTAGGTGTTAAAAGGTGAGGTTCACAAGGAATGTAAAAAGGGTTTATAAGAATTAAAAATTAATGATTCAAATTAATATATCAATTTTGAGTGAGAATAAGAGAATTAATCTTAACCACTACTTTTCATTACATATATATTTCCTTGTATTTTTGAAACTCAAATATCTCATAAATGGTTAGTTGGAAAATCATGAAAATTGCATTATAAAATTCATTTTTTTCTCCTATTCAATTTGCCGTCCATCAAGCATACTTTTGACAATTATTTTTTTATTTTTTGGTTGGTTTTACAAATTAGTAACACGTGAGTTAGTGATTGGTTGTATATATGATTTGTGGTTAGAGTTAGAGTTTAGGGCTAGGCTTTAGGATTTAGGGTTAGGGTTTAGCAGAGTTTAGTATGATTTAGGGTTTAGAATTTTGTAAAGGGTTTAGGGTTTAGAGTTTTGTAAAGTGTTTAAGGTTTAAGGTTTGGGGTTACCCTAAACCCCCAACACTAAACCCTAACCCCCAAACCCCTAACCCTAAACCCTAAACCCAACACTTTAACACATGTGTTAGTAAATGTGAAACCCACCAAAAAAAGATACTCGTCGAAAGTATGTCTTGAGGGATGGCAAATCGAAGAGGAGAAATGTTGAATTTTATGGTGCAATATTCATAATTTTTTGATTTGTCGTTTGTGAGATAATTGATGTTGGGGTTAATGAGTTTTGTACATGTTGAACATTCTTTTTATACACATGACACGATATCATTGGTTTTCTCATTCTCACACAAATTCATATTCTCATTTAAACCCCACCATAAAAGGAAGATTTATAAAAATTGGATAATGTATAATATTGTAAGGGTAATTTTGTTATTTAAATTATTTATATTCCAATTCAATTTATAAATTTTTACCAACCAAACGTAGTAAACATATTACAAATTCTAATTCATTTGACAATTTGCAATTCTTTTAAAAATATTCTGCAAAACAAACGCAATGAAAAGTAAACGTGATGTGATACGTAGACATCATTAATAATATGCTTGACATGAAAATGCGCTATACGAAACAACTTATTTATGTATATTGTGTGTATTTTGGTGACATTGTTATCACTTATAAGGTGATACATAACATCTTTATAAGTTGACAATTCACCAATACACACAATGTACAAATTATTCTTAAAATTTGTAGTACTAATTTATTAAGATGAGTCTAATGTTGACATAGTTTTACCTTTAGTCTCTGACATTTAAATTAAAAAGATATCATGATTAGTGAAATTTTTACCCTCACGCTATTTCATAAAATCAAAGGGTTTATTGTTTCATTATGTATTAAATTTTATACTTTTTATTATTGTATGAGACAAACTTTCATTTGTTCTGCATTGAACTTATAAATATTGTTTATTGTATGTAAGCTTTCCATCTTGGGTATGGACAAAAAAAAGTTTCTTTTCATGACGTTACCCAAAAAAGAAAGTTTACATACAATAGACGATATTTACAAATTCAAAACATACCGTAGTAGTTTTAAAAGTTTGACTCATACAATAGTAAAAATTATAAAAATTTAATACATAACGATACAATAAACCGTAAAATCAAACAACACTACAAAGGAAAATCCTCTTTGATGCCATTTTTATATTTTAGTCATCTTAAAATTAAGTTGTTACTCATTTTGAATTTTGATCACTGCTTGACAGTTAGTGACGAATGCCAGATACAGGCCAGTCAATAACAACATCTTCTGTAATTTTTCGTCTTTACATTTTTAGAGGTTTCAACATGTAGAAACGTAGTAAAAACTGTGAAAATATATCAAGATACTTGTTATTTTTCCAGTCTGAAAAGAAATTACAGAAGAGTTTTTTTATTTTTTATTCTTTATTTAGAACGACAAGCTGAGAACCTAATCCACATACATAAGTAAGGTAGATATATACACATAGGGTGGGGTTCAAATGAGAATAGAAATTTGTATGAGAATGAGGGAACCAATAATATCATGTCATGTGTGGAAAGAGAATGCTCCACACGTACAAAACCCATTTACCCCTAACATCAATTATCTCACAAACGACAAATCGAAAAATCATGAAAATTGCACCATTAAATTCGGCGTTTTCTCCTCTTCGATCTGCCGTCCATCAAGGCATACTTTTGACGAGATTTTTTTTTTCCCATTTTTTTGGTGGGTTTCACATTTACTAACACATGTGTTAAAGTGTTGCATTTAGGGTTTGGGGTTTAGGGGTTAGGGTTTAGGGTTTGAGGTTTGGGGTTTCTCCCCAAAATCCCAAACCTCAAACCCTAAACCCTAACCCCTAAACGCTTTATAAAACTCTAAACCCTAAATCATACTAAACCCTAAACCTTAAACCCTACTAAACCCTAAACCTTAAACCCTACTAAACCCTAAACACTACTAAACCCTAAACTCTGCTAAACCCTAACCCTAAACTCTAACTTTAACCCCAAATTAAATGTATAACCGATCACTAACACATGTGTTACTAATTTGTAAGATCCACTAAAAATGGAAGAAAAAAAAGTTATCGAAAGTATGCCTTGAGGGATGGCAAATCGAAAAGGAGAAAACGCTGAATTTTATGGTGCAATTTTCATGATTTTTCGACTTAACGTTTGTGAGATATTTAATTTTTAAAAATGTGGATGAGAGAGAATAAAGTGACACATGACAGAAATATGTACGTTCCTCCATTCTCACTCAAAGTTGGTATACTCATTTGAACCTTACTCTGTACACATACTGCCTACTTAGGTAATTGATTCCTTAGGTAATTGATTCCTTTCATACAGCTAGACCAAAACACTAGGCTAATACACTTTGATATTAAAGTATATTTACAAATTAATAAAATGAGTAAAGTAATATTTGAAAGATGTTTTCTGTTTCTCAAACTTTTAATTAATGAATAAAGTTATATTTGAAAGAGATAAGAGATATAGTTGTGTAGACTTTTTAAAATTAGACTTTTGAAGTTAGACTTTTTAGTATTTATCTACATACTTTCCATGTTCAAATGTTTGACTTGATCAATCAATTACAATGCGTCATTGTCCCTCAAAATTAGTTATAAGATGAGATGTGAGCCATGTGTTGAATATTTGTTCTGTTGGACTAATATATCACAACCAACTTATATTATGCTTCCTTTTTCTTTATAAAGACGACACCTTTTTTATCCATACCAACTAGAAAAGGTTCCTCTAGAAGTTAGTTATATATAGAATCCAGTATTTCATTAAAGCATATAGTTTTTTTATTAGTTCTAACAAAAACAAGTGAAACCCATTTCAAATCTTGAAATTTTCTTTTTGTTAGATATTAAAAAAATGGATGGAACTGATATATACAATGCTAGTAGAAGTATAAGATTAGGGAGTATGAGAGCATCAAGTACTAGTTCATGGAGAGATGCTGGGTTAGATGTTTTCTCTCAGTCGAATCGACATGAAGATGATGAAGAAGCTTTGAAATGGGCTGCTATCGAAAAACTGCCAACTTTTGATAGGCTGAGAAAAGGCCTGCTGTATGGATCGACCGGACCAGCTGATGAGATCGATATCAATAATCTTGGATTAGAAGAAAGAAAGCATTTGCTGGATAGACTAGTGAAAGTAGCTGAAGAAGATAATGAGAAGTTTTTGTTGAAGCTCAGAGACAGAATTGACATGTAATATATGAGTATATGATTATTTTCTCATTGACATTTACATATCTGCTGAATTATGAATATGATCAAGTTCCAAAAAGTGATGTTTTAACTAATGGGATTTCAGGGTGGAAATTAAGTTGCCTACAATTGAAGTAAGATTTGAGCATTTGACAGTGGAAGCTGATGCTTTCACAGGAAGCAGATCACTGCCTAGTTTCCTTAACTTCAACCTTGAAATTCTTGAGGTACTTTTACCGATGTGCAAAATACTAGGAACCCAACACGACTTAGTGATAGAAGTGAACGAAAAATAGTAAATTGACTTGCTTTCTAGAGGTAATTCATTCTTTCAGAGATTCCCAACTTACCAGATTTTCTATATTTTCTGAATCAAATTGAACATAAACGCGCAATATTCCTAACCCATCATTTAGAAATAATTAGTAATCTAGTTTATCGAAACTAAGTAAAATAATTCCACGTTCTATTAGTCAAGTATATTGATTATAATACTGTGTAAGCCATGTTCATGCTGATTTTTGACAGGAATTCTTGAACATGTTTCATTTACTTCCAAATAGGAAGAAGCATATCAATATACTTGAAAATTTAAGTGGAATTATCAAGCCTCGCAGGTAATTAATGAGGTTTCCAACATTATTTTTTGACTACACACGAAAGCTATGATTCATGTTATTCTTGTCCAGGATGACGTTACTTTTAGGACCTCCAAGTTCTGGAAAGACAACTCTGTTATTATCCCTGGCTGGGAAGCTTTCAAAGGAGCGCAAAGTAAATTGATGATTATTTTGGTCCTAGAACTTCCCTTTCAAAAGACCCTTTATCTGCTAAATTATGTAAGAGTTGTGTCTTCTTCTGATCCAGTCCTCAGGAAGGGTGTCATACAACGGGCATGATATGAGTGAGTTTGTGCCTCAGAGAACTTCAGCTTATATAAGTCAAAATGATCTTCATATAGGAGAAATGACTGTCAGAGAAACCTTGGCCTTCTCAGCTAGATGTCAGGGAGTCGGATCACGCTATGGTTAGTTTGCAATGTACCTTACTATAAATCTCTATAAACGACATACTAAAGGTGGCAAGATGGGCGGGTCATGTAACGAGATTGGGTTAAGACTGGTCATACATAGGGCTGGTCAAAACGGGTGAGGTCATGTTTGGTTAACAATATTTACATATACAATATTATCACGAGGGATAATATATACATAGGCCACAAAAGTATTCAAAAGGTTGCATATCAGTATGTATTGTCTATGCCAAGTTTGGTCTAAAACTTGTCAAAGTTTGTGTGTGAGTATTTTTGTTGACACAATTGTTATCTGCAGAGATGTTAGTTGAGTTATCAAGAAGAGAAAAAGATGCAAATATTAAGCCTGACCCTGATATTGATATGTACATGAAGGTAAAAACAGAGTTAATTTATGATAATATTGGTTAAATAATAGTTTCACATATCAAGGATTCACTTTGATAAAATATAAGTTGTGAATTGATGTGTGATGCTTTAGGCAGCAGCAGCAGAAGGGCAAGAAACAAGTGTGGTAACAGATTATGTTCTAAAGGTAACATACACATGAATATCTGGTATTGTATAAATTTGATAAATTAAAGTAGAACAATAATATCTTGTATCTCATTTGGTTTTGCAGGTTTTGGGACTAGAAATTTGTGCAGATACAATGGTAGGGGATCAAATGATCAGAGGCATATCTGGTGGACAAAAAAAACGTGTCACTACAGGCAAGTTTCGATTATTAGTAAATGTCCATAGAGGTGGCAATTTTGACTCAATTACTTGTGAATGAGTTTTTTTGGTTTTTGATTTATATTATATGGTTCAAATGGGTCAAGTCAAGGTAAATAGCTTAAGATAATTGGGAAACGGGTCACACTAGTCAAACTCCTAAATGTCTATATTCAAAGATTTGAAATAGACTATTATAATGACTAACACATTATTTTTATTGTTATTATTTATAAAAAAAAAGAAAAAAAGAAAAACCAAACACAGTTACAAAATAGTGTTTGTGGGTCAACCGATCTGCCTGGACCTGTACTAAAAAATGACCCATTTCAACCCGACCCGTGCTAAACCTATACCTGGCCTATCTATCTAGCCACCTGTAGTAGATAACACTTTATTTTGGTCAGCATATAGAGTGTACTGACATATGATGATTAATAGGCGAGATGATAGTTGGTCCATCAAAAGTACTGCTTATGGATGATATATCTACTGGTTTGGACAGTTCTACAACTTTCCACATTGTGAATTCGTTGAGACAATATATCCACATTCTTGAAGGAACTGCCGTTATTTCACTCCTTCAGCCTGCACCCGAAACTTACGATTTATTTGACGATATAATCTTACTCTCCGATGGCAAGATTGTGTATCAGGGTCCGCGTGAAAAGGTGCTTGAGTTTTTTGAATCAATGGGATTCAAATGTCCAGAAAGAAAAGGTGTTGCCGACTTCTTGCAAGAAGTATGTGACTTTATGTTTCTAAACTTGGTTCACTATGTTTCTTGTCAAAAAACTAATAATTATGGAGATAAATCGAATACAGGTGACATCAAAGAAAGACCAAGAGCAGTACTGGATAAAAAGAGATGAACTTTACAGATTTATTACAGCGAAAGAATTTTCTAAGGCTTATGAATCTTTCTATGAAGGAAGAAAAATGGCAGCAGAGCTTTCAATCCCGTTTGATAAACGTAATAGTCATCCTGCTGCATTGACAACCAAAACATATGGAGTAAATAAAAAGGAGCTTCTGAAAGCTTGCACTTCTAGAGAGTTTTTGCTTATGAAAAGAAATTCTTTCGTATACATCTTCAAGCTATTCCAAGTATGTACTCTATCAAGTTGGAGTGGTTGCAAGATTAAACTTATACTTCCATTAAGAGCTGGAAATTTTGTTAATGAATGTGGCAAATTTGGTTATGTTTCATCTCTAACATGCCAAATACTCCAAAGACATTTTGGCCGGCTTAAATGGGTTGTAAGCCAGCACTGAAACTTCCATAAGAGGTGGAAATGCAACTAGTGTGTTAATGAATGGGTTGATTTTGGTTATATTTTATCTCTAATGGGCCAAATACCCTAAAGACATTTTGGCCGGCTTAAATTGGTTGTAAGCCTGACAAAACATATTTTTCATGCATAAACCCTCCTGAACCATTTTGATGAAATAGCTGGCTTTTTTTTAGACACTATTATCATTATTATTAGTAGTATTATTATGATTGTATATGATAAGTCTTGACTGTTTAGTTAAATAATTTTTTTCAAAAAGTTGCCAACCCACCCAGTTTGCCACAGTTACCTAACCAGTCTGACCCACCCATTTTACCATGTATACTTCCACAGCACCTACTAAATAGTTTATCATCTTACTTACTTTCAGCTTCTTGTGATGTCATTTCTGACAATGACAGTCTTTTTCCGGACTGAAATGCACAAACAAACAGTTGAGGATGGAGGAATATACACGGGTGCTCTATTTTACGGTGTAGTTATTATCATGTTCAATGGATTTTCAGAGCTTTCTATGACCATTGCAAAGCTTCCTGTCTTTTACAAGCAAAGAGATTTCTTGTTTTACCCTTCATGGGCTTACGCACTACCTTCATGGGTCATCAAGATTCCCATCTCATTTACTGAAACATTTCTTTGGACTCTTCTCACTTATTACGTACTTGGGTTTGATCCAAATGTTGGAAGATTTTTCAAACAGTATGTGCTACTCATACTTGTGAACCAAATGGCATCAGGATTGTTTCGTTTTATTGCAGCAATGGGTCGAAATATGATTGTTGCAAACACGTTTGGTTCATTTGCACTTCTCATATTATTTGCTTTGGGTGGCTTTGTGCTATCACGAGGTATGTATGTATCTTTTCATTGTAACTACTAGATTATTGTTTAAGTACTTATATACTCAGATTTTCTTATATATATCACAGATGATGTAAAGAGTTGGTGGATTTGGGGATACTGGTCATCGCCAATGATGTACGCAATGAATGGAATGGTAGTTAACGAATTCCTTGGGCATAGTTGGTACCGAGTAAGTTAAAAAAATAAAAGAGTTAAATACAATGCACTTTGACTACATTTTGATCCAAAGTTGGACCTATATGTAGAAGGGACTGGGTATTTGGGCATAGGACCATTCTCGGTCAAAGACTAGTTATGCATTTCTACTATGAACTATTATTTGTTCGGTTGCTTATCTAAACTAGTAACTGTTACAATTTTCAAATACAGGTGTCGTCTAATTCAACAGAGCCTCTAGGAGTCAAGGTTATAAGATCTAGAGGTTTCTTCCCATATGCATATTGGTATTGGATTGCAGTAGTGGCTTTGATCGGCTATATTTTTCTCTTCAACTTCACCTACACGCTGGCCCTCACTTTTCTTAACCGTGGGTGTCTATATACAATACAATTTATCCATTCTAACTTATTAAAATGATTTACTGAGATAACATAAAAGTAATATATTGCAGCTCTTGGAAAAAATCAAGCTATCATTTCAGAAGAAAACAATGACCAAACTCCTCCAACTGCTGAGTTGTCATGTATAAAAACTGAGAGCAAGAGAAAAGGAATGATTCTTCCATTTGAACCACATTGCATCACCTTTGATGATGTTAAATACTCCGTTGATATGCCCCAGGTAACTTAAAAATACTTTTTTTTGTAATCATTTCATGATTCTCATCATGATTGATGCTAAAAATACATTAGAGGTGGCAAACTGACAATGTCACCTAGTAACATTTTTGGGGTCAAAAGTGTATAAATATAAACTAGAAAGAAGACTTAAAGGAAACAGGTCAAACAAGTTGAAAGTCGTCCAAAGTATATTTTATTGCATAGGGCCTCTTTATTCGTTTTACCTAAAATTATCTAACACTATTGGACTAATAATACAACTTCCTGAGTTTAATCAACACACTAATATATTATAAACAAGGTTAAAAATTTTGAGCGAAAAAAGATCTATGTGGGTTAACCTGAAACCATTTTGAACCGTTACCCATCCTGCACGACTCACCCATTTTGCCACCTCTACAAGATATCCTAGATAACTGTCCAGACATGCGAGATTGAAACTTTGAAATTTTGATAATTGAAGGAAATGAAAGAGCAAGGAGTGGCTGAGGACCGATTGCAGCTACTAAAGGGTGTGAGTGGAGCGTTTAGGCCGGGTGTTCTTACAGCATTAATGGGTGTTAGTGGTGCAGGAAAAACTACTTTAATGGATGTGCTTGCAGGACGAAAAACGGGTGGATATGTAGAGGGAAACATTATGATTTCTGGGTATCCAAAGAAACAAGAAACTTTTGCAAGAATTTCAGGCTACTGTGAACAAAACGACATCCACTCTCCTCACGTGACAGTGCACGAGTCTTTGATCTACTCTGCTTGGCTAAGGTTTCCTGCAGATGTTGATTCTGAAACCGGAAAGGTTAGTCATATTGATCAAATGATCAACTGTAACAAAAAGGGTTTTAAATGTAGTGTTTCAGATGCTTAAAAAAAAGGTTTAAAATAAATAAACAATAAATATAAATATAAAATATATAAAAGAGACAGAGAATAAGAAGAAAGAAAGAAAGATTAACCATAGCAGTAATGTCTATCAGATTATGTCAACAGAAGGGGTAAATCAGTAATGTTATTATACCCTTATTTATAATTACTTATAAAGAGTATGTTGTGTTTGAATCTTAAAGTTCTTAAATTTTTTTTGACAAAATTACCCCTCTTAATTGGTCATAACCAAACATTTCCATCTTTAAAATAGACCAAAATAGACAAATCTTTCCCAAAATATTTCTAATTATTTGTTGTACAAATTCAAAACATCTACTATTTATTACTCTGTACTACTTATTTTCTTATCTATATTAATAATTCGTATATGAATCATCTCTATATAGTCCTAATTGAATATTCGTAAAAACGAAGTTATAACCTTAATAACTACCCGCTGCATTGCGCAGACACCATGCTAGTACTATTAATGTTCAACTGGAAACATGAAAATCTGATTATTGTTTCTCAAAGTAACAATAAGTAGGTCTAGGTGATCAGTTACAGCATGCAAATTCAAACTCATGCTAAACAATGTTTGCAGATGTTTGTTGACAAGGTTATGGAACTTGTGGAGCTAATGCCATTAAGAGACGCTCTAGTTGGGTTACCGGGTGTCAATGGACTCTCAACCGAACAATGAAAAAGATTAACCATAGCAGTCGAGCTCGTGGCCAATCCATCTATAATATTTATGGATGAGCCAACCTCGGGTCTAGATGCTAGAGCGGCTGCAATTGTGATGAGAACTGTTAGGAACACGGTTGACACAGGAAGAACAGTTGTGTGCACCATTCATCAACCTAGTATCGATATTTTTGAAGCTTTTGACGAGGTATATATAACAAATTGTATTCTATATTGGCGTTATGATGTGTAACATAAGATTTATATATGAGGTTGGATAAACTAAGATTTCCATATGGGTTGCAGCTATTTTTGATGAAACGTGGAGGACAAGAGTTATACGTCGGACCAGTGGGACGCCATTCTTGCCATTTGATAAAATACTTTGAGGTAAGATGTCATTAAGATGTATCAAGTATAAGAAATTAATTAAGAATGCAATAAAACACGAGTGTTCTCCTAAGCAGGATATTGAAGGAATTAGTAAAATTAAGGATGGTTATAACCCTGCTACATGGATGCTGGAAGTTACTACCTCAGCACAAGAAATAGCTCTGGGAATTGATTTCACCCATGTGTACAGAAACTCTGAACTTTACAAGTAAGCCAACTGCTCAATACTGATACTTCTATATTTGGGACTCGTTTGAAAACCCGACTGTTCGATTAGTTATCTAAGTGGAAAGTCCAAATGATAAGAAACTACCATTTTTAAAATTCTACATCTTTTAGTCTGAATCGATAAAGTAAGTAATTACTCTAAAAGCACCTTGGATATATAATTGTTTTTCAAATGATTTAGTAACGTTTATCAACAGGAGAAACAAAACTCTTATCAATGAGTTAAATACACCTCCTTCTGGGTCGAAGGATCTCTATTTCCCGACTCAGTACTCTCGGTCTTTTTTCACACAATGTATGGCTTGTCTATGGAAACAACGCCTGTCATACTGGCGAAATCCATCTTACACTGCAGTAAGATTTCTCTTCACTTTAGGCATTGGATTGATGTTTGGGACTATGTTTTGGGATCTCGGTGGTAAAAGGTAACATGATTTAATAATTAAAACTGTTGAGAGTACAGCAGGCTTGTTTTGTGCGAAAAACTGTGTCATAGTTTAATTAAAATTCCAGGACATCTCAACAAGATCTGATCAATGCAATGGGTTCTATGTATGCTGCTGTTCTCTTTATCGGTATCCAAAATTCATCATCCGCGCAGCCAGTGGTAGCTGTTGAAAGGACCGTTTTTTACAGAGAAAGAGGTGCGGGAATGTATTCTGCCCTACCATATGCTTTTGCACAGGTACTTGCAATACATTAGCAATAAGATATTAAGATCACATCTATAACTAGGTAATGTACTAAAAGATCATATCAGTGTAAAGCAGAAAAAGTCAACATGGTCACAGTTACCAACATGTCAACTGTCATGTTATCATTTTGACCGGTAGTCGGATCCAATTATATTTGAAAGTCTGTTACTTAAAATCAAAACATTTTAAATGTTCTATAATTCTTACGGATGTTTACGAATTCCATTACAAATTCCATTACATAAAACGGATACTCTTTTAAAGTATGGTATCTTTCTATGAAACTCCGAGTTGGAGATCAACACAAAGATTTTCATTTTCACTTCCTTTAAGAACCCTTTGTTGAATTCTTTTTGCAGGTTCTGGTGGAAATACCTTATATCTTTGTACAAACTTTAGGATATGGTGTCCTAGTGTACACAATGATTGGATTTCACTGGACAGTAGCTAAATTCTTTTGGTACCTATTTTTCATGTACCTCACATTACTATACATGACCTATTATGGCATGATGACAGTAGCCATGACTCCCAACCCAACCATTGCCGCTATTGTTGCTGCCTCATTTTATGCAATATGGAATCTGTTTTCAGGATTCGTTATCCCACGAACTGTAAGCTCTGCTACTTATATTTAAATTTGCTGCTATTGTTGCTGCCTCATTTTACGCATGTTTCTGTTTTCCATTTTGTGAGCAGAGAATACCTATTTGGTGGAGATGGTACTATTGGGTATGTCCAACTGCTTGGACTCTTTATGGTATGGTTGCTTCACAGTTTGCTGATTTTGAGGACGAGCTCGAGAATGGTGAAACTGTAAGAGATTACTTGCAAAGATTTTTTGGATTCGACAGAAGCTTTCTTGGTGTAGTTGCTGGTATGCATATTGCCTTCGTCGTACTGTTCGCATTTGTGTTTGCTTTCGCCATCAGGACCTTCAATTTCCAAAGGAGGTAGTCCAAAGAAACTGGTCAAGGATTCAAGCTAGGGGCCTGCAACGCTACTAATTAAGAAATCAAGATCCTTTATATCTAGTGCATAAATTTTGAACATAAACCTTGTTTAGTCTGTGGTTTCGTGGTTATATGATTTCTAATAGTTTCATGATTCAGCCTACCCTACCTAGCCTAGGATAAATTGGTTATGACTTGTGAACTTCATCATATGCTGTATTTTCAAAATGTTTCGGGAAGAAGAAGCTTCTAACTACTCGTCTTTATGTATATGTAGAGTCATTGCGGCTAGCCGGCTACCGCCTAGCCATTGGATTAATAGGGTTTGTTTAATAGATTCTAATTAATTACCACCATTAATGTGGTTCAGTAAAAGTCATTAGAGTCTTCACTATTAAGGGTTGTAGCTCTCATTTCAACCAGACCCAAAACAAATATGTCCACCACTCATCTTCATCTTCTTGTTTTCTTATGGCTATTTGCATTCACTCTTCAAGGTACCAAAGGTTTTATTCTATCCATCCACGTTAAAAGTGGTCAGATTACTAGTTTCGTCTAAACTCTCAAAACCGATTATTTGCTGTTATAAAACACATAAATCGATGAAGTAGTTCATAAAAATAATCTCAAACATGACTGACTAATTGATTATGCCTTGAAAAAAAATCTAATTTTAGCGCGCAGCTAATTTACTAACTTTTGATCATTAAGAAGATAACGCATGCAGCATTTTGGGTTGTGGAGAAGGGCGCTGTCTGGCGGATCATGAAAAGTCATCATATCATTGTGAATGTAATCGTGGGTGGAAGACGATGATGGTTGCTCCAATGCCCTATCCATCTTGCATCGTCCCCAATTGTTAGTGCATGTTTCAGCCTTTATTAAGTTTGATTTGAATACATAAACTTCGACATAGTATGTAGCATTCTATTATAAATGTGTTTACTTGTATTTACAACAATTTTGCTAGCTCAATTAATCAGTAACCGCAGGTTCGATGAATTACCCATGTGGAAACAAAGCTCCTCCACCCCCACCTCCTCCGCCACCATCACCTTTTAACATCACCAACAGTAAGATGAGTTCTTCGAGTAGTTGAACTAGAACACCGTCTAAATAACGGTTTCATCATCATTTTTTCTTTTATTGTTTTTGATTCAGTACTACTATTTTCAACAGGTTGTAACTTTGTTTGGTGCGGCGATGGCGACTGCGTGGCTAATGGAACAAAACACCATTGCAGATGTCACAACGATGCGGATAATTTGTTCAACAATTCTGGATTCATTTGCATGAAGCAATGTAACCAAATCAAAGCTTTATATCTTATAGTACAGTAACGTTTTAACATTTCGACTATCAACTATCTTGATGTTTCGTGTAGGCTCTCTCAATGCAGATTGCAACCATCTCGGAATTGACATAGCATCACCATCATCGTTATCGCCTCCTCCTTCCAGCAGTACAGCAAGTTCTATTGGTTGGGGTAAGTCGTAGCACTCGAATTTATATTAATTTGGGTATTTATAATTTTTTAGTAATAAATCTTCTCTTTTTTGGTAGGGAGAACCAAAGATGCTTATACAGTGGCCGAGCTTTCCTTAACTGTAGTCATTTTCACAGCAACATTTCTAGCAATGACTTAGGAAATAAATTGAAGGGTTGCAGGGACTTTGTCAATTTATATACTACGTGATAAGTTTTTATTTGGGAATAGTAAGTATCTGAGTATAAATATGAATGTGACATTATGTTTCTTGTAAGTTCAATTAATATACAAATCTGAACGGATTTTATTGACACGCAACCGGTAAACGGGTCTGCAAAACTGAACTAAGATCTAAAACTTAGGCTCTGATAACCCTAGAAAACGGATCTGCAAAAACCAAAACACGTATCCACAAAACGAATCGGAAACAACAACCGAACAAACCTGAAATTGAAACCGCTCACACAATGGCGATGGACAATGACGTCGGCGATCGGCGTTCATGGATGCTGAGACGATGGTTTCGAGTATTCCGGGCGACGGCAATGGTTCAGGGCGACGGTGATGGACATTTATATATCTGTTTATTTAGATTTAGATACTTTTTATTTTTATTTGTTTTATTATTTTTATTTTAAGGAAATGACAGAACAAAGCGGACCCCTCGCACGAGGGGGACGGGGGTGTAAAATCGGATATCCGAATTTTGGATATTCGAAAATTCGTAGAGCTAATTTTAATATCTGAATCCGTATCTGAAAATTCGAGTAGATATCGGATGATCCAAATATCCGAAAGTCACCAAAGCAATTCTCCGATTTTACAGTAAAAATAGAGATGAAGATTAATAAATTGAACACAACAAAAATTAACAATTAGAGATTAGTAAGTGTAAAGTATAGTTCAAATGAGTACATCAATTTTGAGTGAGAATAGGGGAATCAATCTCAACCACCCATTTTCATAAAATACTCATTTCCCCAATATTTTTGAAACTTAAATATCTCACAAACGTTAAGTCGAAAAATCAAGAAAATTGCACCCTAAATTTCAGCGTTTTCTCCTCTTCGATTTGTCATCTTTCAAGACATATTTTTGACAACTCTTTTTATTTTCACATGTGATACCAGTTGGTAACACATATGTTACCAGCTGGTAACACATATGTTACCAACTGGTAACACATGTGTTACTAATTTTGTACAGTTTATAAAACCCAAAAAAATAAGTCATCGAAAGTATGCCTTGTGAGATGGCAAATTGAAGTAGAAAAAAATGATGATTTTTATGGTGTAATTTTTATAATTTTTTGAATTACCATTTGTGAGATATTTATTTTTTAAAAACGGGGAAAATGAGTTTTGTGACACGTCACGCATTCTGGTCAGTTGTTCCATTCTCACTCAAAATTGTTGTACTCAATGGACCCCACCCATAGTTAATAATATATAGTCACAATGTTTTGCGAAATTCTTATTTTAGAGAGTTGTAGGTCTACATGAAAGTCGGACGATCATTTGTAATTCCAACAACCGTAATATACACACAATTTGGGATTTTATTTATAATAAAAGATAGGTTTGATAAGTGTTAATTTTGCTCTTATATTTAAAAAAGTGTGACTGATATTATCTAAGAAATAAATTTAAAAGAAAAAGTTTAAACTGAACTTATAAAAGAAACAAATGATTCAAAATAATAAATAAAGGTAAAATGAGAAGTTTAATGATTTTTAATAGTTAATTTTTACTAGTAGATGATTATTTTAAAAAATATATAAATAGTAATGTGAACATTTATTTTTAAACGGATGAACTATTAAATAAAACTAAAGGTGTGTTTGGCACAAGGGATTATTGAGGATTATAGGGGATTGAAATTCTAATTTTGATATTCTTCATCCCCTAAATGTGAAAAGCCTTATTTGGTAACAAAATGTATGTGAGATTCTTGAAAATATAATCTCATAAAATCCTCTAAACAAGAAATCAATTCAATTAGCCTCTAAAAGAATCCCCAGCCACTAGAATCTCCAGCCACAATCTTCAGCTCCAGCTACAATCTTAATCAATATGAACCTAATTATTTTTGAAATTATAATAATTTGAATTTTGCTATATGTAATCCTACTAAGGATTATGGATAACAACTTAAAGATAATAGGTAGTTGGTACCTGACAGTTAAAAGGCGGTTTATGTTTACTATCTAACAAAATATGATTTGCGATTTACAGTGGTTGACAATTTTTAATGAAAGTTGAAGCTTGAAGGTTATTTTCATGAAGTTGTATTGTTATTAATACCCCTAAGGGCTATTTATGTATAGCAAAATTTGAATAATTTAGAATCACTTTTTTATTTTTTGAGTAATGTTATACATCTATACAAACCTAAATATAGACCTATGTATATCATTGGTTATTTTTTTCCTCTCTTAATCTCATCCAATCAATTTGTTGCATTCACCAATCACGTTTATAAGTTAATATTTAGGCCTACGTTCACCAATCATTTTTCATGCACAAATAATCAACATTATTCAAATTGATTGCTATTAAATTATTATTTAAGTCTGGTAAAATTTATTATTGTAAAATCAAATGATCATTGACTTGTTGGTCATGATGTTCTTTTAACCATGAGTTTGAGTATCAAGGCCCTGAAATAGATAAATGTAACTTATGGATTAATGTACATGTTGTAGGGGGTGTGCTTATTTGACTTTTTAAATGAAATTTCAGTGTAAAAGACAAAGAACAACTTTCCTTCCATTCATCAAAACTTGAGTTCCTTACTGTTGTTTTATGCGGTACAAAAGTTAAGAATTGGTCAAGTTGCTTTATGCGGTACAAAAGTTAAGAATTGGTCAAGTTGCTGCCGCATTTGTTGTCAATTGTTATTTTTAAATTTTTATATTTTGTGATGTAAATTAAAAGGTAACTTTTGCAGTGGTGTCTTAACTCACATGGTATAAAGTATGCATATGTTTTGGACAATTTTGAGCATCATTTTTGTCAACTTTTTGTAATCTAATGTTACTCTTCTAACTTATTTATTTTTAATCATACAAGAAACCATTGACGTCATACTCATGGGTCGATAAAAGTGAAAGAAAAAATAGGTGGAATGGCTGTTGGAAGGCCTCAAAATCAACACTTTTTTGGTTTGTTGGTTCCTGTTGCTACTCGCCTACAATTCAATGGCGGCCAAGTAGTTTCTTGGACTCTTTGGGCCACTTTTCAAAGTTCCAAAGCCCGAACCAAATTGCTGTTTTAATTTTGTCTAAATTAATATCTACCCAATCAAGTTTTTAAATTAAGAATGTAGTTCAGAGGTGAGTGCTTGAAACGAGAGGCAGATAAAACAGCTACATTTTAGAGAAAATATCTGAGATGGTCAGTCAACGTACCCATTTTCTCCACATGGTCTCTATCGGAGAAGTTTTCATTTACCGTGGACACTATTTCCGCTGAAAATTACCAGCGGTCCAACGTGATAATTAAGCCAATAAAACGACGCCATGGGTGCCAAGGATCCCGCAGTCAACGGATATCCAGTCAGCCAAACAATAAATCACGCAGTAAAGCAAAAAAAAAAAATTTTCATTGTATATTTCAATATCACGCAGTATTTTCCAAATAGCGCAGTTTATATTTCGCAGACAAAATATGCTCTATATTATTTGAGGATCATGCGTTTTTTTCTAAAATACACGCAGGTTTTTTCTAAAAATCATGGCTTTTTAAAAGCAATACACACAGGTTTTTTCTAAAAAATGAAGTCTTGAACTATAATTAATATTGTAGTTTAACACCAAAAGAGAAAGACACAGGTGGGACTACCAAGTTGGCCATAATCCAACCTAAGAAATTAAATCCTTTCGTAAGCATATACATACTTACATATGGACTAATATTCACAGGGTTTTTTTTTAAAAAAAACGCGTGATCCTCAAATAATACAGCAGATATTTTATCTACGAAATATAAATCGCGGCTATTTAAAAGATACTGTGTGATATTGAGATATAGTGTGGAAATTTTAATTTTTTGCTTTCATGCGTGATTTATTGTTTGAAAGGCTGGATATTCATTGACTACAGGATCTTTGGCACACGTGGTGTCGTTTTATTGGCTTAATTATCACGTTGGCCGCTGGTAATTTCCAGCGGAAATAGTGTTCACTGTCAATGAAAATTTCTCTGACAGAGACCATGTGGAGAAAATGAGTGCGTTGACTGACCATCTCAGATATTTTCTCTACATTTTAAGGTACGTTTGTAAGGGTAAGATGTAATGACATTAAGATGCAACGTTTTTATGATGCAGTAATATTTAGATGCAGTAAATCTGGGTAATAGATCGATAAGATCAAAGGCTGAGATTGTTTGTCCCTCCTTCTATCTACAAAAGGTCCTCCTCTTTAATCCGGAACGTTAAATTAATCATTGGATTCAACTTTTATGTATTGTATCACAAAAGTTCCCTTATCTAATTACGGTATGTGTCTATAATATCAATATGGTACATTGTTTTCATCCATTTTTGAGGAAGTAGGTATTACTCTTCTCGATAAATTTATATTGGTTGATTGATACATGTTGATACAAAATGTACCAATCGAAATATGTAAATATGTTGTTCTCATTTTGAGAAGGGTTTAAGTCAGCGATCGCCAACGAACTTTCCTTTTTGTCCCGAGATCATCAATCAACCGGTTTTATTACCATGATCACCAACGAACTTTTAAATTTTGTCCCGAGATCATCAATCAACCGGTTTTATTACCATGATCACCAACGAACTTTTAAAATTTGTCTCGATGTCACCAAATGGTAACCGGGATAACTGGTAACCATATGGTGACATCGGGATAACTTTTAAAAGTTCGTTGGTAAGCATGTTAATAAAGCCGGTTGATTGGTGATCTCGGAACAAAAAGGAAAGTTCGTTGGCGATCGCAGACTTAAACCCTTATTTTTATTTCCAACTTGTAAATAAAAGGTATACATGTACATGCATATAAGATATATTAATACTGATATACATACATCTCATTTATACACAGCTTATTACACAAACATATCAAATCATGCCGATCAAGATCCACCACCAAAATCAAGATCCACCACCAATCATTCATACAACCAAAACCCCATCACACCATGACGAATCACCCACCACCGCCTCCGTTACCGCCGCTAATCCTTCTCCATACCACTAACCAAATCCTCCAACAGACAACTTCCATCTTCTCCATATGCCGCCACCTCCTCATCTGCCTCTTTATTTCTTGGATTTCACTTTCTTTTCGCATTAACATCGAAACTGCAAAAACTCCCTCGCCTTTTCCATCGATAGTGACCCATCTGTACAATCTCTCTTATCAAGATTCCAACTCTCCTCAAACCCAACATCTCCGACCACCGCCGCGACCAAACGCCATTGTCACCGTCGCCGCCCATTTCTTCAGCTCACACGCGTCGGAACCCTAAACTCGATCCTTGTTGGCATGTATGCTGCCCGATTTTAAATTTTAATACGTGGACGCCACAACATTAAAATAGTGACATGGCAATGCCACGCCATATGGTGAATTTCGTTCACGGGAAAAAGTATTTAGTTGGCGATCTTAGCATATAACTAGAAAGTTCGTTGGTGATCATGGTAATAAAACCGGTTGATTGGTGATCTCAGGACAAAAAAAAAGTTCGTTGACGATCGCTGACTTAAACCCTTTTGAGAAATACGTAGTATAGACTATATGTACTGTCCTAAATTCATAACAACATAATATAGGCAATTGCACATGAATATGATAATCAATTACTTTCTAGAAGAGTAGACATACAAGAATTTTAGAGCATAGGGTGTGGTGGTGACACTGTTTTCAATATATTCTTATTGGAATGTTGTTGAAAAAGTTGGGGTGTGGAGTATGTTGAGTTTTAGTGTTCTCAAAATTTATGTTGTTTTTTTAATTGGTGTATGTGTGTGAGAAATAAGAAAAATGAAGAAAAAAGAAGAAGAATATAGCGTCTCATCACGGACGGTGCTTCGGAACGTTATTCAGAACGATGTCACGGTGCAGAAGAATGACGTCAGACAACGTTCTCGAGCCAGGATTTTGACGAAGACGCTTCCACTCTGTATGCTCTTATCATGATCTTCTACGCACCCATAAGCGTCTTGCTAAAGAGTAGGCATGGGAATACTTGTAAATGACTCAACAAAATATGTATGCACGTTCAATTAGTAGTTCTATAAGTTATAATTAGTTTGATCATAGTTAAATTTATTATTTACTATAATACTAGCATTTATTTAGACCCGTGTATACACAATTACACACGGATCATCTAAGTTTTAACTCTTAGATTATTATTAAGTCGTTGACATGTAATCGTGTTGAAACAATAGTTAATTAAGATGTGAAGATAACAAATGTAATCACATGATAATTGACGTCTTTAATTTTAAAATAAAGAAATATACATGAGTTATAAAAAGTATCCGAATAATTAGAGTTTTAAATTATAATAGTATTTCATAAATATTATTTATATGATTACGTAGATTATTTTATATAACTTAAGTTTAGATTACAAATACTAAATTGAGGTTTTATTTTCAAAATTAAGTAAAATATAGGAATTTAATTTTTCAATTGAATTTTAATTTTAAATAATGATAGATGTTTTATATATATAATTTAAGATTTACCGTTTGTATTTATGATTGTGAATTTGTATGTAACGTAATATTAATTTAAAATATGTTCAACTTTGTCATCTTTCATTATTATTACCCCTTCGTTCGACAATAATAATTTCCCAACACGTTTGAATTGAGATAGGTAGGTTAAATATAAGTTTTCCCCTTATATTTAAAGATTACTTTGAATAAATTTATGTAAGTAATAAATGATTTTGAGTAATGAATCAGTGGAAAATGAGATGTTTGATGATTTTTTTTACAAGTGAGCAATTATTTTGGGACTAAAAATATAAACATCAATATTGACATTTATTTTGACATTTATTTTAAGACGTATAGAATATAATTATTGCTATTATTGTTATTATTAGTAGTAGATCGTAGACATTATATTTATAAACCAACAAATACTATAGAATATACTAATCTATAGATAAATGTATAACAATACTAAAAGTGTATAATATAAGTAGATAATATTGATTGAAACAATTAAAACTAAATGAAGTGTTCTGAAATGTATCAGACTTAACTTAAATTTTTATTGTGTGTATCATAATCAAATCATTTATGTTGTGTGCATCTAACTTGTAAAGACTTATATCATTATATATGTACGTACTGAGCAGGTAATATCCTACCACGCCACCGATCATCTTCTCCAGCCTTTATTGTACATCTTCAGCAGCAAATTCGCTGAAAATTCACAGTGGTTTAGTAGATTACTTGATACATTAAACGTGTGTTTAAAGTTATGTACACATAATATAAACGTTTTATGAATGATATACACAATAAAACTCACCATACAATACAGCTAGCTAAGATGTATTTCTGTCACAGCCATGCAAAACAAAAATATAAAGATAGTTGGTACTCGTTGATATCAAGTCTGCTTCTTTGTAACCCTTGTCTATCTAATCTGTCTAATATATACTGCAACTCGATAGTAAACATGGTTTAATGAACCTCTATCATGTTAAGAAAACATATATAAATTAAGAAAACACTCAGGCGATTAATTAAGAAAGCTAAACCTAACAAAAAAGAGGATGGGTAAAACCCAAACCGTAAATTTGAGGTTACGCTATTATTATCTTCTATATATATATATATATATATATATAACAAAGATTTATCCTTAATTTTTAAACATGTCACATCATCATATTGCCTACTCTTTAGACTCTCCTAATTTACCACATCATCATATTATATTTTCCTAAAAAAATATTTTTCCTTTATTTTTAGACATGCCACATCATTACATTGTCTTTTCTTTAGAATTTCCTAACTCGCCACATCATCAAATTATTTTTTCCTGAAAACCTTAATAATTATTACTAAGACTATAATCTATCAAATATATATTTTATTATAATTGTAATGGTTTTTAAAATTCATATTTTACATTTAATATGTAAAAAGTAGATTCATTTTCTTATTCATATCTCATACATTGAAATTAGCTAATATTATCATCATTAAATACCATATTTACGTTTTAAGAAACATAGTTTTAATAAAAATATATAATTGATTATTTCTGTACATTTTCATATATGTTACTATTGAGTTTCAATAATAAATTATAAAATTAGAACAATATTAAAATACAATTCTAAAAAACATATGATTAATTTTATTTTTTCTTATTACCGTGTATTGTAAGGGCTCAACAAATATTATTACTTTTGTCGTTCACAATAAGATAAGATCGGTGTTACGATGAGGAATGGCCAGATACCCAAATTAAAAAAAAAAAAAAAAGAGAGATTATATTTTACTTGATGTATCAACTTTTTCCCACGAATGTTAATATATTCTACCGACTAACAAATATCGTTTAAGTTATCCGTTTGCAGTATGTTTCGTGATGACTATAAACTCGACCTCATAAAATAAAGTCATTTTATTTAAAAAAAATTCATACATGAGTGAAATAATAAAAAATTCTATATTATTTAATTGTTTATACATGAGTGCAAAATAAAAATTTATAATAAAAAAATGAAAAACTTCATACGGAGTTTAATTTTTTTTTTTATATTAATCATTTATAATAATCAAACGCTTTAATACAAATATGAATTAACAACACTATTAAAACAACTTTCTCCCACGAATGTTAATATGTTCTTCCGACAAAAAAATATCGTTTAAGTTATCCCTTTGCGGTATGTTTCGTAATCACTATTAACTCAAACTAATCACAATCATTGTCTCATGTCATTTTGTTTCTTAAACATCCAATTTATAGTTTTATACTCATGTCAAAGTATATGATGCATTTGAAGAGTTTTTAGTAAAATTGATTAAAAATGATAATTTCTAACAAATACACGAAAATCATCAACACCAAACTCTGATATACAAAGAATTGATTCAACATTTAACATTTGTTTCACAAGTACTCTTTGTTTTTGTCATTAATAATTTTTCAACTTCAATAAGAGTTTAGTTTAAGTTACCAATTATTTTCATTTTCAATATGTGATAATTACAAATTTAAATTAACAAAAAATTAATCTATTGGGCTAGTTACAAATTAACAATATATCTATATTTTTAAATGGTTGTTTAATTAACAATATTATACTTACAAAATAATATAATTGTATATTATAAATGGGCGTGCATCGTACGGGCTCAATATATTTTAACTAACAACATTAAGGTTACATATTGAAACAATTATAATTTATTAACGATCGTGCATTGTACGGGTTCAATGCCTAATTAGTAGAATATACGTCGGAATAAACATTTCTAATGCCATTTCATACTTATCCCATATATCCTTGTCACCAAACAGATCCCAATTGTATCGATATTTAATCATTTGCACATTTGCATATAACAATAATTACCAAAAAATTCGTCAGACATAACGTTCCATAAGCATGTGAGTGAGCAAATTGACAAATTATTTACCTGTATAAAACTATAAATCAATAATAATACATGTGCGTGTACACCCAACCATGTTTTAATGTTATAAAATAATCCCCATTGCAATCATAATGCAGTATGAAACAACGTTGAATTATTAGAAGTCATGATTTATACAACCAGTCAATTATTGATATTGATATAGAAAAACTAAACATATTTCAAACAGATTATAAAATAATAGTAGTAACTTTTTTAATAGAAGAAAATGATAAATAGACTTTGCTTTACCATTTTTAAAATCAAATAGGCTTCATTGCTTCCAACTTATTGAAGATCATACAAGTTAAAAAGACACCTTCGAAATGGGAGATAATAGATAAAAAAACAAATTATTTCATACAACGAGTTATACACCAATAGAAGCTCACTAGTACCAACACACCATAACATACTTTTGATGTATGGATCCATTTTTATCTTGCATTTATCACTTCCCTTTCAAAATAGGCTTTTGCAAAATAAAATAAAACAAAATAATGTTAATTAAAAATGTTTTACGAATAACTTTTTTCAAAAAGTCAATAACTCACACACAAAATAATATATACATTTTCTTAATCCCCAATTTGAACCCAAAGCATTAAAGATTGGAGGGTGGCTGGACAAATAAGTAGCATTTTGTTAAAATGTTACCTCATCTATCTCACTTAAAATGTCTACATTTCTATTTATAGTTGTTCTATTTCAAGTGTTCATTTTCTTTTTAACTAATAAAAAAATTTCATAGGTAAATATAATATCTGTTTGGTTAAATTTTTAGTTAGTGAATAATTCTAAAAATTTATGCCTAGCCAAATTGGGATGGAGGGGGAGTATAATTTCTATAACGTATTACAAAATAGTGAGTCGATATGACACGTTTCAATCATTTAAACTATGGGCAAATCCACCAACGTATATGTGCAACACATGGTTAGTTATAGATGGGGCACATTGTCAAATAGTAAAGGTAAAACAAAAGGTGCTTAGTAAATTTCCATAAAGAGCTACAATTCACAACCCAAGTAAAGAGCTACAATTCATGACCTGTGGTGTGGGTGCTAGTACATAGCTAGGCAACACTGGCTCTTACACTTGGTTTATAGTACAAACAAAATACCTTTATTTCTCAAGTTTGTAATTTAACCAATTTGTGGTAACTTACAAGGGCAATATAGATACAACAATTTTTTTGTTACTTTTACAAAAATCAGTATTGTAATATACACAGTATAATGAATAAATTTGATGTATACATCAAAAAATTTGTTGTATATATCAACTCCTTTATTTTTAATGGTAATGATAAATACAACACACTTTTTAATATATGCACCAAATATATATATGTATGACACGAAGATGTATGAAAATTGATGTATGCATCAAATATTTTCAGGGTAATTATTGCCTCCCTATTTTTATTACATGATGTATAAAGTATAATGACCGTAAATCCTTATTGTAATATAGAAGATTGCATTTATATTGTAATATAGAAGATTGCATAGTGTATAAATAATTTTCAGTTTCACAAGGATTTAGAAGAAAAGTATTTATGTGGTCTCACATGATGTATGTAAAAATTCTTATAGTTATATATTATTATTTTAATTTAATATTTTCTACGTGTGTAGGCGGTAGGCTTACTCTCCGGTAGTGTGATTTTGAACTAGTAATTAGAAAGCAACCCATAAATTTATATATACATGCTTACTGTTTTTCAGTCTTTCAATGTGGGCTAGAATTAGATAAATGTTAGGTTAACAAAATATCTACAAAAATATATCTACAAATCGACTTGGACTAATAAGATTAGAAAAGAGATGTAAGAGAGAGAAACTACATATGATTGTGATTGGTTTATTTAGGGTCCTACTATCCATAGCGTTTACTTTTTTTAAATTACCTTTTTTGTACTTTTTCTGTAATTTATTCCATCACTTTTTCTTACATTCTGTACTTTTTTCTGTAATTTTTCTAATTTTTTATTCATTAAATGGTATAGCAAGTAATTTTAAATGGTATAGAAAGAATTTCTCTTTATTTAATGTGCCATATGTTGTGCAAAAGTTTTTGTAAAATTTATAAGAATGTAGCAAAGCCCTAGAATTATTACTCAATGAGATAAAATGCTTATATGTTAGACGTACAAAGTATAACTTTCATAACATGATTTACAAGTGCTTATTGATGGGATTTGACAGTTTGGAGGACATATAAGTACCACAGGGTTTAAGAAAAGACTTGTCATAAAAATGTTGGAACATATTTTGTGTGACATTCAATAAGGATATCATAACATACTAGAATTAGATAGAGTCTTGGACATTGATTGATAGTATATCACATGATGAAACCCAACAATCAGTCAGCTAGCACTATATACGATACGTGGGAAGATCACAATGCTAACCAATTAGAATTCATGGCCCAAACAACTTGTTGACATGTGCACACAAATTTACCATTAAGGACCAGGACCATCATGGATAGTAACCGAGTTAACCCTGGTTCAGCCCTGCCCCCACCAGACCACCTGATGAAAAGGTACCAATACGGTTTATCAACAACGTCGTTATCAGCAGTAGTATCACATCATCATCGAAATATTATAATTTTCATGTTATACTGAGATCGATGACTTTGATGATGTCACTTTGTAAATTTGCAAGTTAGTGAGAAATGAGAAACGACTTGTATCTTAAAAATGGTAGATGATTATTATACTAAAGAAATTGATGTATAATGTTCAACACTTCACGATCATTGTACAAGTACATCACAATATAATGTGTGTGCCTGCATCGTTTAATTTGATGTACGTATCACTTCCCAATTAATCGTTAATTCTGATGGATAATACATTAATGACCATTAGATCTCGTAACTTGAAACACCTAATCTATTTGATGCAGATATTTATGGAAATGATAGTACTCCATTCGATAGTTGAATTGATTAAATGCTCTGTAGATTATGAGACAGACTTTTGTTATTTGTCATTAAAAGTTTTCAATTGATTTTTCAGATTGAATTTTTTTTTTTTTTTGGGGGGGGGAATGTGTGAATCTAAAGGATAAGATTTTTGAAAAAAAACTTTAGAATACAAAGCATATGTTATATTTTAAAAACTTTAGACTTTTGTAACATTTGAAATGTACCGTAATAAACAGAGAAACGAAAATATAACTACAATTCTAAGAATCAAAATAATTTATCCGAGTATCCATCGACCCAATAGTAACAATCGATTTGAATGGTTTAGGATTTAGCATTGTGTATTTATAAATAAATAAATCCCGATATAACATCTTCAGCATGCGGATCAAAGTACATATTAGTGTAATACATTTCAAATGTTAATTCCTTCGTACCAAAAAGAATGTCTCTTAGAAAAATATGTTTGATGTATTATATTTTGATAAAATGTTAATTTTTACCTTATAATCAAAGAAGTTTAACTGAAAATAGTTAATAGATGAATTATTGTGGGTAACAAATACTAATAAATTTGAGAATTTTGTGAATTTTTATAGTTATTCTTTTGAAAATAGACAAAAGAATATCAGGAAAAACAAAATAGTATGATGAATATCTAATTTGGGGCAATGTAGTACTACTTCCGTCCTAATTTTATCATTCATACTTTATTTTTTATTGGCACAAAATATTACATAGTTGTTTATTTTAGGGTATTGATATATACAACATTTTTTTTGCTTCATACACTAAAAATATACATTATAAAGTTGTACAATATTTCATCAAAATGCGTAAAACTTGGTGTATGATTTAAAATGTATGTTGCATTTATCAACATCTTTTATTATATACTTCAAACGATTACATGTATTTAAGTGGTCCCTACTAACCATACCATTTTTTTATTTTTTTATTTTAAACATAATTATTACTGTAATTTTATAATGCTTTTTTCGTCACTTTTTTTTATAATTATGTACTTTTTATATACTTTTATACTTTTTTTAATAAATAAATAGTATAATGAGTAATTAAATTTGTATGGAAAGAAAATCCTATAACGATGAATCATTATTGATCACGAGTAAAGTTATTGCATACTACGGAGTAATAAATTGATCAATAAACAAGTGGTGTCATGGGCGGCCGATGGAAACATGGAGTCTGGAAATTTAGAAGGCGGGTAAAAGCGTGTGTTTTGGAAGTTAGCAATGAGGTACTTGAGGTTTGAATAACCAATCAAATCATCCATGATATTCATTATTCTTTAACCTCGAATTGCTCATCAATGTATATCATATTATGCATATATAGATACGAGTCTTATGACTTCATGCACCCCCACATGTTCTTTTAGCGGTATTTAAAATATTTCGAAACTAAAAACTTAGCTGAAAACTAATACTTCTTCCGTTCAAAAATAAGTGTCTCATTTTATTTTTAAAAGTCATTATTTTTCAACTTTAAACTTAAATATTTTTTATTGTGTTACATAATACTTGATGCAAAATATATGAATGAATTGAATTTTGAATGTATTTTCATTGATATGATTTTCATCAAGTATTATACCACACAGATAAATATATTTAAAATCAAAGTTGAAAAAGAAAGACTTTGAAAAGTCAAAATGAGACACTTATTTTGGGACGGAGATAGTAGAATAGAACGTTTGTTTTTTTTTAAAAAAAAAAAATTTTTGTTTAAAAACCAACGGCCCATTTTTTTGTTAAGAAAGTAAGAAAAAAAATCTATAACCGCTGGAATCAAACTTGTAAAAAAATATATATTTTTGTTAACTCGGACTTATTATCTATATATACACATTCTCAACTACACATCATTCCATCCTTAAAAACATACAAAAATTCATACAAAAAACACACAAAAATGAATCCAATCAATTCTCTTTTTTATTCTTCTTAAAGTTATGCACAATACGCCGAAGAGCAAGCGAGTGAGGCCGGTGAGAGTTCGAGACCATCATGTAATTGAATCTATATTCCAAGGGATCGTGAAGGTGCACAACAAAGTTTGTGAGAAGACTACTTTCAAGAGAATCCAAAGTATCCTCCAAACTTTTTTAAAAGATGCGTCAAGAATTGTATATTTGAATCGTACAAGCTATATCTGAATACTCTATCGAACATATGCCTAAACACTTTATATATTTTACACAAAAATCGAATGCACTAGGTCGGCTTGATTTTACCCTGCTACAGAAGTGCACAGTCGTCATATGCCAATTGATGTATGGAACGTGATGTAGTGATATGTTCGATGAATACTTACAAGTGGGTGAAAACACGTCAAATGACTGTGTTAACAACTTTGTAAGTGTGTGTTCGATTTATACTCGACGGAGTATTTGAGAAAGCCGATTGCTATAGATATTGCTGGACTATTTAGAGCACACGAACAGAAACATGGTTTTAAAAGCATGCTTGGGAGCATTGACTATATGTATTGGCAATGGAAAATTTTTCTGAATGCATTGAAAGGCTAGTACACTAGGGGTGATCACGGATCGACATCCGACCATTATTCTTGAAGTTGTTGCTTCATACGACATGTGGATATGACACGCATTTTGGAATGATGGGTTCGAACAACGATATTAAGGTTTTAAACCACTCTCATTTGTTTGATTCTATTGGAATGACACTGGTCCACCTGCAGCATTCGATGTCAATGGACATCACTACACATAAGGGTATTACCTTGGGGACAGTTTTTATAAGGATTGGATTACTTTTGTCAAAGGATTTACGTGTTCTACTAGCGAGAAATGAGCCAAGTTAGAGAGATTTCAAGAAAGTGCATGAAAAGATGTCGAACGAACTTTTGGTGTCCTTCAAGGTAGGTTTGCAATTTTAAAGATTGTGGGACGAGCTATGAGTGTCAACAAGATGCGAAGACAATAGTATACTTGTATCATATTGTATAACATGATACAAAAAAATAACGAATTTGCAATATCTTCGATCGAGCAAGAGATGATCGATGACCCTGCTAACCGACCTCGACGTGATTTTAGGCAACATGTAAAAGACCGAGAAACAAGAATAAAAGATATACGTGATAAAGAGGTGCATGATCAACTACGAGCCGATCTCATCGAGCACATTTGAATGTTTCCATCAAAATTTCACAGCTTACCGTTACCTCCCACTTTATTTATGTTGTTTTTATTTTTAAGTATTGTGTTTTTTTATCAAGTATTTTATTTTTATTTAAGTACTTAATCTGCGGTACTTCCTTGGTATCATTACAAGTGTCATGTTTTGACTTATTAAAGTTTTTTTTTTTTTTTACCTTAAATATTTTTTTGTGTTATAAAATACATGATGTAAAATATATGAAAGAATTGGGTTTAAAGAGTAATACTAAATAGATCTAATTACATAGGTCTAAAAGTAGACCTACTTATCCAATCAATTTTCTCTTTTCTAGTATTATCCAATCAATTTTTCACATCTACCAATCACATTTTTAGGTTAACATTTAGGTTTGCAAAATTAGGTTCACCAATCATTTTTCGATTTTAAATATATTTTCATTGGTATAATTTTCATAAGTTATTATAAAATACAAACAAAAATATATAAGGTTAAAATTAAAAGCAAAATATTTTGAATAGTCAAAATATAATACTTGTAATAGGACGGAGGTATACTTTAGGAGTTTAAGAGTGATGTATATAAATTTCTAGCCTATACATGAGATAAAAGTTAACGAGAAAATGATCGGTGGAGTTAACATCACATAAATTATACTCCGTGTTTTCTAAACTTAAAAAAATGACTATATGTATATTGCAAAAACAGTGGAAGGGTAAAAACTATGAATTATACGTAGTAATGATAATGATTTGTGAATGGTACCTTAACTTAGCACCTAATTAACTTTCGTACCGTTGGCATCACCTATGTTTTCGCTGAAGTTAATTTACGGGAGTTGATATATACAATACAAAATTTGATGTTTACACCATACTGTACAAGCATTTAAGTACATAGTAGTATAGTACGAGAACGTTATAATACAATTTTAATGTATGCATCAAATTGTATGTTGTATATATCATAACCTTAATTTACCTAAATGCTTAATTCACATTTGATTTTTTTTCCTTTTCTATTCAACGTATATTATATTTCACGTTCAATTTACCCGGTATACTTGCAACTTTTGAGTAGACTTAACTATGTAACCAGAAAATTGAATCTTTCGTTTTAAGCCGATAATCTCCACTTTTACTAGAAATATATATCGAGCAGAACTCAAGCTTTTAAGAGCCGATTTGAGCTATTATCGAGTTTTTCGAGCCTTAATTAATATCTATATTTGTATGTATGTACATACATATATATATATATATAATTTATAATATGTACATGATATTATTATTATTCCTTAAAATTGTTATACTATTTTACATAGTTTTAACTTGTTCTTACAATGTATTTTAACTATATATATATGAAATGATTTTTATTATTGATCTTTATTTTTTAGATGTGTATAAAATAATTTTGAATAGTATAAATTATTTTTATATACAAATTCGAGTTTTTTGAGCCGAGCTCGAGCCATTCAAAAACATTTTCGAGTCGAGCTTGAGCCTGCATCGTAAAAGCTCGTCGAGCTTTCGAGCCGAACTCGAACTTACTCAAAATTGGTCGAGCCGAGATCGACCCCTGTCAAGCTCGTGGTCGGCTCGAATCGGTTACATCCCCTACTTGCAACTACATCGAAGGTTAAAAAATTTACAGGTTTAATGTCTAAGAATGCACTAAACTTGCACCCGATATCAATTGTGTATATCATATTTACATTCGTCATTTCTAATGCATCCAACTTTTATAAAATGGCATTTTAGTGTACTTCGATGATTTTATGATTATGTGTCGAACTCTCATGATGCCACATGACACTTTAAACGAGCAACACATCACCAAAATACAGTAAAACAATCTTTTGAAAGTTTGATACATTAAAAATGATGAGAGCAATTATGATACATATTATTGATATCAAACTCAAATTTAGTACATTCCCAGTCACTAAGCCTAAACTTTAAATAGCTTATAAAAGCATTTGAACCTGCCGAATACCGATATACATACGTACGTAAGGTACGAACGTTTTCTTTACAAATTAAATGTCATAATCACTTTAGTATATACTCTTTCTTGATGTGTCATTATTTGTTTATTTATTTTGTATGAATGTGGTAGCAGTACGGCGGTGGATATCGAATACTCGTCTGTACGTATTCGAATGGAAAAGTCAATCTTCGTCGCAAAGAGATAATTAACAAATGAATCCCAAGATGAATGGTAGTTGTACAAGTACAAGTTAAGGGTTTGAGTTTGGATGCGATAAATATATGCAAATTGGTTAACATTAGGAACAACCCAAGGGACGACTCATTATTTTTCTATATTTTTCTTTCACCGACCGGATGTAAATTAGTTCAAGAGTAATTTGAAGGGTACACCTGATCCTCATATAATATTTCAATGGTACGCTTTCACCTCACTTGAAAGAAGCATCAACGTCGAGCAAATCACCTAGATGTGCTAAGTAGGGATGACAATGGATCAAATATGGATAAGATGATTTCATATCCACATCCATATACATTTAAATATTTTCGTCTATATCCGTCTCCATATCCATTTGAGTTCAATTCATCCATCTATATCCGATGGATAAAGCGGGTTAATAAATGTCCGTTGGATATTCAAAAGATGTTAAATTTTTCTCCTCCTAATATGAAATTAAACCAACAAATATTCTTTCTTAATTAATATCATAAAATTATATCAAAAAATGCAAATAAATAAATATATGTTCACATGTGAACAAATTGGTTAAAATATGTTTTAATACGTTGAATTTTTTATTTTATTTTAACTTTTTTCCTTTTAAATTAAGCGTATATCAATGTTCACATATGATTAAAGTTAATCACATGTGAACAAACATGTATTCTTTGTGATTCTTAAAGTTCTCAATTTTATATTGATTCTCATTTAAACCTCCCACTATATATATTCAGGTGAAATGGATAAATCCATAGATGATAAATTTTCATCCATATCCGATATATTATTCATCCACATCCATATCCACTATTCATCCATTAAGATCATCCATATCCACTACTAAGTGGATGGATCGGGTGGATATCCACCCTATCAGGTGACCATTGTCATCCCTAGTGTTAAGGCACGAATTTGAACACTGACTATTCAGTCACATATGTAGAGTATGTATGTTTGCGATAACAGTACCACTGGAGCTATGCTCAATTGGTTCTTAATTAGTTCAATATAGCTTGATCAAGAAACATCCGTAAATATATATGTAATATAAATAATAAGGTTCGAGATAAGAGGGACATATCTCATTGAGGTTGAAAGAGCGACATATAATCTTAACACTTGATTTTTTTATCTAAGATCTAGATTTATTGCATCATAAGTATAGCGCATCTTAAAATAGTGCATCTTAACAGAACCACATCTCGACAACATCGCTTACAAATTAACCCTAACATGTAACTGTTTCGTATGCCTCTCATTCTCTCTCTAAGTCATCATCACCACTAAATTGCACCTTAACTATAAGTATACATACAAAATTACTATGAAATTTGGCAGTTACCTTATTTATTGGAGTTTTCTTTATCGTTGCTACTCGAAAGTAAATTTTTTTTAGACACTGCTTCCGAGTTAATTTTGAGAGCAAGAATCGAGAGGAAGATTTTTTTTTGTGTCGTTCCGAGTTATTTGTATGAATTGAAGAAACGATAAATGAGAGAATAATTAAACCATCTTTTCTCTCGAATATTGGGAAGAAAATGATGGAAGGCTCAACTAAGATGTCACTTACATCAAATTCGAGAACACGAAATACATATTTATCTTAATTTATAGTGTGATTGGATTGAAAATATCATATACAGGGCGGAAGTTGATCGAAAATTTTTATTGAAGGGTCAAAGCGTTCTTTCATTTTATGGGGGTCAAATTGTGTTTTTGTGTAGGGAACTAATAGATATAGCATGAATTTTGATTAATACAACAAAACTGTGCATAAGCGACTTGTAATGTATGCATTAATTATGTAAAATTTTGTTGTATGAATTAAAAGTTGTATTGTATTTATCAACACCCTTTTGTGTATATGTTAAGCGCTGATTTTGCCACATGCATATTCGATACTTACATAGCATAAAATATATATAGACTATTGTACCCTCATTTTATTTCGTCATCTTCCCTTCAACTTTTGAGTTTTGAGTTTTGACCTTGAAAAACACACCAACCAACAGGTTGAGGCATCCTTGGTTTTCATGGCTTCTTTACATTTTTGATTGGGAAGATCATTTTCACCATTATAATTTGTGATAATTACCATTAAAACTCTTATTAACAACTTGTTCTTGAAACTATAGTGTTGGATCTTGTCAGGTACGGAGCTGTGTAGAAGGTAGAGGTGGCTGCTGCTACGGGTCCATTCTCAATATGCAATGTAATTTCTAATGAAAAATATAATATTTAGTTGCATTTCTTATTTGAACTACAGGTTCAGAAAAGTTGTGATACCATTGCTACGGGTCACTCAATATCCTGAATCCGCTACTGGATCTTGTATTATCAGTTTATCACCCCCTGTTTAATTACTACAGTCAAATCTAGCTTATTTATTTACTTTTTTAAAATAAATCAATTTTGATAGATTATCTTGTGAATTGAGTTTCTGTTTTGATTTTATTATTTGAGTTTGATTCCGATTTTGATGTTTTTTGCATTTTGAAATTCATTTCTACTTCGATCGGTTTTGATACAGGCTTTTAGTGTTTTTTCGGGTTATAGCTAGGAGTAGGGATGAGCATTAGTACTGAAATCCTAATACCGTACTCATATTATACCGGTCCCGTACCCGTACCGGTACCATACCACTTCAAATGGTACGGTATTCGGTACTTATAAATTTTATTTTTTGGATGCGGTACTTTCGGTACGGTACCAGTAATTTCTCGTTTTAGTACCCGATACCGGTACATAACATCCTTTCTTTTTGCCACTATATAATTATGCGATAATATTGTCTATTAAAAAGTAAGAACGACTACCGGGAACACATGTTATATATACTACACGACTGGTGAGTTTTTAACATTCACAAAACCTAAATCCTAATCATCATCATTTACTAAGGATCATAATCAACTACAATCGTCATCATAATATGCAACCACCATCATCGTTATCATCATCATTATCATCAACAACAACAAAGAATATGAAAGTACCTATATCCTTAATACGCAAACATATAAAAATAATGTGGTTAAATTTACGAAACTCTGAGTAATGAGAATTATCTTTAGGATCATGTTTATTTTATTTGTTTAATATCATAATTTTCAATTTTATGTATATATGTTATATAATGATCTATATTGTTGTTGATAATTTCGTGTTTGATGAATTAATATGACGATATTGACTATTGGGTATTTTATTTCAAAAACATAAACATGAAGATTCTTTATATTTTTTTTGTTTAGGTTAGCATAGTTGGTCCAGTTTGGTATTGAGGTGATTATATGTTTTTATAATGTACTACCTTTTACAACTGGATAGTTTTCACTTTTGTATTTTTATATTACCAGTACCAAATAGGTATAATACCACTTTTTACCGTACCAATACCAATACCGTATTGGTACCAATACCACTTCAATTGGTACGGTATCCGGTACTCAAATTATGGTCAAAAAAGAAAAGCGGTACCAACCGGTTTGGTACGGTACGGTACCGGTTCTGTACCACGTTCATCCCTAACTAGGAGTATACACACACACACACACACACACACACACACTATCGTTATACCTGCGCAATGCAGCGGTGAAAATAGTGATGGTGGGTGGAGGTGCGAATAAATGTTCTAAAATAAATAAAAAAACATATTGTACTATGTCCGTCCCATTTAAAATGTCCAAATTACTATTTTGTGAGACAAGTGTCCACTTTGATATTTAACCAATCAAAAAAGACTTTAATGGGTAGATCTAATATTTGATTGGTGAAAAGTATAGTTAATGGAGAATAAGTAGTAAGTGAGTTCCACTTTACTTAGTCTTGAAAATTTTTGATGAGCTAAATTGTTAATTGTAATATATATATATATATATTTCAAATTTATTTTTTACAGGCATTGTTTTGACTTGTTTGATTTGGGAATTTGCAAAATAGGAAGCAAGTGGAAAATAATTTGTACAAAACTGCTTATAGAGATTGTTGGAAGCAAAGATAGGAGAATATAAGGGGTAAAAACGTCCATCTACATTATTTGCCGATGGAAGTAGAATATGTATCTGTGGCAAAATCATTAAAAGCATTAACTTTACATCAACATAAAATTTAGAGCGGTGATTTATATACTATCAAAAATTAACCATACATCATCTTTATACATTGTTGTGTTGAGAAAGGGTAAATGTGCGTTGAAAAAGTAAAAAAAAAATTGAACGACAACTTTTTCAAATAAAGGGTATGTTTGGTAAAGTAGCTATAAGCTGTAGTTGTGGTTGTAGGCTCTAGTTGTGGGCTGTAAGCTTTAGGTTGTGGCTGTTAGATGGAGTTGTAAGTTGTAGCTTTATTTATAAAAGTTGTTTGACAAGCTGTAGCTAACTGTAATTTTAATATGTAAAAACATAAAAGGACATCAATATATTAGTAAATGATAAACATAATTATAAGTTAATTTATTTAAGTATAAATAATATTACAATTACAAAATATAAAAGGGCATAAATATTTGTACATAAATAATACAACTGAGTAAGAAAAACTACTAATACAAATATAAATTTTAAAAAACGTTATCATAATTATAGTTGTATGTAATATAAAATGAAAATGTGAGTAGATAATTTACACACTATATTATTCATTATAATTATAATATAATATATAATATAATGCCTCTGAACTCACTTCGAGGTAATATACAAAGAAGTACCAGCTAAGAGGGGATAGTTACGTAAATTAGCAAACTAAAAGCTTCATGATATTTTGAACGCTACTTGAAAGAGCGTTTCAGATTAGAGCTTTCAATTGATTTTCAAAGCTTGTAGCTTGTACAACCAAACAACACTTTTAATTTTGTAGGAGTTTTTAAAACGAAAATCAAAGCTAAAGTTCCTAAAAGTTTATAAAAGCTCCACGCCAAACCAAACAGACCCAAAGTACTCGTAACTAGTTAATGCACCTGATATACATGAAGTCTAGAAGTCGAAACTGAGTAACGAATGACCCATTATTAGTATTGATCGATCCTCTATAATTCAATTTTAAATTATCAAAACACTACAAATAAAAAGAAAAACAAATTATAATAGAACAGAAAAAGACGCTTGGCCTGATCACTTGTTTAATTTCACGACAACGAGACTTTTGTTCTTAACATGTTTAACACGACAACTAGTAGCACGGGTAGCCATCCAGCACTAAATAGTAAATATTTGTGATTGATCAGCTTGACGATGAGCCTATATTACAACTATCTTGTACTCTTTTATTGAATTAAATTAAATGTATTACATCACCTTTATCAATTCCTTAAAAAGCAACAGCTGCAAATTTGTACCTGGACGCTGATGTCATTGCGTCTCTACATATGGCCAGGTCCTGGGATCAAGGCGTACCGTTCATGTTTTCCACAAACAAATGGTGACTAATTGACACGTCTAATCTAATCTGTTTGCACTCTTTTAAGCAAGAACATACAGTCAGTCAAATAGTGCTTGTAAAATACAATGAAACGTAGGATATATTGGATCCAGGAAGGCTCTAGAAGCTAGCTAGGCTACATATCAAAACCAACCAAAAGACAATAAAGGACCCATTTACATGTGAAAGACATATGCAGTTAGAATAAAACCATTGTTAAGAATTGACCCATGTCTAACTGTCTTTGGAAGTGTATAGTAAAAAACCCAACAGAATAATGATTAGTTAATTACCGATTTCTTGTTGAGGATACGAAGCTTAATTGAAAAAGAGGTTAGTATCCGAAAATGTATTTAATTTGCATCTCATGTTTATTGTGTGTATTCAACTTAATTTTGCTATTTTTAATGCATATAACTTTCAAATGGGATGTTTGAATGTATTTTGTTGATTTGTCGCTCATTTAAGGTGCTTCGTGGGATCCGTAGAGTTTGACACATCATCAAAATACACTAAAACACACTTTTTGATTGTTTGATACATCAATAATAGCAAATCTAAGTTGGGTACACAAAATAGATATCGATTACAAGTTAGGTGCATTCCTGAAAACTAACCCTATTATAGAAAATAAATTTTTGGGTTGAAAGTTGCTTAATCCTAGGGGAATCATTATAGAGATCCCCTAGATCGTGCTTACAAGATGTTTGATCCGAGGAATGGCTAAGTAGGCTAATAAAATGTGTTTTCCTCGTAAAGTTGTTTCCTTCTATATATATTAATCACTATTGAAAGTCGGTCCTTGAACTACAAAAGTTTATGATAAATTTATCTTGTTTCGCCATGTGGACTAAGCTAATCTTCACGATACGTAATTAAATGCTTGAGTTCATATTGTTTGTTTATTATGTTGATTGTTTATTGCTTGTGTTTGTTTATCTGTTAATTGTCGCGGGTGTAACTGCATTTCTTTATGATTACATGAAGTGAAAATTCGTTGCAGTTTTGTAAGAGATTCAGGTTGTTTTAGAATAATCTGACCTACACCAATTGAACTTGAACTCTACTTCCGGGTAGTTACCATTTGATCATTACTGAAAAAGTAGATGGTTGAAAGGTGAAGTATTTTGGATCGTTGCATGATAACCTCCTCAGTGTCTTGAATTCAAAAACACCTATATATAGGTATTGTCTTAAATAATGGATCACTAGCTATGGACTTGTTAATGGGTGAGAGGGCAAGAATCTTGGTCTGTCTATGTTATCGCGATGGGGTGTGGATGGACTTGCAATTTTAAGGGGACAGAAGGTGGATGGGGTTCCTTAAGGAAGAACAAAGAAACAATTAGGAGTCAAGTAGGCAATGCATTAAAAGGGATGATTATGAGCCCACATAAGTGTTTTGGACTAAATGACACAATTCTAATTAATTAGCCTTACTGTACCAAATGATACAGATGTTTTTCTGCTTCAGGACAAGACAAGGCCACATGAGATAGATATATATCACCCACTAATAAACTTAACCTCATCAACCAAAAATAAAATTAAAAAATCAAACTTCCGTTTCAACGAAATAGAATCTCTAATGAATTGTGTGGCTAATTGCGCGGAGCTCATCATTTAAATTTTAAACACAGAAATAAGTATAATAACAGTGTAAATTCAATATCCTCCACATTTTCACTTTTTCGATAACATTTTCATAAGGACATATTAAATACAGTGTACCACACCCCATGCTCTTTTGATTATAGTTAACACAAATATGTCACCACACTCATGCTCTTTTGACTAGCTAAGCTTCATTAAATGCACTAAAACTTTAAATATGTCACAAAAAAACATTTTTTAAACTCACTTATTTTCAATAATAAATATTTATTAATTACTCCCCCATCCCAGTTAAAATGTCCACATTGACTTTGCACACAATTTTATTATTCTTCACTAATTAACTATACATTTCACCAATTGATCAAATAACATATTGACTCACTAAAGTTACTTTCGACCGGTTGAAATATGAAAGTGAACACGTATTTAGGACAACACAAAATGGTAAGATGGACACTTGTAGTGGGATGGACGGAGTACAGTTTATATTATTTTATAGAAAATTCAACTTCATTAGATGTCATTTGCCCTTAGGGCAAAAATTAGATCCCCTCCTTTTGTTTTTAATTAGTTACAGTATTTTAGTATATTTTTTATAGGTGTTACTCCCTCCGTCCCTCGTTGAATGTTCACTTTTTCATTTTGATCCGTCCTAAAATAAATATTCATTTTATATTTTTAACCAATCAAAATGTTTTTAGTGGTCAACATAAAAATTTATTGTTTGTCCCCACTTTTCTTAACATGTATGCAAACTGATACTGAACACTTATGGTACGTTTAGTTACGGAAAACTTCTTCAATATTTAGAAAAAAATTCTAAGAAAAAATAAAAAACATTAATTAATCGTGTTGAAGTTGTGATTTTCTAGAAAAGTTTTCTAAGAAAACGAAATGTACTAGTATTATCTATGATTGCCTACATTTTCTATTTTGGTAAATGGAAACATTATCCCTTAAATTTGAAAGTATTTTTTTTTTTAATTTTATTTAATTTTCAGGAGACAAAACTCTAGAAAATGAAAAAGGAAAACCTGAGACAGATTTTTGTAACTAAGAGTATCTCCAATGATTACTTTTTCAAAAGTTGTTTTTTTTCCAATAAAGCTTTAGTAAAGCTTATATAATCTAAATGTTAAGATTTTTCACGTTTTCGGTGTAAAGTTTATAGCAATTTATTTTTGATTTTACCCCCTTATTTATAGTAAAAAGCTTGTAGTGGCTTTTTTATATCGAAGAAAAAGCTTTTCTTAAAAGTTTTCTTGATAATATATGATGTAAATAGTAAAAGGTTTTTGAACGCTTTTTATCATTCGAGTTGCTCTAAACACATCCTTTATGGGAGACAAAGCAAGTATTTTTTTTTTTTTTTAAATAGAGTACCTAACCCACCACAAATAGTTTTCCACTTCTTTTGCACAAAATTTAGGGGTGAGCAAGCTTAACTATTAACCAATTAACCGAATTAATCGAACCATATTAACTCACCCAAATTAATTGACATTAATCGAATATATGTAAAGATTTAGTGTAAGGGAATGCATTTAACTTTAGTCTCATGTTTATTGTATACACCCAACTTTGTTTTGATTTATTGTATGATTTGTATTCATTTTTCAACATTAGTCTATTGTGTGTATCCAATAACTAATTTGGTTATGTGCAAATCGTATAATATGCTACATCATCTGACACATCATTGACACATCATCAAAAATGGGTGAAGTAAGATAAACACAATAGATTAACATTGAAAAGTGTTGATACATACAATAGACCAAAACGAAGTTGAATACACACTATAGACTTCGGACTAAAGTTAGGTAAATTCCCTGCACTAATCCTTATATGTAATGTTTTATTTTTTCATATTATATATGTATATATATATATAAATTCCCTGCACTAATCCTTATATATGTGCATGCGTGTGTGTCTGTGTATTCTCCCTACGTCTCAAAATTATTATCACCCGACAAAAAATACGGTTTAATAAAAATATAATCATTACTATACTTTTTGCATAATGATAGTTTTACCCTTAACCAATTAATTACTGCTTTCTTAAAAGTGTGTATAATAATGGCAATCATGGGTAATATGGTAATCACGATTAAACTTCACTATCTATTTTTTAAATTGACAATTGGGACGTTCGAAAAAAGAAACATGAACTATAATTTTGAAAAGGATGAAGTATATAAAACATAAAATTTTATAAAGGCAATAATATTTAAGCAAATTTATACGAATGAACAATTTCATATATAATAAAATTAAATGTAACTTTCATATATATACATACACACGTGCATGCACACACACCACACACATATATATATATAGGATTAGGATCAAGGGAGAAGGATATTTAGGTGGAGAAGAGGGAGAAGCAATATTGATTCAGTATTTTATTACTATGATTCAATTTTTTATTACATAAATTATAATAATAAAAAAATGAATCATAGTAATAAAAATACTGAATCATATTGCTTCTCTCTCTTCTTCACATAATTTTTCTTCTTTTTAGATCCCGTTACTATATATATATATATATATATATATGTGTGTGTGTGTGTGTGTGTGTGTGTGTATGTATGCATGCTGATGTTAACAATAGATAACGTCCGATGTTTTACAAGCAAAAGCGATTTGTTTTACTTACATTCTAAGTTTTTTTTCTTTTTCATTTCACAACCTTGTTACGATTTTTTTTATAATATCATAAAATTGACTGTTAACCGTTAACCGACCCATATATAGCTCATGAATAAAAGTTAACATTAAGCGACATATTAGTTATGGTTATTTTTTAACTCTTAGACGACCTATAACCGAGCTCACCCTTATGAAATTCACACATAATAGACTCCTTAAGGCAAATAACATGGCTTTTGGCACCCTGAAGCGAATAACAGACACCGTACTTATACTCACAACAAAACGACAATTCTCATTATACCCCATCATTTTTGTCGCTTTGGAACCCTCATTCCTTTATATATATACATTACACAAATCACATTTCACTCATCATATCTTCTTCATCCTGCCCATTACAAGTGTTAACTTCCTTAATATTTACCATCAAAACATGCATACAAAAGTACTATCTGATTCTCTGAAACCCTACGCAATGGTCAACAATCAAACGTATTTAGACTTGTATTCAGTGAAAGAATTACCTGAAACACATGCATGGTTATCTCATGACGATTCACCTTCTTATAATTCGTCAAATTCCGATCAAGTGCCGGTGATTAACCTCACAGATTCAAACGCTATGGAACTTGTTGGCCATGCATGCAAAACATGGGGTGTCTTCCAAATTACAGATCACGGGGTTCCTATGAACCTTCTAGAAGAAATGGAGGCTGCTGGTAGAAGTTTGTTTGCACTTCCTATTCAGCAGAAGCTTAGAGCTGCTCGCGCTCCCAATGGCATTTCTGGCTATGGTGTTGCGAGGATTTCATCGTTTTTTCCAAAACTCATGTGGTCTGAAGGGTTTACCATCATTGGATCGCCTTATGAACATGCTCGTAAACTCTGGCCCGATCGGAATAGTAAATTTTGGTAAGGTTATTATTCTATACGTTTTGAAGCACAAATTAAATATCTTCATGCATGAGAAGGAAAAAATAATAATAAAGAGAGTAGTGGACTCTAAAATTGTGTTTATTGTTAATTTACTAACCGAAAAAAAGGACAGTTAAACTATCTCTTTATTTATTTATATATTTATTTATTTTATATATAAAGATATACGATACACACAAATTTCTAGATACGTCACGCACCATCAAATGAAATTGATTTTGATTTTTGGTGATTAATTTTTTGCAGTGATGTTATTGAAGACTATAAAGTGGAGTTGAATAAATTAGCTCAAAGGCTCATGTCATTGATGTTGGGGTCATTAGGTGTATCAATGGAAGATGTAAAATGGGCTGGCTCACAAGCATCATGTCCAGCTTTACAACTAAACTCATATCCAGCTTGTCCAGATCCAGATCGAGCCATGGGTCTAGCCGCTCACACCGATTCAACCCTTTTAACCATCCTTCACCAAAATAACACAAGTGGACTCCAAGCTCATAAAGAAGGAGCTGGTTGGATCACTGTCCCACCTATACCCGGTGCGCTTGTGGTCAATGTAGGTGACCTTCTTCACATACTATCCAACGGCTTATACCCAAGTGTGTTGCACCGAGCCATGGTGAACCGAACCCAACACCGGCTGTCAGTGGCTTATCTTTATGGTCCACCATCGAATGTTCAAATCTCACCTCTTTCAAAACTAACAGACCAGGTTCACCCTCCTCTTTATCGATCAGTTACATGGAGCGAGTATCTTGGCACAAAGGCAAAACACTTCAACAAGGCTTTATCTTCGGTCCGTTTATGTGCACCATTGAATGGTTTTTCGGATACGAACGATCAAAACGGTGTACAAGTTGGTTAAATATGTGTATGCAATATTTCTTGTTAATAAATTGAAGATAACGTTGTATGAAATGAGAGAGTATAAAAAAAACAAACTAGTATATTTGAGGTTTTGTCTTGATGTCATATATATATCAAAGAATTCATTAAAGTATCAAGGTAAATGACACAAAGTACGACACATTTAATTATGCCCCGAATATGAAGGAAGATCCTCCTCCAAGGAAAAGATAAACTTGGCGAAATCATTGGGTCGAAAAAAGATGCTTGAAATGAACATCATATATCATCATAAATAAATTAATACTCTCTGCGTCCCATATTTATAATCCGGTATTCCTTTTATAGATATCCTAATTTTATTGTCAACTTCCATAAATAAATAAAACTAATTAGATAAAGTTCTTATATATAAGACAAAAAAATTTGTAAAAAGTAGAGGGTATAACTGTCATTTTACCAGAACGTAAGAGATATGATTATGTTTCTTAAACGTGTTTTTTGTTTGGAGACAATGAAATTGGGACGGAGGAAGTAATTCCCTTTTGAAAACACCCAAAAATATAAACAAAACATCCAAAATAGAGTAGATTACAAGTAACAACTGGTTGAAATAAAAAGCATAGTGTGAGGCCATAGTCATCCCACAAAAATGAGAATCTTGGCACTGCTTGTAACGGCATCATATATGCATATATAATATGGCCCTTACTTTTAGCAAATAACTTCATATGTATCCTTTCTTCTGGAGGCGTAGACTTAGGTTTTACAGTAGGGTTAAAGTTACAGATGGCCAACGAACTTATTTTTTTGTTCTGAGTTAGGTAATATACCCAATTTAATACTAATGTACATAACTAACTTTTGAATTTTGTTCCGAGTTAGGCAACTAACTTATTTTTTAACAGTTATTGCTGACGTGTATTTGACAACTCATTCAAACAAGCTGACTGTACTCCCACATAGGTTATATGTGTACACGTGGACATCATCTTGTTAACCCCTTCATTTTTTTAGGCCAAATTTCAGAAACAAAAAATATATAATTTTCTTTTTATAACAGAGAAAGATTAAACTTTATAGATATACATTTCCCGAATTTCATTATCATTATTTTTCATTAAATAATAAATGCCACGTGTTTAAAAATAATTCCAAATAAGCAATACTGAAAAATTAATAATGTCACGTAATACATATTACCTATCTTAGAAGTTGGTTGCCTAACTCAGAACAAAATTCAAAAGTTGGTTATGTACATTAGTATTAAATTGGGTACGTTACCTAACTCGGAAAAAAAAATAAGTTCGTTGACGATACCTTTAACCCTTTACAATATAATAACATTCAAATTTCATACTAGTAAGTATACCCTACACCAAGGCTAAGCTACTAGAAGAAATAGTTAACCTACACATACTAATTAATCATATTTATTAACTTGTTATATTATATATGAACTTAATTGCATATAGTCGTGGGAATGCTTGTACATGTCTACGTTTTAATTATAAACTCCAAAGTCCAAACTAATCAAATGTGAGCAACTTGTCTAAACAAATTTTAAGTTGTGTTTAGATGTAGAAAAATAGAGTAGTTTTCCAGAAATTTTTTTTAAGAAAGTTGGAAAAGGGAAAAATGTGTTCAAAATAGGGTTTTTCCATAAAAGTTTTCATAGAAAATAGAAAACTTAATTTTCTATGTTACAAGGGGGAGTTAGAAAACCATGATTTTCACTTTTCCATTTTTTCCTTTATAACACCATCCTCACTTTCTAAAAATTTTCAAACCCTTCTAACATTAACTAGTTTTCCAAAATAGAAAATACAACAACATTTAAACACATTTTCTAAATTTTCATCATTTTTCTAAAAAATGAAAACTCTTTTCATTTCTTAGAAAATTAGAGATGGAAAATTGTGGAAAATTTTCCACAACTAAACGCAGCCTTAGAATCTTGAGTTCGGAAAAATTGATATACATCCCAAAGTTAATGGGCCAAGTTTTTATTAGTAGAGCCCATCAACCACATCAAAATATAGCTCATTAATTTTAGCACTGAAAAATTCTAAAAAGAAAAACTAAAAATACAGGACTAGTCTTGGGCTCTCGGCTAACGTCGTTCTCGTTAGAGATGCACACGCAAACCGGGTTCTATGACCCGACCCAATTTTGACCCGAAACCGACCCGGTCAAAACCGGGTTTGACCAAAACCGGTTTGGGGTTTGACCCAACCCGACGGTTTAAAACCGATTTGGGAATCTGGCCGTTGGAACCGGGTTGGAACCGGTTTGACCCGACCCGGTTTCTAAAACCGGTTTTAAAACCGGTTTGAAACCGGTTTTAAAATGTATCCGTTTTGTAGCCGTTGCCTAGCCGTTTTTTTGTATTTTTTTTACATTTTTGCCATCCCAAATCACTATAAATACAATGCTTGAGTTTAGGTTCAATCACAACTTTCTTACACTCATACATTACTCAAAAACACTAAAAACGCTCTCAAAACGCATACATAATTCTCATTTCTCAAATGGCAACTCAATCCTCTTCGGCTTCCCATTGTTTTGGTTCTTCAAGTGCACCAACGATTGTGAAACAATTGCCTAACAAAAGAAATCCGGAGGTGTGGGGTGCTTACGACAAAGTGTTGTTGTCGGATGGTACGACTAAGGCGCATTGTAAACGTTGTCGGAAATTCTTCAAACCCGACTCCAACACGACGTTGAAAAATCATACCGAGAAGCATTGTGAGGGACTCAAAGGTAATCCGGAAGCAAGTGGTCAATCTTCGATGGCACGAGACGGAACTTTGTTTGCATATGATGCGGAACGATGTCGAGAAGCTTTTGCGGGTTTTGTAATTCAAGAAGCTTTGCCGTTCAACCACTTTGATAACCCTCGGTTTACTAGGGTGGTTCAAAATACACTTCAACCGCGATATAATAATGTAAGTCGTACTACTCTTAAACGTGATGCCCTTAAATTGTGGAAAGAAGCTAAAAAACAACTAAAAATCGGTTTTGAAAATTTAAATACAAGTGTATCATTAACAACCGACGTTTGGTCGGCTCCTCATGGTTTGCCCGGTTCGTATCTTTGTGTTACCGCACATTGGGTTGATCCCGCAACTTGGCAAATGATGAAACGTACCATTGCTTTTGAAGACTTTGAGTATCCTCACACGGGTCAAAACTTATTTTACATGTTACGAAGTGTGATTAAAACGTTTAAATTGGAAGGAAAAGTATTTTCAATCTCATTTGACAACGCGAGTAATAATACACTCGCCGTTTCAAAATTAATTCTAAAATACCAACCACCATTGAGGGGCATTTTTTTTCATAGTCGATGTGTTGCACATATTATTAACTTAGTTGTGCAAGTCGGACTAGCGGTTCAAGAAATAGAGGAAATAAAAACCGCTTATAAAACTATGTTGCAAGACGTATTTCAAAGGGGTAAAGATAGATACAAATCTTATATGAGATTGTGTAAGGAAACGAATTCCATTTTCTTAACCCCTAATTGGGACATGCCCGTTAGATGGAATTCGACCTACCATATGTTTGTTTGTGGTTTACGCCAACGTGACACTTTACAAGTTTTTCATGATCAACTTGTTGCAAACGGTCGTGCAACAACACCATTTCCAAACGAATTTTGGGAGATTATTAAAAAGATAATCGATTTGCTTAAACTTTTTAAAACCGCGACTACTTTATTATCGGGTGTTTATTATCCCACTAGTCATTTGGTACTTAATCAAATTTGGTTAATGACTACAAAACTAAACGAATACGAATATGAAGGTCCTTTATTTGAAAAGATGGTGGCTCCCATGAAAGACAAACTAAGAAAATATTTTCAAGAAATGCCACCGGTAATTACTTGTTCCGCCGCAATGAACCCATGTTTGAACCTTGCCGGGGTGGAAATGCTTATCGAAAGCATTTGTCACAATTTGGATTTGAATGACGCGGACCCAACGTTTTCACTAGATGCAAAAACGAATTTTAGTAAATGTATACAAGATTTATTTGGCGTGTATTTTCAAAAGTATGGTTCAACTACAAATGTGCCCGTTAGTTCGGTTAACTCAATGTTTTCTTCATCTTCTTCCAACAATGCAATGCTAAACTTATATAATTCTTTAAGACAAGAAAACCATAAACGGGCAATGGGTGAGGGTAACCAAAACACCACTAGCGAATATGGGAGATATACCGGAACTGATTTTTTGTCCACTATTCTACCCAATGAGTTCGAACAATTTGATATTTTGGCTTGGTGGAAAGAGAGGGAATCTCAATTTCCCGTTCTAACCATCATGGCCCGAGATTTACTAACCGTCCAAGCTTCTACGGTAGCTTCGGAATCCGCATTTTCTCTTAGTGGTAGGGTATTATCTATACGAAGAACAAGACTCACACCGGCCTCCTTAGAGATGTGCATTTGCTTGAAGGATCACTTGGACGCCGCGGAACGTATACAAAATGTTTCAAGTCTTGAAGGTGAAATGGAATACGAAGAAGAAATACACAATATTGAGGTGGAAGAAGGTGTGACAATATCACTTTCCGACGAAGAAATTGCTCTTGATCTTGCTTCACGCGAGGCTACATCCGAAGAAGATTTCGACTTTTGAAGACTTTGAAGACATTTGAAGACTTTGAAGATGTTTGAAGACTTGAAGATTTGAAGATTAATACAACTTGAAGATTATAAAGATTATGAAGACTTTGAAGACTTTTTTCTATTCGATAATATTTTTAAGAAGACTTAGAAGACTTTTGTTTAAGTTATTGTTCAATTATGTTTCCCTTACTAATGTTCTACGAATTCAATAAAAAAATTAGACTCAAACATTGATTTTCCTTAAAAACGCCTTACGCTATTTCGGTAAATTCTATTATAGACTTTTCTGACCAAACATTTTTTTTAGGAAGATTGGTAAGACATTTGGAGTAGTTCTTGATCAATTATGTTTCCATTACTAATGTACTAACATTCCAATCAAAAAGATTTGGCCCAAACGTTGGTTTTCCCGAAAACGCCTTACGCTATTTCGGTAAATTCTATTATAGACTTTTCTGACCAAACATTTTTTTTAGGAAGATTGGTAAGACATTTGGAGTAGTTCTTGATCAATTATGTTTCCATTACTAATGTACTAACATTCCAATAAAAAAGATTTGGCCCAAACGTTGGTTTTCCCGAAAACGCCTTACGCTATTTCGGTAAATTCTATTATAGACTTTTCTGACCAAACATTTTTTTAGGAAGATTGGTAAGACATTTGGAGTAGTTCTTGATCAATTATGTTTACATTACTAATGTACTAACATTCCAATTAAAAAGATTTGACCAAAACATGCATTTTCCTTAAAACGCTTAACGATCGAACGAAAAACGGGATTTAAAAAAAAAAAACGGTTTGAAACCGGTTTTTACCCGAACCGGTTTGGACCCTACCCAAACCGGGTTGGGTCGGGTTGGGGTTTGGGGGTGCCCAAATCGGGTTGAACCCGAACCGGTTTTGGGCCAAACCGGTTTTGACCGAGTTTGACCCAAACCGGTTTCGGGTCGGGTCGGGTCGGGTTTGGGTAAAACCGGTTTATGTGCATCTCTAGTTCTCGTATCTCTTCCACATAACATCGAATTTTCTTGTCATTAATTTCTTTTGATTTGATTTGTAAGCGCGAATAAAACTAGTTGATTTTAAATGATTATTCTATTGATTTGTTAAAGGAGCAAATATCCAAAGAACTTTTAAAAATGGAAAATTAATAGTGGACAAAAAAAACCCGGTACCAACTGGTCGGTACCAGTTCGGTACCGGTATGGTACCAAGCTCACCCCTACTTTGGTGTTGTTAGGTTATAAGGATGAATTTTAATTATGAATTTAGACTATAACAAAAATTTAGTCGATTTAATAGTTTTCATTTTAAATTTTCGTTTACTTTCTTTGTTATATGACCACTCACTACTACAAAAAAAATACACAAAAAAACCTATAGAAACTCCTTTAGAGACCGATAGTTCAAAAAGGTTTCTTTAACTACATGTCTCAACTAAAAAAATTGATAACATGTCTATAAAAAAAATAGAGACCATTTTTTTCAAAACAACATATCTTAATATTAAGTTAATCCCTCATGTGTGTGTAATTTCCAAGACACACAACTTCCTCTTTTCAGTAAATGTAATAAGTACGCTTCTTGCTTGAAAATTTCACTGTACATCTCTTTCATTGATTGGTGTTACTACAATCGGAGAATTCAAATTTGTCTCGAATCTGATTAATTCTTAGTATACCTCAATTCATTCCACGTTTCATAATATTCTCCAACCTATCTCCATCATTCTCCATCTGGCAGGTAAATGAGTTAACCTTTTTCTCCAAATAGATGTTTTAGAGGTTGAATGGTATTTGTATGGTAATAATTACAAGAGATTCTTGCTTGAAAATTTCACTGTACATCTCTTTCATTGATTGGTGTTACTACAATCGAAGAATTCAAAGTTTCAAAGTAAGTTACTCATTAGTTATCACCATGAGATTACATATATCTTTCTATTCATGTAAACCAATTTATAACTTTATATGCATATGTTCGATGTAATTTCTAAATGAATAATAAAAATTTATTTTTGCTCAATTGAAATTATGTGCTTTTTCTCACTTGAATTACTGGAAATCTGGAATCTATATCTCGGCATTTCACTACTAGAAAAGTTGACGGTACCAACAACCAATATTCGTTGGTAAACAGGCAATATTCGTTGGTAAAGGACGTTACCAACGAAATCAACAACGAAAACCGTTCGTGGGAAATATGCCCGTAGCTAAATTATTTTTACCAACAAAATTCACCGAATGGAATTAAAATCGAAAAACTGTTTGTGTTTTGTAGGGGTAAGCAACAAAATCGAAAAACTGACCCATGTCCAAATTAACCGATTAACCGATCCAAATTAACCAACCCAAATCATTAACCGACGGTTCAGTTATTGTTTTTGATTAATCGATTAAATCGGTTATCATTACGGTTATTGTCTCAAAACCGATCCAAATTAACCGAACCGCCCCACTTATAATTCAATATTTTTTATTATACATATGTATATGTACATGTAATATTACTATTATTTACAGTGATATTTTATATATACTTAAAAATACTTACAGCAGTTAAAGTTTACTGCTTTCATTGATTCATTTTTCAGCCCATATCTGGTGGGCCTTACAGCCCAAACCCGTGACACCAAATATGCCTTTATACCATTCATCCATAAACGGTAATACCCATTCAAGAAACAAGTTTTTGTACGTATTCCCTAGCCGTTTTCTTCGTATTTCTACGTATTACCTTTTCTTTTTCTCTTAAGAAAACTAACTTCACACAGGTCCAGTAGCACGCGATTCGGTAAATAATTTGCTGATTGTTTACGATATCAAGAAACAAGGATGTTGTTGACAATAACTATACGGTGATATGTTTTTATACACGTTCCTCGTGATTTTTTCTTACCATTTTTGTGTTATTTTTTATTTCATAAAAACATATGGTTAACCGCTTAACTGAACAGAACAGTGAAAACCAATCAACCGACTAGTTGTTAACCGAAACCGATTGGTTCCAAAAAACATTAACCGAAATTTCAGTTTTAGGTTCGGTTTTAGGTAATAACTGACCCAAACCGACTCATACTCACCCCTAATATTTTGTGTAGCGGAGTCTATAGTTGTGTTTCTCAGCTATCAATATAAAGGATTTTGGTGGATTATTGGTGGTGCTCGGCTCTTTTTAGAACTTTGTTTAGTAAGGTTGCTTAACAAAAGTATATATATTGTTAATTTATTTATTTATATCTATGTATCTTTATATACTTAGAGTGATATATTCACAAAAAAGTTACCAATGACTTATAATCATGGCTGCCTTCTCACTAAAAGTTGTTGGTAAAGAAGCGACAATTTTCCCTCCAAAATAAAAAGACTTTCCAACGAAATTGGCTACAATTTTGTTGTGTCTAATTTAATTATAAAAGACCTAACATTCTTAGTATGAAAAATCATTGGTAAAATCGTTGAAAATTATGTGAATATACCAACTATGACAAGGTCGTTGGTAAAGATAGTTTGTATATTTAATCTCCAACGACCACATATTGTTGATGATGGTTTCTACAAAAGTTACACACGAATATCTACGAAAAAGTCGTTGGCAAAAATGGCAACGAAGTTTTCGTGGGTAAACTGAAAGCTCCGTTTTATCAAAAGTAGTTGGTAAAATAACAATTTACCAACAATTATAAAGTCGTTGCTAAAAGTTCGTTGTTACTAGCAGGATTTCTACTAGTGTATATATCACGTTTCTGTGAGTTAAAGATCTTATTGATGTTTTTACCAGACTTAATACCTTTTTATTGCGAGTTACTTAATCGAAAATATAGTGATCATTTAAGTTAAGTTTAAGCTACGAGTTCTTTATATGATAGATTCTTACATGCTAATCCTTCAGTTGCGATGACTCATTCATTAATTCAAATGGGATGCAGTTTATTGTTCTTTTGTTTATGACTTAGCTAAGACACGTTAACTAAATCCATGAAAGTTATATTTAGTAGATGATGTGGGATTTTAATACATGTCAGGTTTACTACATGAAATTTTTAGATGACAATGTTCCTTAATGAAATTCATACATTTGGGCTTTTTTTTTACATGACAATTTTTACTTCAACTATTTTTACATTGTAAACTTTTAATTTGGGCTTTTTTTCAAAGAATCATGCATCGTTAATGGTAGTGACGTACTGACGTTTCTCAAAGTAAGTAGAAATGGAGAAAACATAAAGAGACATTCTTTCTAAAAGAAAAGGTTAAACTTACACCTATATTTTTAAAGAGGCATATAAAACCCATGTAGACACGGAACAATAAACTAGTATACATAGTCATAGAATTTTGGTGAAATAAGTAAAATACATCTAAATATATCCGAACCATAGCATCTACCTTTGAGTTCGCATGTAGTCTTTCATCAACCGATCATACTTAGGCGTGAACAAAGTCCGGTTTTAGACCGACCCGACCTGAAAACCCGAACCGGGTATTGGTCAACGGTCAAAAAACCGGTTCTTAAAGAACCCGACCCGATTTTGGGTGGGGAAAAACCCAACCCTATATTACCCGGTTTATTCCGGGTAGGAACCGGTTCGGGTCCAATACCCGATTTCAAACCGGGTACAACGTGTATAAGGAGTTCCAGCCGGGTACAAACGACATCTCAAATTCTGTTTCAAATTTCCATATAGTACCCGTCGGGTATCCCTAGTCCCAACCGGGTACAAGTGCTATGATCCAACATTTTGACCATTTCACACCAAAATTTACCTAAATCCAAATGGAAAAGTGTTCTGGGATGTCGTTGTACAAAAACGTACCCAAACGTCATCTCTAGTCAAGCATTAAAAAATGGAATCCGTTTCCTTACACAATTTCATGTAATGTTTGTATCTAGTCTTACCCTTGCAAAATATATCTTGTAACATAGTTTTTTACGCGTCTTTTACTACACTTATTTGTGGAACCGTTAATCTGTCTTGCACAACCAAGTTAATGATGTGTGCAACACATCTACTATGGTAGAAAATTCCTTTCAAAGGTGGTGCGTATTTTAGTATTAATTTTTGAACGCCATTTGTGTTATTACTCGCTTTATCAAACGAGATAGAAAAAACCTTTTGTTCTAATTTAAACATTTTCATTACATCTCGTAACATGCAAAATAGATTTTGACCCGTGTGAGGATAGTCAAAGTTTTCAAAAGCAATGGTACGTTTCATCATTTGCCAAGTTGCGGGATCAACCCAATGCGCGGTAACACAAAGGTACGAACCGGGCAAACCATGAGGAGCCGACCAAACATCAGTTGTTAATGATAAACTTGTAGTTAAGTTTTCAAAACCGGTTATTAGTTGAATTTTAGCTTTTTTCCACAACTTAAGTGCATCACGTCTAAGGGTAAGACGACTTACATGATTATATCGGGGTTGAAGAGTATTTTGAATAACCTTAGTAAACCGAGGGTTGTCGAAGTGGTTGAACGGCAAAGTTTCTTGAATTACAAAGCCGGTAAATGCTTCTCGACACCGGTCTGCTTGGTATGTGAAAATACCTCCATCCCGTGAAATGGTTGCTTGACCTTCCTCCGGATTAGTTTTGTTTGAACTACAATACTTTAAAGTATGTTTGCTCAACGTTGAGTTGGAGTCGGCTTTTAAAAAACTCCCACATCGTTTACAATGTGCCTTAGTCAAACCATCCGACAACAACACTTTGTCAAAGTTACACCAAATCTCCGGATTACGTTTTGTTTGCAAAACTTGAACAATAGTTGGTGCATTTGACGAACCAACAAAATCGTTAGTTGAGGAACTTTGAGTTGCCATTTTGAGAGTGTTTTTAGAGGATGAGAGTAATGTTTTGAGAGTTTCGTATGTAAATCGTAAGCGTTTTGAGTGTTTTTTCACTAGAATGGGTTAGTTTGAGTGTTGTAACTAACCCAAACCCAAGGTATCTATTTATACTAGTTTTAGGATGGCAAAATGATAAAAAAAGTTTAAAAAACGAATATAAAACGGCTAGAATGTCAAACACAACGGCTAGTGAAAAAACCGGGTTCAAACTGGGCTTAAAAACCGGTTTTGGGAACCGGTTCGGGTACAACCCGGGTACAACCCGATTTGCAGTGTCTGGGGCCGTACCCGGTTGGGTACCCGCCGGGTACTAGTAAACCCCGAACCGGGTACTGCCAACCTGAGTATATATCGGGTCGAGTTTCTAGGTACTCACCGGGTCGGTTACCCAACCTGGTTTTTTTGACCACCCCTAATCATGCTCTTAACATTTAGTCACTTCTCCCTTTTGTACCTCATATTCATCTTTCAACATTTGTACCTACGAAATGAAACACATACACTGATACAAACATGAACAACTAACGACTTCTCAACATATAATGAACTTGTAAGTATAACATACATGATTGCTAATATTAGTATGAGACTTGCAAAATTCGAAAGTCGGTCCAACATGTCGTGAACATAAATCTTTTGATTTCTTTTTGTAGTAGTGAGTTTATTCTCGGCACTCAACTTTTGTATCATGTTAGTCTAATGGCACTCCCAACCCAAGTAGTCGGTTGTCTTCGGTTTCCAAGCGACGAAGTGACGGGATGGCACGGGTCCGTCGGTTCATCTCGTCGCCAAACCGAAGCTCGTCTCTTGTTTTTTGTGTGTGTAATATTAAAGGTAAATTGGTAAATGCGGGACCCAAAAGTTAAAGTGATGGATCAGGGATGGGAGGGGTCTGTCAGTTTCTGGCTCTGTCAGTTTCAGTCAGTTGGATCTTGAGTTGGGAGTTCCCTAAGTAAATTAAAATTATAATAACTAATAAAAGTTTAAAGTTTGAATATTGCTATTAGAAAATACATAACAAAGTTGTTCAAGGCAACTAAACTTGTTACAATATTAGTTGGCGCATGTAAAGTACCAATCCAACCTTGTCTTTATATTAAGGTGGGATAAGTATATAGGAATTCACCTAATTTGGACTCAATGTCTATTGTGTGTACCCTACTTACGGTACGGTTTTTAATGTATTCAACTTTCAAAAAAATAATATTTCAGTGTATTTTGATGATGTGTCATTGATGTGTGAAACCATCCGCAAGCCATGTGGCATCTCAACCGAGCAACACATCAGCAAAATACACAAATATTTTTTTTTTTAAGTTTAATGCATTAGAGCACACGGTATGGTCCTATGTGGCATCAACGTTCGAAGACGAGAACACCGTACCACGGCGTTCTGCCGCACCGTGCCGGTGTTCTCGCGGCGTTCTGTGTTCGACGTTCCATTTCAGACGGCGAACAAGGCTACGTTCTTCTTTTGTTTTTTCGTTTTCCTTTTTTTGTTTGTTTTTTTTTACATATAAAATGGAGCTGAAGGTGTGTGTGGCTACATAAAAAAAATGGAGCTGCTACTACTACGTATTGAACTTGATACATAAGGAAGAAGATTAAGCTACACTGTTATTTATTTAGAGTATTGGGTTGGGCTAAAATTTTAATAATGGGCTAGATAATTAATGGGCCACACATTTATTGTTTTTGTTAATAATCCATAAATAAATTATGTATTTAGTTTTAATCAATTTATTTTATATTTTAATGAATGTTATAGTTTAATATAAATTAATTGTTTTTTATTTGATTTATTTGTTTTTAAATATTAATTTATACAATTATCATTATTAAAAAAACAAATAAAATAAATAATAAAAAATTCCATAACACTGTCCAGAACACTGTGAATTCAGTTTCAGCACACCACAAAATCCTCACTTTCAATATTTTTCAGAACACTGTCTAGAACACCGTGTACCACACCCTGTGCTCTTAAAAACCCTACCCGTAAGTAGGGTACACACAATAGACATTGAGTAAAAGTTGAGTGCATTCCCAAATACTTATCCTTTATATTAATTGATTTAAAAAAGGGTTAATTACCTACATCCACAACATACTTTCAAATTTGTCCTTTTTTCTCATCATACTTTTTTATGTCATACTTCCCCCAATCTATTTTCAGATTTTGTCCTCTTTTCCCCATTTGTTACGTGAAAACCTAGTTCTTTCCATTAGCGGTGTTCAATATTTGTTTTGAAACCGTTTAATCTGAAAGTCGAACCGAATTAAAACCCGAAAAAATCTAACCGAATTCAAATTCGGTTTCGGTTTTGATTTTTTAATTTGGTTTTTGGTTTTGAATTTTTTAATTCGGTTAAACCAAAATTGGAATTCAAAACCTTGAATTTTTCGGTTTTAACCAAAACCGAACCGAATTCGAATTCAATTGTCGATTCGGTTTTCAGTTTTGCTTTTTAAAAATTAAAAACCGAATAAACCGTGAAAATCGAAAAGCAAATCGATGAACACCCCTACTTTCCATCCCCATTTCAAACAATTATTTTAGACTTTTAATACACACAAATCCTCTTCTAAATTGAGTGCAAAGTTATCACACCCATAACAATAGATTTTCAGATAACAAATGAGGAAAAATAGACAACATCTTAAAGTAGGATGGGAAATAGAACATAAAATGTGATTCAAGAAAAAATAACAAATAAGAAAGTAAGTGGTGATTTTAAGTAATTAACCCTTTAAAAAACTTATATTAAATTAAGGATGTGATAAAGAAGGATTAGTATTATTTAGATAGGGCCAGCAAGACAAGGTTAGGCTGTCCACAGCGGGTGTAAAAGTGGGAGCACTAAAATGTCCGAAACACGTTTCTTGTTTCCCTCGCTATACGTCTATCGCGTAATGTCCGAGGATCCAATGACTTTATAATTTCTTCATTACTCATGTATCCGACAAACATCATTAAAATATAATACTATTAAAAAAGTATTTAATTGTGTGCAATTTTATACTACTTTCTCCGTCTCAATTTAATTGTCCTCAGATAAAAACACGTGGTTTAAGAAAACATCAACTTTTCTCTTACTTTTTGATAAGATGACAGGTTTACCCTTTACATTTTACTTATTTTTTTGTCTTACATATATAAAGTATGGGCATAAAAAAAACTAACCTCATCATTTTATCTATTTATGGAAGTGAATAGTTAATTTGGGGCAACCCAAAATAAGATACTGGACTATAAATTTGAGACAGCGGGAGTAGTAACTTTGCAGTTAATCTGCGCTAATTACTCAGTAATTAGACAACCTATACAGACTATATACGACCGAGTATAATAATGTAGATAAATCTTATGCATCTTGTAAACCTAGCTACTCTGTATTTAAAGTAATGTCCCTCCATACACACATATATACATATTATACACACACATATATAATAAGGATTTTGCTAATATATACCTCGTGGCACATGCTAATATACATTTAATGAACTTATAATTTTCTTGAATAAAACAACCCTAATTATCATTATTATATAAGATTATATAAACAATAAGTGATATATAAACCATTTACCTCACCTTGATCTCTTAGTCATAAGTCATATATGCGAATGATGCACATTTTTTTTTATTAACGGAGTCGCTGTTGATTGCTGACTAGATAAATGTTTGGCTTTCTGGATAAAAAGGGTAAAATGAAAGTTTTCATAAAGTTACCACATATTAATCGTTTATGCAAGCGGAGCTAGATATATATGTATGGAGTCAAAAAAATTAACTTTTATTCTTATCATTTTGAGGAGGTAAAATTTATAAAATGTTACTAATTATCTTAAATATCTTTTTTTCGTAATTTTAGATTTCTCGGGGGTAGCTGGCTCCTACCCCTCTTCTAGATCCGTCCATGGTTTTTTGCAAGTACTACTTTCGTCCCGATATAAATGTTTACAATCAGCTTTTATGAAGTTTAAAAAATTACATTATCTGGTAGTATAGATAACACTTCTACCCTTATTTTTTTTGCACAAACTTATAGATATCAGTTTTGAAAAAAATATATTGAGAGTTAAATAGTAAAGTTAATATTCTATTTTTGAAGTGGCCACTTATATTAGGACAAAAAAAATGGATATATAGACACTTATTTTGAGACGAATGAAGTAATATCTTATACTATATATTAAAGTAAGTATTATATTAGCAAAAATGAAGTCTACGAGCATGTTTGGCAAATTTAACAGCTAGCTATTAGCTGAAGCTTTTTATACGAGCTGGAAGTTGTAGCTTTTATTTATTAAAAACTGTTTGATAGCTGTAGCTGTAGCTGTAACGGAAAATTGTAAAATGACATAACAGGATAAACATAATAAACTAAAACATTAAACACAAAATTATATTTTATATTATATATGGTGTGCATTGAAGTTGATAAAGTCTGTATGTGTATTTCTGTACGCGTTGTATCGTCCAAATAATACTAGTCAGTATACTTTTTTATAAATATATTCGTAACTACTACCAGTCTACCAGGCGCCATGACTTACTTTAAGACTTTCAAATGGTCAATATTTTATCGATCATCCAACAAGAATAACGACTATAAAATCTGAAAAGATAGGTTTCTTTATATATATATTATATATATTAACGAATAACGCGGTAATGGTTGTTTCTTATAAACATATAAATAAATAAATACATTAATAATTTATAAAGAATTCTTACTATACAACACAAATTTAAACTTAAGTATTGTTTAAACATGAAATAAAACGGAGGTTTTCATGTGGAGATTAATTATAGTTAGATGTGCGGTCTAGTTGAGATGTACGTGGTGTGAATGTTTTTGACTCTTTATTTAACCACTTCAAGATGTTCATCTAGTTATATTTGAACTTGAAACTTCTTGCTAATTAAGATATCAAGACCCCAAGACCATAACCACTATGTTATATAGATATATGTTGGTGATGGTTATAAGTTATAACCCAATTTCTATAAATGAATAAAAAATGTTTAGTGCCGCGATTGATCATTTGCTTAAACTAATAAATGCAATATATATTACGGAGTAGTATATTGAAAGTTGAAAGCGGTCGTAAGAGACGTTCAACTCCAACGGTGTCACACGCCTAGCTTTTCAAAATTTCCCATTTTCTTCATCTCATCGATACTGTTTTGTTCTCAATAACAATAGCAATATAATATACAATATAATACTATCAGAATGTCCGCACGATGCGACGGGTAAACATTTATTAGCTTTATATATATGACAATACACTACGATATGTCGTTGTGAACCTCATAGTCGAGTTGCGAATCTCTAGTAGCCAGTTAGCAAGTTGCTAGGTGTGGAGTCATTGTTTTATGTTTTTTATATTAGTAATTTAAAAACCAAACATTATGTTCTTGAAATTGTAATCATATAATTTAATCTAAAAATTGAAACTCTCAAATGTAGAAAATAATTGTATTAATTCAAAATAAGAAATTAAATATAAACAAACTTGTATATTTATAACTAAACAAAAAAACACAGCTAATAGTCCGTTTCTAATTTTTGAAAACCCTTAAAAACATGTCAAATATAAAGTTGATTTTGAAGGCTTTAGAGTTGGAATTTGACTCCAAACGTTGGACAAACCGCCTGTTGATCCCAGTATGGATCTTGATATGTATTACTTTGATTGATTATTAATAAGCTTGCGGAATAGTTTATTAATAACTTGAAGAATAAACTTAAAACACAGAATATTAATCAAAAGCTTCAATATTATTATCAAATAATACGAACACACAAATTGTGCTAGGGTTTATAACCTTGAAGCTAATAACTAGAAAATCGTCCATTCTAGAGTTCTACAGGATCTCTATTTATAACATATAGAGTCCTTTACAGAATCAAACTAATATGGAAATCATATCTATTCCATAATTATCTCTAACCGACTACTAACAGTGGTTGAGCTATACACTAACAGGGGTAGTACCCGTATATAACCAACAGTGGTTAAACACTTGATTACAAAATACACTTATACCAACAGTGGCACTGTTAGACTAATTCTAACTAACAGTGGTACTGTCAATACACAACTAACAGTGGTACTATACTAGCATTGGCATAACACTTGTCTTCTGAGCAAATCTGGCAGTGGCTCAGGACTTAACAATCTCCCCCTAAACTTGATCATTCTCAGTAATGATTCAAGTTTCTTCATCTTTCTTCTCATCATTGGAAGCTTGATTCTGTTTTCTTCTCTTCTCCTCCTCTCTTAACCTTTCCAATTCCATTCTCTTATGAAACTGATTTAACACCATGTACAAAGCATTAAAAGCACCTTCTGAAACCACAGTAACTCTTAATCTAGAAGCAAGTACATTCCTCAAAATCTGAGTCCCCAAGACATATTGTCTTTCATCAAACATGAAGATTGTGACTCCATCTCTAAACATAATCATATGTATCCCAGCTCTAATAAAATGCCTCCAAGTAAGCACATGTTCAATACAATTCAAAAACAAATTTGTGAATGGTTCAGGCTCAAACAGCATATTCAAACATCTATCCAAATCTCTTTCCATAATCACCATAGAAGCTTGCCTGTTCCTCTGACTGTTAAGCTCATACAGATTCAGAATGTCTAACCTATTCACATTTCTGATCACATCAGTTACAGATGACAGATATTGCACATTCCCATCCTCTCTGACAATCTTGATCTGTTCTTTAATAACATCATCAATTTCTGACCTCTGTCCTTCCCATTGAACTATCTTTGATGATCTATCATGATTAATGTGAATATTTTCTTTACTGTCATTCACCTCTTTGATGTACTTTCTTAACTCTGCAGCATCTTTCTCCAGATCAGGTACCAGATTATCACTAGCAAGAACTCCATCCCATCTAATCTTTAGATTTTTATCAGAAAGCCTTTTCAACTCTCTTTCTTTTGCTTCTGCCTGTTCTTGCTCTTCCTTTTCAATCCTATTCTGTTCCTCCATTCTGACCTGTTCTGCAATCTTTTTCCTATCCTCAGATAGCTTTTTCTCAATAAATTTATCTTGCATAAGCTTCTTTTCAAAATCAACCATTCCTTCATCTTGATGTCTAGCATAAGCTTTTTCCAACCTATCCAATTCCCAACCTTCCAGAATACTCCTTGGTGCATACCTTCCACCAAGAATTCTGATTAAATCCTTTTTCCTTTGAGCAGCAGTTGGTGGTTTATTTCTTTTCTTTTCAAGCTCTGCATGTCTTTTCTTTCTAGCCCTTTCTTCATTTGCTTGTTTTAACATGACAAACCCTGGGCTCAACTCATCCTTACCATCCTTCTTGTTGATCATATTATGAATTTGTTGTGCAGATAACCCTTTCCCTATTTCAGCCATATCATTCAACATCTTTGCAGCTCTTTGAGATAAAGTTACTACACTCATGTCTTCCAGCACAACATCAACGTCAGGACCCTCATTCCTCTTAGACTCAACAGCCCTCCTTAACATTCTTTCATCATGCTCCTCCTGAGCTCTCCTTGCCTCATTCAAATCAATTTGAGGTTCTACAACCTTCTTTTCCTTTCTCTGTTCTTCCAATTTTCCCTTACCTTTGTCTTTAGAATCAATCTTTGGAACATCAGACTTAGGTTTGGGTGGTGAAGTTGGTTCTCTAATAATAACAGGAGGTAAAATTGTTCTGGTGACAGTGGTTGATGGTGTAGTGATGACAGTGGTTGGTATTGTACTAACAGTGGTTGTGGGTGAACTGACAGTGGTTGCTGCTGAAATACCAACAGTGGTAGTATCTCCAGCAGTGGTTGTTAGACTACTAGCAGTGTCACTAGCAGTGGGTGTAAAGCTGACAGTGGTAGTTTTCTTTGATTTTCTTTTCTTTGCCATAGACTTTCTTCTACCATAAGTCACTTCTACATCTTTTCCCTTGACATCCACATTCAGTGTTCTGCTTTTCACATCTCTCACAAATATATTCACTGCCTCCTTATAGCTTAAACTGCTGTTAATAGGAAACACTTTATCATCCACCACATCCCTTGACTCTTTTGGCACATATACTACCAACTGCTTATCACCATCATCCACTCCTTCATTCACAATGTAATCAGATACAGAAACATCAGGTTCATCCTCCATCACCTCATTATCCTGCATATCATTACCAGCATGCAAATCATCACCAACATCATCATCACCAAAGATTTGATCTCCTGCTCCATCCATATCATCATCATTATCTTTCTTATCTTCAGGCATATTATCTTTCTCTTGATTTTCATCATTATTCTCCCCCTTGCCTGAAGATTTCTGTAAAGCTGCAGCAGGTTGTAAGACTTGTGTAACAACATCTTCTATCACCGCTAGTCTAGATCTTAAATCTGCAATCTCCTGCTGCTGCCTTTGCAGTAACACATCCTGAGCAGCCAACTGTAATCGTTGCTCTCTTCTTAACTCCCTTTCTTTCACAAATTTCTCCCAGATCAATATGACATCATGTGCCAAATCATCAATCGTCAATTCCTCAGTTTCATTACTAGTCTCATCAACATTAGAGTGTAACCTCCTAGAAGAATCATTGACTACATCTGGCACTTGCTCAGATGCCCCTTGATACATGGTACTGGGACCTTCACCTGCATCATTACCCTTAGGTTCAGCATTAGAAGTTGCCTCTGGTTGGGTCTGAGTAATGTTACCACTGTCCTGTCCTGCCAGTGGGCTAGAAACAGTAGTGGCAGCCCTTCCAGAATGAACATTTTCATCAAGTATGTTCACCTGTTGTAAAATTTCCTGTGACTGAGACTGTGAAGAAACAGGAATCTCCACAGCCTGTTTAGCTTTCTTGGATTTCTTAGCTTTGTGGTGGGTAGGTTGTTGGGTCCCTTGTTTTCTTTTTGTGGTGCCACCTCTTGATGTGTGTTCAGAAACAACTGGTGTTGTTGTCCTGTCATCATTTGGTCCAAGTGGTGTTGGTAATACACCACCAGTAGCAGAAGGAGCAACTGACATTGTGGAAAACAATGCAGTTTCCTTCTTGGAAAAAGTGTTTTGATACTGATACATAGCTCTAATAGTTTTTACAGATAAAGTAGAGCTAACTATAACACTTTTATCTGCTGGCAGATTTGGCAACTGTTTATTCAACAAAAGTTGAATAAACCTAGGGTACATAATGAATGTATCACCCTTTACATTTTTAATCATATTATCTAAGATGAACCTAGAGATATTAAACTTAATACCCTGTGCCAAGCAGATTATAGGATATGCAATACTAGAACTAAACTCATTGAAACTAGTTCTCTTTTGTGATAAACATACCAGGAAAGTATGAATATAGAACTTCCATTGTGGACAGAACCAGGACTTCAAGAAAGTATATTCTGATCTTGTCTTTCCAGTACCCTCATATCCCATAGCATGTATTCCTTGAAACAGATCTGCTCTTGACAATTCCATAACCCCTCCTTCATCATCAAACTGCAGAAGTTCTCTAAGAACAATCTCAGTTATCATCACTCTATTTCCTTGAACAGTAGAGTGAATATGAGGAATGCCATTTACAGTTCCTTCTTTAGCATTCTTCCAGAATTCCTGAATATGTGATCGACTCAAACGTGGAGCAACAGTAAGGGCATAAGTAACTGGACAGTTACTTAAGAAATCGATAATTGGGTGAAAGTAGTCATCTGCTATTTCTTTATTCAAGAAAGCCCTCATATTGTGTTCAGAATGAACACTCAAAGTAGAACGATCAGTATCAGAAGAAGATGATGATGCCATTTGTGAAATAGATGAAAGAAAGAAGATTGATTGAAAACACAGCAAGAACGATTTGTAGAGAATTTGGAGAAAGTTTGAAAGCGTAATTGAAAAAGTGAAGTGTTTAGATATTTATATGTTGACAGTGCCAAGCCCTAGTGAAAATAACTAACAGTGGCACTGTTAGTTATGCACCAACAGGGGCACAACCAACACATAAAACTAACAGTGGTTACTTCACTTGGTCAAATTCTAACATTGACTACTCAATAAACCAACAGAGGTAACAGTACTAGCAGGGGTACACTAGTACTAACAGAGGCAAATACTTCATTTTTTATTTTTTATTTTTTTATTTTTTTATTTTTTTATTTTTTTTATTTTTTATTTTTTTTATTTTTTTTATTTTTTTTATTTTTTTTTTATTTTTTTTATTTTTTTTATTTTTTTTATTTTTTTTTTATTTTATTTTTTTATTTTTTTTATTTTTATTTTTATTTTTTTTTATTTTATTGTAAAACAACAAATAAACAGCATTAGATTCCAGCTCTCCTAATGTCTCTTGACAGTGGCTTAAACCTGTAATATCAAACTAAAAACAAACTAGCAGGGGTTAAATTAAAAATATATACAGCAGAGGTTGAAAATATATTGACAGTGGCATAGATAAACTAACAGTGGAACCAACTATTATCATGAAGAAGCTAACAGTGGTACCACTTGACCCTGTCACTATATAATTCACCTCTGTTAGTATCGACTCCTGACCAAAACACTTAAGTGAGATTTATCATACCAATATTAGTTATCAAAAATGTAAATCTTCCTACATCAAATGCTTTGGTAAAAAGATCTGCAAGTTGATTATCAGTATGAATTTTGAAAATATGAACCAATCTTTTATCATAACAATCTCTTATAAAATGATATCTGATTTCAATGTGTTTGGTTTTTGAATGCTTAACAGGATTTTGTATGATACTAATAGCAGAAGTATTATCAATATAAATAGGAGTGTTCATGAAAGTCAAACCATAGTCCATCATTTGATTCTGAATCCAGAGCACCTGTGCACAACAACTGGATGCTGCAACATACTCTGCTTCTGCTGTAGATGTGGAAACTGTGGTCTGCTTCTTGCATTGCCATGACACCAGCCTATTCCCAAGAAATTGACATCCACCACTAGTTGATTTCCTATCCATGTTCTCACCACCATAGTCACTATCTGTGAAAGCTTTGAGCTCAAAATCTGATCCTTTAGCATACCAAAGTCCCAAAGCTGGTTGACCTTTCAAGTATCTAAAAATTCTTTTCACAGCATACATGTGTGACTGCTTTGGATTGGTTTGATACCTAGCACAAAGACACACTGCAAACATAATGTCAGGTCTAGATGCAGTTAAATACATCAAAGAGCCAATCATTGACCTATATAAGTGCACATCTACTTCCTCCCCCTCAGGATCAGAATGAAGATGTTTGTGTGTCTCCATAGGAGTGCTAGCTATCTTTACATCTTGATAACCAAATTTAATCAAGATATCTTTCACATACTTCCCTTGGTTAATGAAGATTCCATATGACTGCTGCTTAACCTGCAGCCCTAGAAAGAAGGTGAGTTCTCCCATTGAACTCATTTTAAACTTCTTATGCATTAGCACCTCAAAATCTTTACACAATGAATTACTTGTAGATCCAAAGATAATATCATCGACATAAACTTGTACCAGCAAAATATCTTTCTGAATTTTCTTGATAAACAAAGTCTTGTCAATAGTACCTCTTTTGAATCCATTCTTGAGAAGATACTCAGATAGAGTGTCATACCAAGCTCTTGGTGCTTGATGTAAACCATACAAGGCTTTCTTCAATCTGCACACTCTATCTGGAAATGTTGGATCTTCAAACCCTGGAGGTTGGCACACATACACCTCATCATCAATCAAACCATGAAGAAAAGCACTCTTCACATCCATTTGATAAACCTTGAAGCCCTGATAAGATGCAAAAGCTAAAAATAATCTAATAGCTTCTATCCTAGCAACTGGAGCAAAGATATCATCATAATCAATGCCTTCTTCCTGTGTATACCCTTGTGCAACCAACCTGGCTTTATTCTTGATAACTATCCCTCTTTCATCTCTCTTATTCTTAAAAATCCACTTGGTGCCTATAGCTTTCTTTCCTTTTGGTAAATCTACCAAATCCCACACATCTTGCAGCTTGAATTGCAGCAACTCTTCTTGCATAGCTTCAATCCAGCTATGATCCTTGAGAGCTTCCACTGCTTTCTTTGGTTCCATCTGAGAAAGAAAACAAACATATAATGAAGTATGTACATCTTCTTCTCTTACCTTTGACTGCTGTCTTGTCACCACAGGAGAACTAATATCACCAATAATCAGATCCAAGGAATGATCTTTATGAACCAGATATTTAGATGTGGATGTATCAAGTAATCCCCTTTCTAAATTCTGACCCAGAAGATTATCCATTTCTGATTCAGAAACAGAATCTCTTTCCTGTCTATCTTTTTCAAGCTGTGAAGTTGTTTCAGAATCTGATAGAGAATTCCTTTCCAAGACTTGAAATGGTGGAAATCCCTTTGGAGATATCTGCTCTTCATCTGAATCATTCTCTACATCTGATCCATTTGGTGCAGGATTTGATTCTTCAGTTTCTGTTTGATCCTGTTGAAAAACTGCTGGTGGATCTGGAGTCCAGTTTGGAAACAATACATACTCCAAGTCATTCTTGTTAGATTGACTGGAGTTGCTCTGATTATCTGCACCATCACCTGTACTAGTACCTGCACTAGTAGATACATTTGGATATCTAAAAGCATAAGTTAGTGCATCAATATCAAACAACACTTCTGGACCTGTTCCTTCTACATTTAATGTATGTTCATTAAAAGTCACATTCATGGTCTCCTCAATAATCCTAGTCCTTTTGTTAAACACTCTATAAGCCTTGCTTTGAATAGAGTATCCAACAAAGACAGCCTCATCCACCTTACTTTGAAACTTACCTAGGTGATCTCTGGTATTTAAGACAGTACAAGGACATCCAAATGGTTTTAAAAAGCTAACCAAAGGTTTTCTCTTAAAGAATAACTCATAGGGTGTCTTGTTATGAGGTTTGACTATCAAAATCCTATTCAAAACATAACAAGCAGTGCTAACTGCTTCTGCCCAAAAGGACATTGGAAGTTTAGCATCTGCTAGCATGCTCCTAGCAGCTTCAGTTAGTGTCCTATTCCTCCTTTCAGCTACTCCATTTTGTTGTGGAGTCCTAGGTGCACTAAACTGTCTTTCTATACCTTTCTCATCACAGAATTTATTCATCTCACAATTCTTAAATTCTGTCCCATTATCACATCTGATGATCTTAACCTTTTGATTAGTTGAATTTTCAATCCTAGTTATGAAAGATCTAAGTGTTTCACTTGTCTCATCTTTTGTCCTAAGAAAGAATACCCAACTCATCCTAGAATAGTCATCAGTTATCACCAAGCAGTAGGATTTCTTCCCTTGACTAGCTACATTGGTAGGGCCAAATAAATCCATATGTAACAGGTGTAAGGGAGTGGTATTGGTATTAACAAGCTTGGACTTATAAGAAGTCTTGTGTTGCTTTCCTTTGAGACAAGCTACACAATGGTCACTACATTCAAATAACTTTTCAGGTAAGCCTCTCACTAGCCTATCCTTAACAAGTTTATTCATGGTCTTATAATTCAAGTGACACATCCTCCTATGCCATAAATCAGATTCAGAAACAGTAGCTTTAGATATAAAACAATTGGCATGTTGAGAGTCCATCTTGTTTAAATCACTACAGTATACATTGTTTTTTCTTGGAACTCTCATTAAAATTTTGTCTTCAGGAATTTTGAGTTGTTCAGAAAGAATAATGCATTCTGTGTTAGTGAAATAAACAGGATTTTGCTTATCTGTGATTTGACTCACACTAAGCAAATTATATCTCAATTGCTCAACATAATAAACATCATTGAAAGTGAGCTTACTGCATTTTACCTTGCCTTTACCTGTGATTTTTCCTCCTCTAGGGTTACTGCCAAATGCCACATCTCCTCCATTAAATTCTTTAAAATCCTGCAGTGTCTCCCTATCTCCAGTCATGTGCCTTGAGCATCCTGAATCAATATGCCATAAACTTGGCTTGCTCTGCACATATCAAAAGAGAAAATAATTAGATTCTCTTGGGAACCCAAACCAATCTGGCTTTGGGTTTCCCTTTAGCATTTTTTACATCAACCCTCTTAAAGGTGATTGATCTCAATGCTTCATTGGTTTTGAACACTTTTGATGTGTATGCATTCTTATGTCTCCAAAAACAATCTGTTTTAGACCTAACAGTGGTTATTGGTCTGACAGTGGTCACTTTTAAGTTTGTGTTTATTACCCTAGCAGTGGTAGCTTTACTTGGTATAAACATTTTGTTCAAATGTTTAATACCAGCAGAGGTACCATGCCTGACAGTGTTCAAACCCTCCCCTGTTGGTGTTCTGCATCTGTTAGCCTTTGATAGTGGCACTGCTGCAGTATTAACAGTGGCTGCAGCATTACCTCTGTTAGCTTTATTTCTCAATACTCGACTTGTACCACTGTTCCTATTATTTTTAGGATTGTGATAGCAGTCCAGTTGAAGATGGTTATACTTACCACAAATAAAACATGATTTTCTTTTCACACATTCAAACCCATTACCCAGCCTTTGTGAGATTAATTGATTCCAATTCCTCTGATTCCCTCTAGGTGTAGGTTTGATTATTTTATTTGCAGGATTTTCATCATGTTTGCCTGCACACTTACTACATTCAGCCTTGATGTTTGACACAGACCCTAGAGTAATTCTAGATTTGTTAATCCTATTCTTTTGTTCAAGCTGTTCTTTAGCTTTCTCTATGAACATCCTCTTGCCTTCTAATAGGTTATCACTCTTAAGTTCTGAAATAAGACCAGTAATAGACTTGTTGAACTCATTCACAGACTTTGCACTAGTTGAACTATCACTATCATTCTCATCTTCCTCAGTCCAATCAGATATGTCTACTTTATCAAAATCTACATTATCATCACAATTAACTACTGGATCTACCTTAATAAACTCTTCTGACACACCTTTCTTAAGTTGTCCTAAGTCAAACTCAATTTTAGATGGAAAGTAAGTATGATTATAAGGTGGGGGAACAGCATTAAGGTTGTATCCTAATCCAGTTTTTAATTTATCATGAATTTGAGACTTGATTAAGTTTTGAACACCTTTTGAAGCATTTTCCAATTCATCAACTTTCAACTTAATTGACTCCTTATCAGAAATTGCCTCAGTCAACTTGGCACTTATCATATCAACTTTTGTTTGTAAAGCTTTCTTTTCCCAATTTAAATATTTAATATCTAATTGAAATTGTGATTCATTCTTTTCAAAAGCTTTAATTTGAGTTTCCAAATTTTCAATAGCTAAGGTTGCATGTTGACTTTTGATCTCACATGCTTTCAACTCATTGCACACAACAACATTATGATCCCTATAAAACTTAACCATTTTCTTGCATTCAGGAGAACATAATTTAAGTTGTACCTCATGTGGAACATCTGAAGATTCTGGTTCTTCTGTGACAGCCATCAATGCTTGATTATTGATCACAAGCTCTTCTTGATCACTCCAGTCAAATCCCCCCATTCCATCTTGTGCAACCAATGAATCTGAAGTGGTGTTCTGTACAGGTACCATTCTTCTCGGAGGACCAGAATTATTTCTAATAATTCCATTAGCAGAATTCATAGATCCTCCATCCTTTGTGTTCCTGCATTCTCTAGCAAAGTGGCCCATCTTGTGACAGTTGAAGCACTCCACCTTACTCTTGTCAAAGCCTGCTACACCATCTCTCTTGAATGTAAAGTTTCTGTTACCAGTCCTTTGCATAAATCTCTTTGCTCTTATGGTAATCATGGCCATTTGCCATCTTAAATCCATCTCCTCAAGATCTTCTTCAGTCACCTGTTCTAAATCTTCTGTTGTTAAAGATGAATTTATGTGGCTAGCAAAGAATGCTCTAGTACATTATCATTAGCACCAGATGTGCTATTACTTCCAGTATCACCAACAGAAACAAAAGCAGCATTGTTAGAAACACCATTAGACTGTTTCATAGCTACAACCTCAGGCTCAAAGTTTCTTAGATCATTGTACAGATCCTCAATTTCCTTTTGATCAAGATCTGTACTTTGTCTAAGTCCCACAGTGTACATATTCCATTCAGTACCAAGTGATCTTAAAAATTTCCTATTAAGATCATCCTTGTCAATCTTAACATTATGATTTTCAAGATCTCCCACCAGTTTCTGAAACCTGTCAAAGGTTTGGGTTAAGGTTTCTGACTTAACTCCAGCAAAGTTTTCAAACTGTTGTTTGAGAAGAGACCTCTTGTTTTTCTTTGTGTTATCATTCCCTCCAAACCTGGTGACAATAGCTTCCATAAGTACTTTGGCATCTACACATTTATCAAACTTCTTTTGATACTCATTGGGAATGGACAAGAGTAGAGTACTTAATGCTTTCCATTCAGTAGCTCTTTCTTTTCTCTCAGCATCTGTTTTGGGTGGTGGTCTTGCTACTTTTTCACCATCTGGACCCTTTGGATAATTAGGTCCATTGATAACCACCTCCCACATCATATAATCTGTGAGAAGCATGTACTGCCTTATTCTTGTCTGCCATAATTCAAACTCATCAGGTTTGAGCATAGGAATCTTGGTAGCCTGTATTCCTTCCATTGTTTCAGTAGACATCTTGAAATTTGAATAGAAAGCTTTAACCTTTAATAGAATTCTTCAAGATCAAAGCAATATCTAGCTCTGATACCACTTGTTGATCCCAGTATGGATCTTGATATGTATTACTTTGATTGATTATTAATAAGCTTGCGGAATAGTTTATTAATAACTTGAAGAATAAACTTAAAACACAGAATATTAATCAAAAGCTTCAATATTATTATCAAATAATACGAACACACAAATTGTGCTAGGGTTTATAACCTTGAAGCTAATAACTAGAAAATCGTCCATTCTAGAGTTCTACAGGATCTCTATTTATAACATATAGAGTCCTTTACAGAATCAAACTAATATGGAAATCATATCTATTCCATAATTATCTCTAACCGACTACTAACAGTGGTTGAGCTATACACTAACAGGGGTAGTACCCGTATATAACCAACAGTGGTTAAACACTTGATTACAAAATACACTTATACCAACAGTGGCACTGTTAGACTAATTCTAACTAACAGTGGTACTGTCAATACACAACTAACAGTGGTACTATACTAGCAGTGGCATAACACTTGTCTTCTGAGCAAATCTGGCAGTGGCTCAGGACTTAACACCGCCTACAACTGTTTGTTAACACATGCGTCTTGTTTTGACCTTTCAGTCCATAATTAATACGTCTCGTAACTCATTGCGGTATAAAAGTTATGTCATATTTTTATTAAGAGTTATATATTAGTGTGTGTGGGTATATATATATATATAAAAGGTCTGATTAATTAGAATTAAATATCATATATTCTTATTTATTACTTTAAAGTTTAATAATAATAATGATATTATTGAGTTTTTAATACATGTAGGGGTATTTTTATTAAGAGTTAGATATTAGTGTGTGTGGGTATATATATATATATATATATATATATATATATATATATATATATATATATAAAAGGTCTGATTAATTAGAATTAAATATCATTCATTCTTATTTATTACTTTAAAGTTTAATAATAATAATGATATTATTGAGTTTTTAATACATGTAGGGGTATTTTAGTGATTTAAAATAGGTTTTTCAAATATTATTAGTAAAGGTTAGGGATAGTTTAGTAAATTTCCTCTTTATAAAATCACAAATGTGTTATCTAGTAGTATAGATAATATTAAAAGGGTATCTTTTTTCTTTGGTTAATTTTATCGATACGTAAAGCCTAATTAGTTATTTCTTATAAAAAGTATACTACGCATTAATTGTTTTAATTTGTAGATGTGTGGGAGCTAGAGAGTTAGGATTAGAGTAAAACAGAGAGAGAGAGAGAAAAAAAGATTATGAAAAACAATATATAGCACAATATGGTAATTGTGTTTATGTTTATTTAATAATTCTAATTTATTATTATTATCCATGTGATGTGTTTGTGATGTGGTTCCGCAAGTTTAAAACAAGGATCAGGCTGGCATTTATACATGATACATACATATAATGTCAACTCTCCCAAATGTCAACATTCTGTTCTCGTTATCCTTTCTGTTTCTCGCGTGATATCTCTCTCTATTATATTAAGGTATAACTAAACAAGTTAATATGCATCATTTGAATTACAATACATGGCATTTATATTAAGATGTTGGCTAAAGTTTCGAGGGTATTATAAGAGAAAGGAGGAGCGAAATGTTTTTATTTTTGTGATCAAACAACTTAAATTATCTGTAATTTACAATACTGCATTTTATGTAAAATGCAGTATGCACGTAGTATGCAATATTTGAAATCAGAGCCTATTCATAGAATCCAATGGCGGCGATCGTTTGTTTCTTCTTCCACTTAAAATGCAGGTGCCCCTCTAATTACATACATTTAATGACTTTCGATAAGTTGCTTTTAAAGTAAACGGTTTAAATTACATATGTTGATTTCAACTTCCTTTTTATATGTGACACGAAACTATCATTTCATTTATTTTATTTGATTTATCATACAAATATACATACATGAGAGTCGTTTTCAAATGAGTAGGACTAATGTGAAAATTTTCGCGTGCTACAAAGATGACAATCCCACTATAAAACTAACATTTTCATAACTTAATCAAAACTTGCAAATTAGAGAAGAGAGTGTAACTTGTAAACAAGTTAATTACTCTTTTATTCTTATTATTATGGCTATAAGAGTAAAGTAAAGTGAGTATGAGGATCAATATATTGTATGTTTATGGGAAAAGAAAAATGATTAGTGAACCTAAACATGTAGACCTAAATTTAGATTTAATAATATGATTGGTTGATGTGAAAATTTAATTAGATGAAATTTGGAGAGGGAAAAAATTTAACCAGTGAAAGAAGTAGGTTTTGATTTAGGTTTTTTATAATTAGGCCTATATAACATTACTCGAAAAGGAAAATGATTAGTAGACCTAAACTCTAATTTCAAATTACTACTACCAAAATACGATTTTTGAAGAACATAACTTGAATGCGTAGTCGAGTTAGGTAATCTATCTAGTTTAAGGTATATTATCAATTGTCTGAATTGAAAATTTCATATTCCATACTTAATTAATCATATATAGTTACTCAACTCATAATAAACTAGTAGTTAATGAACATTGACCTTGTAATCAATAATTAATGAAAATTATTTATTTAAGCATGCCTGAGAATATTATGTCTCCACTTGTTTTTTAATCTTTAGAACCTTCCTTTGCCTATCTTAAACCTAATTTTAAACTCCGCATTTAATGTAAAATATTGTCTTGGAACATGTTACATGTATATTTGTTTCAGGAAGTAATTTTCAAATAATCATAGTCATATTGTAAATTGTTAAACCCGTAATTGTAATTAAGTAGCAACACAAGCAAGTCGATCAATCATTAATCAAGCCATTAAATAATTAATCTATGAAACCATTTTTAGAATTCAAATAAAACTATGGCGGCTAAATATAACTTTCATTCTAAGCCAAGTAGTATACGCTTTCATAAAAACAAAATTACAAGGATCGTTCATGTGGTTTCCTCCAAATAACACCTCCGTCCCTATTTTTTTTTAACGTAGATTATCCTTGTTGCAATTTGTTGTGTGGATAGTCCTTCTATTTAACGAGCGTTAATACATTCCGTTAAAGGACCTTGAGTATAGCAATATTAATGATATATTATGTATTTTTTGAATTTTAGATATATTTTTTATTTAATACTCTTTTTAAATTGAATCAACTAATGTAACACCATACTAAAATTTTCAATTCAATTTAAACATTTTTATGTTCTTTTTAATTAAAAATATTTTGTGTTTGACAACAAAATGATCAACTTAATTATTCTAATTTGTGCAAATAATTTCATCTACACTAATTCACCAAGAATATCATTAAGATCTTCAAACAATCATTACCAATAACTGTCACATTTGATCACATTTATTTTCGTCGACAAATACGCATAGTATTAACCGTTTCCTAAATTTATCAAATCTGAAAATTAGAAAATAAAAAGAAAAAGAAAAACAAATATGATAAAGTTATCTCAAACTTTAAAACAACAAAACCTGGATCAAACAAAAATTCACAAAATCGATATCGTGGCAACCTATCAACCTAAATTAAAGGTTGTGGTTTCAAGTCGCGGGTTGAACTTTGTGTAAATATTCGTGGAAATTGTATTTATTCGTGATATGGGTGTGTGCGAGTACTTGTTTTTCTAGAAGGAAACAAACATACTGAAAAAGAACACAAGATATGTGTAATCGAAAGTATAAGAAACAACTTGTTCATTTCAATTGTCACAATAAAAATAACTACTAAAAGAATCAATTAAAATTGTTAAATTGAGTTGAAAAATTTATTATAAAAAAACCTTAAATAATTTCAGCTAAAAAAGGCATTATATTATTTCCATATTTAAAAAATAAAAAATTACACGAATAGTCTATGTCATTAATATTGTTACACTCAAGATCTTTTAATGGAATAATCTAACGCTCGTTAAACAAAAGGACTATTCACGCAACAAATTGCAACCACATGAACGATCTATGTCAACAAAAAAAACACAGGGACAATGAGTGTTATTTAGAGCAAATCACAGGGACAATCCATGTGATTTTGTCTTTCTTAAATCATAAATAAAAGAATTTCTAACTTGTGCCTTAAGGGCATATGTTAAGTGGTGAATATTCTTCTCGAAAATTGAAAAAGTTGAAAATATTTTTTTTGAAAAATAAAAAAAATATCAAGATTCTTTTTGAAAAATGCATTTCTCATTTTTCGAAAAGAATATTCATGTCTTAACATATGCCTTTAAATCACACGTTACACAAACCCTATAAATAAACAATACATGTGTGTGTGAATATTCCCACCTTTTGTCTTCTCCGTATATTTTTATATTCAGAATTGGAATATATACAAGTTTATAAATTCGCTTTTTCTTAATTACTCAAACGAAAATAAAAAACACAGACCAGATGGGTTCTCAAGCACCCCTTCAACTTCCAACAATAAATTTCTCTGAAACAAACAAACAAATACGAGGAACCCCGGCTTGGGACTCGACGAAAACTCAAGTTTTCGAAGCCCTTGAAGAATTCGGTTGTTTTGAAGCATCTTTTAATGGGATTTCACCTGATCTTCGAAAGTCAATGTTCGCATCCTTAAAGGAGCTATTCGATCTTCCCTTTGAAATAAAGGTAAGAAACTTCAGCGAAAAACTCTTTAATGGCTACATCGGACAAGCTAAAGAGATTCCAATCTTCGAGAGCTTGGGAATCGAAGAACCTGAAAGCTTTGCAAATCTCATGTGGCCTCAAGGCAACACCGAATTTAGGTAAGTCAACCATATCGTTTTTTCAATATGCATGTTGAGATTTAAAATTTGAACTTATACAGATTATTAGGTCACCATACGAAAGTTGTTGTTTGATTTAATCATGAGATAACTAGCACTAGTACTAAAACACATAAGTAATACTCATTTAAATAAATCCCTTAACAACAGCTAGAACCTTGCAAATATTTTTTATGTTGTAACCAAAGTTCAAAGTTTTTGAATTCTCATTTGCAAGCCATAATTCTTATCATTGGCCATATATTTTTTCATATATTAAGCGAATAATGTTTAACTTATTTTTTCTAAAACGTGTGATGATTGTTGATTATATAACAGTAACAACATACGATCCTACTCAAAGAAGTTAATGGAGGTGGACGAGATTGTGAGAATGATGGTTCTTGAGAGCCTAAATCTGGAGAAATATTTGGAAGAACACATGGATATAACGAGTAATCTTGTTAGAGTTATGAAATATCGAACACCCAAGAAAGATGAATCCAAAATGGGATTACTTAGTCATGCAGACAAGAATATGGTGACAATTTTGCATCAAAATGAAGTTGAAGGACTAGAAGTGCAACATAAAGATGGAGAGTGGTTCAAAGTAAAGTTTTCAGAAAATAGTTTTATAGTTATGGTTGGAGAGACCTTCAAAGTAAGTACAGTTATTAACTCATATTCAACTTCATTTTATTCCACTAAGATCAAAATCTTTACAAAACTCCCACGTAACTTTATATTTATATAACTTAATTTACCACAAATGTAAAAAAGTCGATAAACTTAAACTTCAAATGTATGTAACCAATTTCTACCTGTGTATTAAATCGTGTACGTATTTAATTTGGCTAATGATCATGCGTTGAATCAATTGATATATAGGCTTGGACGAACGGAAGATTACATGCGGCAACTCATAGGGTGGTGATGGGTGGAAGTGAAGATAGGTTTTCGATCGGTTTCTTTTCGTATCCAAAATTGGAAAAAATCATAAAAACTCCTGAAGAACTGGTGGATGAACAGCACCCATTACTTTTCAATCCTTACACTTATGGAGAGTTCATCAAATTTTTCCACACGGAAGAAAATATCAATGATAAATTTGCTTTAGAGAAGTTTTGTGGTGTGCAAACTGAGAAGAATTTGTGATATAGGTTATTTTATATATTTATGGTGTGTATAATTTAATTATCATGCATGTAAAAAAGCATTTCATATAATTATTTTTTATATAACTCATTGATCTGTGTGTAATGACAGTAATGTAATTTGTACAGTATTTGCTTTTCATTAACGTAATTATATAATTAAATGAGGAACGAAAGATATAGTTTAACAATTTTCTTCTTATCCTCGATCCCAACAATAAAAACAGCGCATTTAATTAATCAAACATTCAACTTTTTTTTGGAAACGGCAAATATATATTAGATAAACCTCAAACTTAGCAAATAGCTAAGATGAAGCAATATGAGATACAAAGTGAGATACAATAACAAAATGTTAAGAAATAGAAATAGAAAATGGGGAACAATTCCAACACGTCAACGACATAGAAGACATGCTTCTGTTTTTGATCCATGAGAATGTGGTAGCTATAATCTCCTCCGCCAATACCAATGAAGACTGGAAACGATTGTTGAAGATTAGATCGTTTATAGCCTTCCAAATGACCCATAGTAATCCATATATGATTGATATTAATATCTTCCTCTTTTTAAAACAAGAGTTCTAATTTGCACCATATTCCATTAAATCCAATACCGAGTTGAAGCTAGGACTGATGATGCCGCATCAATCAAATATTATGTTTCTGACTTCAGTAGCCCGAGAGCAATGGACGAGAGCATGGTCAATGTCTTCATCATCCAAGTTGCAACCTTTACATATAACCGACCCGATGTTTAAGCCTCTGATCGATAGATTTTTAGCCACCGGAATTCTTCCCAAACCTACTCTCCAAATGAAGCAATTTACTTTTAAAGGCACTGTTTTTAACCATTTCATCCCAATAAACCAACGGAAGTTAGGCATTCATCCAAACTGCTACTAACCTTATTAACTATGAACTCCCTATCCGATGATAACTTGCACGATAAGCAATCCAAATTATTGCTTGGACTCACAGAGAATAAAAGATGGAGCAATTCACAAAGATCCGAAATGTAACTTTGGCTATCAGGGCGCAAGGACCAGCACCATGAGAATCTGTTAGGAAGAATACGATCACTTATCTTGCAATCTTTGTTTGATTCGATCTCGAATAAAGCAGGAAATCTGTGTTGTAGCTCCATGTCTCCAATCCATTTGTCCTTCCAAAAGGAAACATTATTGCCATTGCCTAGCTTGATTGAGAAGATGTCATGATAATTGCAACCAAGCTTGCCAATCTCTGATGAAACCGAATTGATGCCTTTCCATACTCCCGAGTTACCACGATTCGCCATAACACTCCATGATTTATTATGGAGATTATGAACAGCTAAAATCACCTTCTTTCACAAATTGTTTTTTATTATCTCTAAGTTTCCACCACCATTTGGTTAGTAAGGCATAGTTCTTAGCCCTCAATGAACCAATGCCAAGTCCACCTCTCTTTTTTGAAGCTAGAACCGTTGGCTATGAAACCCAATTGATTTTTCGTCCACCATCACATCCTCCCCATAGAAACCGCCTTCTAATTTGCTCTAATTTGTTGATGATACACTTGGGTGCTTTGAATAACGAAAAGTAGTACATCGGGAGACTACTTAGGACCAATTTTATTAGAGTCAATCTACCACCAAAGGATAAATTTTTCGCTTTCCAATTAGAAAGCTTCAACTTGAACCGATCTAAAACTGGAGTCCAATGCTTCTTTAAATTCATGTTAGCTCCAACTGGCACACCGAGGTATTTGAAAGGAAAGGTTCCCGGTATACAACCAAGTTGGCCGGCCCAATTTGCGATTTGATATGAATCAACACCAATGCCATAAACCTGCGATTTATGGAAATTAACTTGTAGACCGAAAGAGGCATGAAAACATCTTAGAATCCGAGCTAAATTTTTCATGTTCCTGTCATTCCCATCCCCTACAAACAATACATCATCGGCATAGAACAAGTGAGATAACAATGGGCCATTATTACCTATTCTTTTACCCGTGAATCTTCCTTTCTCAATGGCAGTATTCATCGCAATGTTAAGACCCTCCATCGCAATGATAAACAAAAGTGGAGAGAGCAGATCGCCTTGTCGAACTCCCTTTGTGATTCTGAATTCTTTCGTCGGGCAACCATTAATTAAAACTGAGGCCACGGATGATGAAAGACATCCAAGTATCCAATCTTGCCATTTCAAGCCAAAATTCATTTGTGACATCACCGAGTCTAAGTAGATCCAATTTATTGAATCAAAGGCCTTTTCAAAATCCACCTTAAACATAAACATGTTCTCCTTGGTTTTGTTCGCCCAAGAGAACAACTCGTTTATGATGAGCGGACCTTTAAGTATATTCCTCCCTATAACATACGCAGACTGAACATTGCTTATCACCGTGTCAATAACAGCCGATAGACGAGTTGATAAAGCTTTGGCAATGATCTTGTATATACAACCAATTAGGGAAATGGGACGGTAGTCTGCCAAATTGATAGGATCATTAACCTTGGGGATAAGACAAATAAAAGAGGAGTTGCAATCCTTTCCAATGTGCCCAGATGTTTCGAAGAATCTGACAAAATTCATGATATCCGAAATAAGAGAATCAAAGTGAACTTTTATGAATTTAAAGATAAATCCATCGGGACCGGGAGCTTTTTCACCACCACAATCCCAAATCGCAGCTTTTATTTCATCAATGGAGAATTCCCGCTCAATAAAATCACGAACAGAATCAGATAACTTGCGGAATCTAGAGTTGATGAATAAAGGATGAACCGGCCAATGTTCATCGAATTTTTTAGAGAAAAATCTCCACGCTTCATCTCTGATACTCATCGGATCATTTGACCATACCCCATTTATCTTTAATCCGTGAATCCAACTCTTCCTATTTTTGACCTTGAGTGAATTATGGAAAAAGCTTGAGTTTTCGTCACCATCCTTCACCCATTTTATATGAGCCCTTTGAATTAAATCCCGCTTTTTAAACTGCTCAAGCTCCACTTTCTTTGCATTACCTTCCCTTTCCTTTTAATTTCATCGTAAGATAGAGGCCTCGATTCAGCAGCTCTATCAAGTTCATCCAATTGACGATTAAGATCATTCAATTCTTTGCATTCTTTGGCCGATTCAGAAGCCCACCATTTCTTGATCTTGGATTTTAAGAATCTAAGCTTAGCTGCTACATTAGATCAGGAGACCCAAACCCATGGAAGTCAACACATGCTTTAGAAATCAACGAGGAGAATCCTTCACGATCAAGCCACGAATTGAAGAGTCTAAATGGAGCCGACCCAAAATCCATAACCGAGTTACTAAGAATGATAGGAGAATGGTCTGAATGTACCCTAGCCAAAGCTATAACTGAAGATTTTGGTTGAAGTGCCATAAAATTTGGACAGACCAGAAACCTATCTAATTTGCTTAGTTTGTGACAATTCGGGCTTAAATATGTAAACCTCCTCCCCCCATTTGGAATTCTTTCAAATCCAATGAGAAAATAAAGTCATTGAAATCTTTAGTTGAAGTGTTACACATATGCGAATTAATTCGTTCATCCGGATATCTTACAGCATTGAAATCACTGGAAAAAATCCAATTGCCTTGATGAGCGATTTTCAACGAAGCAAGATCATTCCACAGTTGCTTCTTTGCAGCTGTGGACTGAGGAGCATATACATTCACGAGAAATGTGGTTCTATCAAAACCTTTCCACTTACCACCAACCATGAGAAAGTACCGGGACTTCTGAAGAATATCCATACGAAATAACGAAGTATTCCATATGCAAAGAAGACCTCCTGATCTACCATGTGAATTCACGAATTGGAAGTTAAAATCTTTATCTCCCCAGCATCCCGATATGTCTATGTTTTCCACATCAGAAAATTGAGTTTCTTGGAGACCTACAAAATCAATTTTGTGAGAAACTTTTAATTTTCTTATCCACTCAATTTTATGCGATTCACCTACACCCCGTATGTTCAAAGATAATATATTCATTGATGAACATTCATGACACCTTCCTCAGCCAAAATGTTACGAAGAACTGGATCATTCTCTGATACAACAAAGCCAACATCTAAACCTACTTCCATAGTTTTGGCAATTTCCGAGATAGTTGATTTGGAATTTGATTCTGAGCCACCGACCGAAGAGCATACGGATTCCCCATTAATAATCTTCATATTTAGGTCAATTGACATTTTATCTAACCCAATAGAAGAATTACACGAGTTGATAGGACTTTTAGGAATGTTGCTCCGGTTTGGGGAAAATCTTCTTCTCTTTTTGGACTTTGATCCAGTGAATGACCCAGCAGAATTTGGTAACCCAATAAGCCAATCAGGTGCAGACGCACAGAAAGGCCCAAATATCGTCCCATCTACCAAATTTGAATTCCATGGAATTTGAATAGCCGGCGCGGACATGAATGCAGGTGGCAATTTATCGCCCAACTCTTCGATTACAGTGTTTTCCGCCGTCGCCATGTTTGGAACATTTAATGCCGGACTTGAAATGTCATTCGTTGAAGGAGTTCCATCATCCACCGGAGAATGTACATCCACTTTGGAATTAACTTCAAATGGACGGAATTCACCATCTTCCCATTCATTTTTGTCCCATGATTACGATATACCATCATCATCTTCGTCGTCATCTGATTTTGCCGAATAATCAATGTTGTCTTCATTCATGTGATCCATGTTTCCCCATACACCATCATCACCGAAAGGTTTCAAACGAAAGTTTTTCTCAATGATTCCAATACGAAAGAGTTTATTATTACCATGTTTTATGCCCATCTATTTATTAATCATTGTTATGGAATCAGTTATGATACAACCAACGCATGAAGAAAGATCCGTCTTCCATATATCTTCCTCGATCGATAAAACTTTACCCACCTTGCTAAGAATTTTTGTAATGTTTTCCACCGATCGAAATTGTATTGGGAGACCCACGATTTCAATGTCAGCAGCTCTTTGGTAATTTAATTCCATGAGATGATCAACCATTTTAAGCCATTCGAACCATTTTTTCCAGCATGCCTCATTTTTTAATAATCCCATTGCTTCGGATGCATCGTCGAAGCCGATTAGAACATACAAACCACCGTAAAAGAAAACATGACCAACATTTAATCCCTCGTCCTTGAGAAGATTAGGGATGGCTTTTAGGATTTTGGAATCATATGCCTCACCAATTAAAAATGTATCAGATAGCAGTTTGTTTAGGTCATTAGATGAGTTTAAGCTAATGCATGTAAGATTGTTCGATGTAGGGTTGATCGATGTATCCTTATTCCCACCAGTAACAACATTGGCAAAGCTTTTCTGGCCACGAAAGTTCCATGCAGATTTTGGTGGCACCGGATGTGGTTTGAAAGTAGGGTTGGGTGGTTTCTTTTGATTATTATCCTCATTCGATCTCCTCTGATATCTTGATATGTTCACTGTCAACACCCTATTTTCCATGCATATCTTTCCAAATGAATTTTCTAGTTGTTGTGCACAAGTAACATCACCGAAACGAATGAATCCAAAGTTAGAGTCACTTCTATCTTTCTTCCGAGCAATATAAATATCCACCAGATTACCGAATCTATTGAATGTTTTACTGAGGTCCGGTTTTCCGCAGCCATCTGGGATGTTTCCCACAAAGAATGAGACGGTTGATCCATTCTTCGAATTCTGATTATTACGATTCCGGCGTTGCACCACCTTCCATTCGCCCGACCTAGTATAGTGACCGTCCATTCGCTTGTAGAAAAGAAATTGTAGGAAGGGAGTCGGATAAAGATGTATTGCTAAATTTTTTAATCATTATTGAATGTATCAAACATTCAACTACAATATAAATAAGATAGGTGCGAGTATATTTTGAGAGGACTTGTCGGGAAAAACGGTATCAAAGATTCCCCAACAACACAACCAATGAAAACAGTAAATAAATATGAACACAAGAATATACGTGAAAAACTCCAAAATCGGAGAAAAAACCACGGGCCTCCAAAGAGAAAAGATTCCACTATATGAAAAATTATTACAATCACATAGACTAACCTTTTAAGCCACCGCCCAACCAACACTCACACCCTCCAAGAGTTTGACTAACACCTTAGACACTTTAAACCAAAGGGAGAAAGAAAGAATCAAATACTTAAGATGTATATTGATTTGGTACATTTTGAAACTAAGGCTTAGGCCTCCTTTTATAACCAAGGATTCACCCCCTCCTTTGTTCCATCCACTAATGTGGAACAAATATCCTATTTTTATTTTAGCCAAAACCAACAATCTTCACCATTGATAAAATAAAAATAACTCTGTTCCAACATCAGAACCATTATCTTGACCGACAATCATAATTCGAAGAGAATTATCATACTCCACCATAAAAGAGTATCTCCACTCAGAATAACCCATTCTAAGCATTTCACATCGGCACATTTCGAAAAAACTTGCTGAAATTGTTTATGGTGCAACTTCCCCTGTTTGGTTCATCTGGAAGTTCCTCAGCCATCGACATCAATTTCCACCACACACCTTGCATTTTAAGCCAAACCAATGCCCATGTGTAAATACCCGTGAAACCGCTGACAACCATCCCTTTCCCATGGTGGCGCGGACACACCATGAGGATGTCATATCTTAATAGAACTCACTATTCTCCGTGAGAACGGAGACATTGTCAGCAGATTTGGAGCCCTTTGCCGAATCCACTCCACCTGGATAATCCATCTTGACATGCCCAGACTTCCCACACTTCCAGCATATTAGATTTTTCTTAGAGTTCTTTTTCTTCATATCTTCACTTACCAAAACCGTACCTTTCGATGAAGTCTCGCCCTTACCTTCCAGTCTTTTCTTCTCAGATAGGAGTTTGCTAGTAACATCTTCAAATGTCAGGGTCTCTTTCCCATACATCAGAATAGGTTTCATGTGCTCATAGGGTGATGGTAAAGATAATATAAGTCTTAATGATTTATCTTCATCATCAACCTCAACTCCAATAGCCTCTAGTTCTGAAACAATATTATTAAGAACACTCAGATGATCTGAAATTTTTGTACCCATTTCCATATGTAGAGTATGGAACTGTTCCTTGAGACACAACCGGTTTGAGATGCCTTTGCCTTGGTACAACTGTTCAACCCATGCACTTTTGCAAGAAACATTCTTTGAAAGACACAAACGAATAGCACTTGCCGCTCTCAAATCCATATCATCCCATTCTTCATCATCGATCTTATTGGCCTTGCTAGAATCACCGCTAGAAACAGGGGTTGATTTCCCCCTCAATGCCTTGTGTAACCCGGACTGAATCAACACATCATTGACCTAAACTTGCCACAAGTCAAAATTGATCCTTCCATCAAATTTCTCTACATCAAACCTCATTGGACTGAACTTTGACATCGTACCTGTATCTTTAAACATTTTTTTTACCAGTATTGTATACTAGAAAAATATATTTCCAGCCAATTAGTAATACACCCATGAGAAAAAGGATCCAAGGAAAGAGAGGTGGGTCACAATGGACATGCTTAAATACCAAGTCTTTCCTTAGCCAGAACCTTTTCTACACGTGTAAATACTCCACCAGGCTCACATATAATTCTATCGTATACAAGACAACCAATAAAACCAAGATACCCCAATACGATTGATGTGTGCTAAGTATAGGCAATTATAATCACAAGTTTAATTAAGGAAATACTAAATAATACTATCACACAATTCAGGCAAGTGTTATTCTGATCATAGAATATATTTTTATAAGTAAGTCCAGATTCGAACACAGGGAACGTGATTTAATCTTTAACTAACTATTTATTTATCATAATTACAATTATTACAATTAATATACAAATTCACAATTATAAACAATAATATACAATAATATATAAGATAGGGGGACGTTTTAGTTCCGATCGAACATATATATATAATCGATACCAATTCTTTAATAGATAAGTTTAAAGAAACAACTTAAGAATACTCAATTGGATAGAAGATTATGACTATTTAAACTATTATTTATTACACTTATTATATCAACTTATGTCTATTTGCATGTTGGCTATTATTATTGTGATTTACTAATGTAGAAAATCTCAAAGGTTATGACAATTCTCATATAGCAATACCATCAAAGGTTATGTAAGTATCACTATTTATTAAGATCTATCAACATCTTATTCATGCAATTCCAGGGTCGGTTGAATCATAATGCTATTTAACATCTAATAAAACATAATCACTTAATTTAAAAACCCAAAAGGTTATTGCAGTTTATCTATAAATCAGTTAATTATGATTATTAACATAATATAACACATAATTCTTGCATAATAATATTCAATAATATAGTTCCAACATAAACATATAATTCATATAATAAACATACATTTAAACATTCATAATGAAAATCTAATAAGCAATTAATTCAAATAAACAATATCCATAGTAACCCAAAAGGTTAGTGAATCTACAAGGATAAAGAAACCGAACCAATTTGACGAACTAGCTTTTCCTAGGGTTGAAAACCTTCAAACCCTAGCTCCTTAGCCTCCAAATTCGCACCTTTAGTCGACCTTAAACCTTAATATTCGACTTTGTATTCTAAGAATCGTATATGGTTTAGCTTAAATCAAGCCTCTATTTATAGTTTTTCTGGCCGACCCTCCAACCGCCGGTTGGGACCTCCAACCGCCGGTTGGAGTTAATTAAATCCCACTCCAACTTCTGCGCTTTTCCATCGACTTGAACCTTTAGCCCCAACCGCCGGTTGGACAATCCAACCGCCGGTTGGACTTAAACTCCAGAATATTCCAAAATCAGCTTGGGCTTCAAATTGGGCTTCTCTTCCTTCTTTAAACGGATTCACTTATTTTCTTGGCCCAAATCTTTAATATTATCTTTTTAGTCTTCATTTCTTCAAGGTTTAGATCTTCTTTTCTTCAATTGCTTTAATTTCTCCAGTTTCGGTCTTATTTTCGTTCCTTTTTCTTCAATTAAAATATATTTCTGCAAATATTAACTAAATAAGTATCTAAAATCATATAACTGCATAAAATATATATAAATATAGGGATAAATTACTATAAAATATACTATATATTTGATGCTTATCAACGATAAATAGAATTCATTTCTGATATGGAAGTTCAGACAAAACTGCAACCACAGAGTATACTATGAAATTCTAAAATCGAGACCTCTGCCAAAACCTTGACTCTGATACCACTTGTTGGGAAGAACGGTCTCAAAGATTCTCCAACAACACAACCAATGAAAACAGTAAAGAAATATGAACACAAGAATATACGTGAAAAACTCCAAAACCGGAGAAAAAACCATGGGCCTCCAAAGAGAAAAGATTCTACTATATGAAAAATTATTACAATCACATAGACTAACCTCTTAAGCCACTGCCCAACCAACACTCACACCCTCCAAGAATTTGACTAACACCTTAGACACTTTAAACCAAAGGAAGAAAGAAAGAATCAAATACTTAAGATGTATATTGATTTGGTACATTTTGAAACTAAGGCTTAGACCTCCTTTTATAACCAAGGAGTCACCCCCTCCTTTGTTCCATCCACCAATGTGGGACAAATACCCTATTTTTATTTTAGCCAAAACCAACAGAAGGAATGCAAAATAACTACGCCGTTGATTTATGAGATTAATGATTCAGACTCACAACAATATATATTATTATATGCATAGTGCATCTTACGTGATATGTAGTAGTTTTGTTAATATGTAGCGAATCAAAACCGCAAATCATACGAATTAGTAACTTATATCGTTCGTTCCTCATTTTTCTCAAAATGCTCTGACCAAGTAACTTTACCGGAAAAGAATGCTCTAACCAATTAACTTTAGCGTAAAAGATAAGATGAAGGAAAGAATCTTTCAAGAAGCTTAAATGAAGTGGGTGGGGATCGTAACTTCATAAGTGCAATTGTGTTAGTAAAATTCGGGTTTCAACTTAATCAACTTCACATGTCTGCAAGAGAATTTTTTTATTTTTTAAACAACCAAGACAAAGAAAGAGATGAAATTGATGAGTTTGTAATTAAAACTTATTTAGGAAAATATAGAAATACGTTCCAAAACAAAAAGACAACTCTATAGTTATGGACTTTGATGGGTTTAGTTTGGGCCGGATTCAAGAATTTTTAAATCAACAGGGTTGTCCACTTTGGAATTGAAGGGGAGGAGTTGCAAATAGTAGGGGTGTTCATGGACGGTTAACCGGAGATTCGGTTAACTGGAGTTCCGGTTCAACTTATTTTTGAACCTAAACGAAAACTGAAAAGTTCTTTTAACCGATAATCGGTTAAACGAATTTTTGGTTCGGTTAATCAAATTAACCGTTTATTACTAAGAACTTGTTTAAAAAGTAATTAACACACAAATATACATTAATTTTTAAGTGTTCACTATTTTCTAAATATTTTGACAATAAAAGTTTCAAACGATATCAATATTACTATTTATAATTGTGTATCTATGTTATACGTACGTAAATCGTTCGAATATAATTGGAACTAAGTAGTAATAATTATCAAATTAAACCAAAATGAAGTTAGTAAATTACATTAAAATGAGTGAAAAGTAATATAAATGATTTTATCTATATAAGTGGAAATATCAATATATAAATTTAATATATACAAATATACAGTATATATACATATATTGTAAGGTATATATAAACTTTTCAGTTTTTTCGGTTAACCGTTTATCACTTCGATCTCAAAATTATGAACCAAAACCGAAAACCGAAAATTTTCCGGTTCGATTAACCGAAACCGAAAAATGAGAAAATATCGGTTCGGTTAATCGAAAATCGGTTCGAATCAACCGGGTTTTGTTCGGTTTTTCGGTTTCTGACTATTTTGAACACCCTTAGCAAACAGGCATGAACAAAAAAAAAACGGTTTTAAACCCTACCCGAGTCAAACCCGAAAACCTGACCCGGTCAAACCCCGTTTGACCCTACCCGGTTCGGGTTTTGTGAGTAGCCGCCGGGTACATAACCGGGTTGGGTTTTTAGATTTCGAAATCGGATTAAACCCCGGTTGAAAACGGGCCGAGTTGTAAAAACGGTCAAAACCCAATTGAAAATCCGGAAAAACCGATTTTAACCCGGTTAAATAATTTTAAAAAGGCCAGTTCGGGTCGGGTTGGTAAAAACCCGCTTTCCATTCGTTGACTAGAAACCAGGTCGGGTTTTAGTTTCAGGTCGGGTTGGGCTAAACCTGATTTTTGTTCGCCTCTAGTTGCAAACCCAAAAATATCTTAGAGATATTTTTTAGAAGGCAAATTATATTATTTTTTCCTATATAATATTACATTGTATACAAGTTGAAACAAGATAAAACTTGCACTAACTACCTGACACATAACAACTATGCTAAACCATGAATCTACATAGCAATTCTGACCCAAACTACTCATTCAATCTAACCTGCAAAAACAGAAAATACCACTTCCACCATTCATGAGCATCTTAAGCGAAAATAGTATCATCTTTCACAACTCACTAAGCTTTATATGATGTTTATCATTATTTTGTTTGATATATATATGCATCAAAGTGTCCATTTAAAAGTGAGTATATAAATCACATTTATAAAATACAATGACATAAATATCATTTACCTATTAGATGATACTATGTGTAACATCCTCTTCACTGGTCTGGTAATTCTTTTATTTAAATTAGTTATTTAATTGTTTTTAGGAATTACTTGATATTAATTAATTTAATTGTCAAACTTAAGTAAATAAGTCTTAGGACTTATTGTGAATAATGAAATATTAGTTGTTTTAAATTATTCTAGTTGACAATAAAATAAATTAATATTCTCGCAAATAATTTTAGGTTCCAGACAATAAATTTAGGACGGGTATAAAAATTAAAGCAATTGGGTATCAAAGTCGGTTGTGAGCCGACCTTAATACCATATATGTTCTTAAAATTTCATTTCCTTTTCACTTTGGAAAACCTCTCAAAATCATGAAACCAAATCAAAGTTGATAACAAAATTGCTCAGTGATTTCGATTTCGATAAAGCAACATCATCATCTTCATCATATCACCTTTATCTCCATCACAAAAGTGAGTTTAATTTTGATTTATAGGAAATGGGTTTTGAATGATTGAACAAAATTAAAGCTTGTTATGTTGTTATTTAGTGATATTAGGTGGTATATGATGTTAGTAGATGTGTTAGAAACCATAGAATTGAGTTTCTTGAAGTTTTGGTTCGTAAATCTCGTTAAAACAGCGAAACTCGCAGAACCCAGTTCGTCCTGCTGTCACACCCCGTCTAAAGCGGAAACAACGGGGTATAACGGCGATAGGATCATAACACATCATTATAAAGAATACTATATGAAATAAAATATCTAATGTGTCATGATGCCAATAACATGAATAACGGTTCATGTTATGCATACATTTCAATAATGAATTCAACATCTTACAAACAAACGTACACTATAATGTTAAGGCGAAACGTGCCTTCACAAATAACTATGATGTAACACAAGTCTTGAACATTTCTTAATGCAACCCTAAAGGTCCACTAAGTTCTCTTGTCCTCTGCTTTAAATCCACTAGTATAACCTGAAAAGATATGCTCAAAGACGTCAACACGAATGTTGGTGAGTTTCGTAGGTTTGAAACCAAACACCACAAGATAAAACATTTTGTTGTGATAATAATAGATTAGGACAATGCATATAGAAATGGCACACAAGTGAAATAATCCAACCAAACAATCCACAAACCGTCATCACCCCACGAAGGAGTATGACCCAACCAAATCCTGCGTATGCGGTAGCTACCCATAAATGACCTTCAATGTACACCTAAGTATACATTAGGTACTTACTCTCGAAAGAGTAAGGCCTTTGATAAAAACAACTGAATCATGACTTTCAATGCATACAAAAAGTACACATTAGGTACTTACCCTCGAAAGAGTAAGGCCTTTTATAAAAATAAATCCAACATCCAATGCACATAAGTCACATAGTGTCACACATTTCAAGCATATGTCCAAAAATGAAAATGAATATGTTTCACAGCATAAAAATAATTGATTAAACATGTGAGCATATTTTCCCCCCAATTTAAAAACATGTATATGAAAAAGGGGCCACGAAAACTCACCTCAATAATGATGTAAGTTTTGCCCTTAAGTTCAACCACCAACAACTCGCAATCTACAATATCATAATGTATATGGGTTACAACCTAGACATAACTAGGTCATCCATTGTATCCCAAGTTCAAACACTTCCACCAAGTTCTCTCACAACCCAAACTCATGTATATTAACTTAAATCAACTTATCGAGTAAAAATCAGATTCTGTCTACAAACTTTGTACGACTTCACCGATTTTTAAATATGACTTAATGAAATAATTTGACTCTACAAATTTTTCCAATGACACTTCAATATGTTAAGAACCACCTGTAATTTTTACAGAACTTATTTCAATAGTTTACTATTTTTAAAAATTCATCAAAGTAATCTGCTCTGTAACAACAACGATTTATGAATACATAAAAGTTATAATTTATTTAAAATACTTAAAAACTTACAACATTTATAATATTTTTACAGAAATTAGTTTACACCTTAAATTTATTACAGTAAAAGTTTCAAAACCAAATTCGTTGTTTCAAAAATCCACAAGTTAACTACAATTACAACTGAAAAACTCAGAAATGACCTTCAATCATATAAAATTACTTTGACTAACTTATACTCAACATTTGGACACGAAACAAACACCATTTGAAAATAGACTTCTAGTACTTATGTTTAAACTCAAGTTTCATCAAAAATCATTGTGAAATGACTAAGTTATGCCTTTCCCAAACCGAAATAAAAATCTGATCAGATTAGGGTTTATAAATAATAACCCTAATCACATGTATAACTAATCCAAACCTCAAACATAACCATATTTCTCAATTCTACCAAATTATCAACTGATATTAATATTATCCTAATGATCTCATCCACTAGGATACAATGGAATCAAACCGAAACAAAACCGGTAATACGAAACAATCGAATATATTTAATTGAATGATTCGGAAAGAATATATACCGACAAAGAGAACCCGCACGATAGGAATCCCTTATAATCTGTGAATAATGAGGATGTACACTCTTATAATTCATTTTCATAGATTGATCAAACGTATACAAGAGTTATAGGATCGAAAACTTACCAAAGTTTCTGAAAATTCGTCACCAACAGCAGCAGTTTACGAAATAATTTTTTTATAAAATAATATAGAGTGTTTCAGATGCTGAAACCTCTCGTTTTAAAGTAAAACTTCGAGATCTACAACTTTGTAGTTTTGACCGAATCCTGAAAACGAACATAAATGGGTCAAATCGGCCTCTGTTCGTGACTGAAATTTTTGGGACGGAATTTGTATATGTTTGTGATAAAAAAAAGTTTTAGGGTTAGGTTTAGGGTTATATTTATAGGTTTAGGGTCTGAGGAGTGTGGGTTGAGTTGGGTTTGGGCTTTTGGGAGTAAGATCATTTTCTTTGGGCCAAAATTGACAAATCATGAACTAAGTTGGCCCGTGATGTTTTAAGATTTAACACTCACAATTTAATTATGTTCGTATTCGCGTATATTTATCTAATCGTATAACTTCCATAAATTATTAAGGAAATGTTTTCATGCCCAAAGCGAATATATAAGTTATCATTAACGAACTTGAATACAAATAAGAAATGATTTTGAAATGAGATTTTCAAATTACATTTTTAGTGACGGATATCACAGTATCCCCCGTTGAGAGAATTTCGTCCTGAAATTCAGTCGGAGCTATACTGTCAACACGATCACTGAATAAGTAGGTATAATTAAGCTTGTTTTGATCTTTTTGTTGGCAAGTGAATTCGGATCCTCGCTAAGCGTTCTTATCGGACCATGACAAATTAAAACTTTTTATGCTTCGAGATTTTGACCTCTCAATCCATGGCTCCTACCAACTTCTCTACACAACGTTATGTGTATTTCCCTATAAATTTCTTCTAGAAATATGTGTAAGACCTTATCAATCAACACTTTCTTTAATTTGAAATATGAAATATTTCATGAACAACACTTCACTCTTGCGACAACTTCGAAATCGATATGTTATTGAACCCATACGTTCAACAATTTTGAACGTTTCTACAACACATATACTAATATTTCAAACTTCCCGAAGTAACGTTTTAAACATTATATAATCTCCAACCCAAAATTCATATTGCTGTCGATGTTTGTTTGCCTAACCCATTTGATTATCATATACTGTTTCGAATGATCTTGTCAATAGCATCATGGACTATTTCAATCCAATCAACTGACTTAATCCAACTTAAGCCCATACTATGATGAACGACTCTTACACTTCTGGAGTGCTTGAAATAGTGCCCATTGAATACTAGAACGATAACTGTGTTGTATGGGAACTCGGCTTGGTAAGTGAGTATCCCATCTTCAACCAAAACTGATAGCACGCTCTAAGTACATTCTCAGATGTTTGAATGGTTTGCTCACTTCGTCCATCCGTTCGAGAATGATAAACCGTACTCATAGCAAAATGCGTTCCCAAAGTCCGTTGTAATGTTTGCAGAAATCTTGTAGGAATTGACCCTCTAAAACGACCATAACTGGCATAGACACTTCATGCCTTGCTACTACTTCGTTGATGTAACACCTACCAAATTCCCATCTTGTAATCCTCGTAGATAGATAAGAAATGAGCATACTTGGTTATTTTACCCAAATAGATTCACGCCCACTATTAGTTTTAGGAAACTTCGTAATGAAATTCGTGACTATGCATTCCCCTTTTCCAATCGTAAATCTCTGGTTACCGTAATAGACCAGATAGTCTTACTCCAAACAGATCATGCATTGAAAAATTGACTAATGTAGTTAATGATGTCCTTCTTCATCTCAGACGCCAATATGATTCCTGATATCATGATACTTCTTACCATCTCCGAATGTATAAAGTATTTTATTTTATTTTTATTTATTATATTATTTTTATTTTATTTGTCTATATATAAATACTCTTTTTTTTTATTTTTTCTTTTTAACTCTGTCCATTACTAGTGTCCATAGACCTCGTAGCAAAGGAATCCAAAATCCTCTCACAAGATGTAATTTCCCATCCAATTTGTGCTCCAACTGTTTGACTAACCCGCACAACTTTTTGTTTTGGTATATGAGTATCCCTAACGCTTCATTTGAACTTTGAACATCTTATCCTTAATGCCAGAGTGACTCATCATACTTTGATTTGTACTCACTTTGGCTTACTCTTTCCCTTCATACTCAAACATATGCTACAACATCCATCTTCCTTGGATGATATCGAAATTCACAATCGTAGCCACTAATATTACGAGCTTCCTCATATGTCTCGTATTCAACTTCTTTTGAACCTTGGGGTGTTAAAAACTCTTCTGATCGGTATACATAACGTTCTTCATTCCATACAAGTAGTGTCTTCAACACATATGTACGAATGCTACCGCTCCAGGTTCCAAATCGTGGGTAATATAGTAATGCTTATATATCTTGAGTTGTTTGAGAAACAAATGCAATTACCTTTTCCATTTAATTAAAACACAACATAAACCTCGATTTTGATGCATCCCAATACATAACGAAATCCTCCAATCACAACAACCTTCTTATATATATGTGAGTAGTTGAGCGATCTTAGAAAAACTCTCGATAAAATGTCGTTAATAACCTATGAATTCCAAATGCTTTACAAACCTTCACAATAACTGTGGGACCTTCCATCCATTTACAACTTCTATTTTGCTAAAATTCATAAGAACAACTTCTTTGTTCACAACGTGACTAAGAAAAACAAACCTCTTGTAGTCAAATTTCATACTCCCAATATATTGCATAGACCTTTTCTTTCAAGAGTAACCCTAGAATTAGTCTTGAAGGAACGTCATGCTCCTTCTTAGTTTTAGAATAAATTTGAACGTCGCAGATGAAAAGTATGATAAATTCGTCATGATGCAGTTACATACGTGTTTGGTAAATATATGAATGCTATAGTTGCATTAGCAAGACCGAAAAGCGTAACGGGAAATTTAAAATGTTCATAATGAGTACTCAATGCTATCTTAGGTATATCTGATTCAGGTACCCTCAATTGATGGTAACCAGAATGAAGATTGATTTTTGAAAACCACCGAGCACCTTAAGGTTGATCAAACAAATCATCCATCCTTGGGAGAGGACAGCGATTCTTGACCGTAATTTATTAAGTTCACGATAATCAATGCACAAATGAAAACAACCAACTTTCTTTAAGTCAAATAAACCAGGTCCCAAAGGGAAAAGACTAGGGCAAATAAAACCCTTGTCTTGGAGCATCTTAAAGTGAATTAAATAACTCTTGCATTCAATTAGTGTTAAGCGATTTGGAGCATTTGCAACTGGGGTTGCTCCAAGAATAAGATCAATACAAAACTTTAAGAGTACAGAGGGATATATTGTCCTTCTAAGTCTTCCGAGAAGACCTCGAAGAAATCGTTGATAACAGGATGTTTTGAAATTTTAACCCATCAGCCTTTACACTCATGAGTCGTTTCTTTTCGTCTTTGAAGTGTTTTTGAAAACCTCAGGTATTACACCACTATTTAAGTGGTATACGAAATATTTTCTCAAACGTACAATTTCTACCTAAATTTCGTCAACTATCCCATTCTCACAACTACACCAAAACTTCCGAGTCCGAAGGTTAACATGTCAATGTTAAAAGAGTAATCTTCTAGCAGTAGAGTATACCCTTGTGCTACGTCTTTTAGTCTCTATGCGCACTCATTAATAAAATTATTTCAAAGTCTCCCACTCAAAACAAGCCATCGAGTTCCCTACTGTGTTGATTGGTGCCACTTGACGAGCTGTCATCCAACATTTAATTGTAAAGCGACCTCTTAAGCTGCAGATTGAATAAATATAACATGATGCAGATTTGTGATGATAGTAGTTACATCTTACTCACAGAAGATGTGAAGCAATGTAAGCCTCTCTTCATGCGTTAGTATCAACGGATTTCTTGAGTACCCTCTCGTTCTTGGTACTATTTCTACCTTCCATGCCTTATTGATCTCATTGATTAACAATTTACCCATCAGTATTGTGCCTTGGATGGTAGGAGGCTCAGTCACTTCTATCGTCCCGTGAGTTTCCAGAACAAAGTTGTTGGTGTACTTCTCAATTCTCTTAGCTTCGAGTTCCACGCGATGAGATCTCATCCTTGCCAACTCATGAAATTGTCTGATATATGTTGCATCATTAACTCCCATTGTAGAGAAATTTCAAAACTTTTTCACTAACTTCTTCATTTCGTTATTGAAAGAATATTCCTCCTATAATAGTGCATTTATTATTATTATTTATTTTTTTAATTTATCTATTTTTACTTATTATTGTTATTATTATAATTTGAATTCTCGACTATTAGTTCTGTTTTTCTCCTTCAGTGCCGCTAGCTCCACCACGATTCAATATGTTGTTACAAACCTTGCAAGATAATTTTATTTTATTTTTGAATATTAAGGCCCACCACTGTTGTGCAATGGTCGCAACAACTTTGGAGTTCTTGCCTTCAATACCACAAATTCCTCCAGTTCAACCATCAGTTCAATCGTCACCTTTACTTGTATGACCACCATGTCTTCCACCACCGAGTGTTTCTCCTCCATGAGTGAAATTTACGAGTAACGCGACTTAAAAATATGCTCACTATAAGTTCGAATTCATATGAGTTTAGCATAGATGAATATTTTGGAGTTTGTCAAGGCATAAATGCACAAGACTCACAAACATAAGAATAATTCGGTAAGAAATATGATTGGGATTTTATTACGATACGACACGAAGATAGCACATGAGACACACAAATATGGTCAGATAAGCACACATATGTTATTGGCATCATGACACATTATAAAGAATACCAAGAACGAGAGGATCATAACACATCATTATAAAGAATACTATATGAAATAAAATATCTAATGTGTCATGATGCCAATAACATGGATAACGGTTCATGTTATGCATACATTTCAACAATGAATTCAACATCTTACAAACAAACGTACACTATAATGTTAAGGCGAAACGTGCCTTCACAAATAACTATGATGTACCACAAGTCTTGAACATTTCTTAATGCAACCCTAAAGGTCCACTAAGTTCTCTTGTCCTCTGCTTTAAATCCACTAGTATAACCTGAAAAGATATGCTCAAAGACGTCAACACGAATGTTGGTGAGTTTCGTAGGTTTGAAACCAAACACCACAAGATAAAACATTTTGTTGTGATAATAAAAGATTAGGACAATGCATATAGAAATGGCACACAAGTGAAATAATCCAACCAAACAATCCACAAACCGTCATCACCCCACGAAGGAGTATGACCCAACCAAATCCTGCGTATGCGGTAGCTACCCATAAATGACCTTCAATGTACACCTAAGTATACATTAGGTACTTACTCTCGAAAGAGTAAGGCCTTTGATAAAAACAACTGAATCATGACTTTCAATGCATACAAAAAGTACACATTAGGTACTTACCCTCGAAAGAGTAAGGCCTTTTATAAAAATAAATCCAACATCCAATGCACATAAGTCACATAGTGTCACACATTTCAAGCATATGTCCAAAAATGAAAATGAATATGTTTCACAGCATAAAAATAATTGATTAAACATGTGAGCATATTTTCCCCCCAATTTAAAAACATGTATATGAAAAAGGGGCCACGAAAACTCACCTCAATAATGATGTAAGTTTTGCCCTTAAGTTCAACCACCAACAACTCGCAATCTACAATATCATAATGTATATGGGTTACAACCTAGACATAACTAGGTCATCCATTGTATCCCAAGTCCAAACACTTCCACTAAGTTCTCTCACAACCCAAACTCATGTATATTAACTTAAATCAACTTATCGAGTAAAAATCAGATTCTGTCTACAAACTTTGTACGACTTCACCGATTTTTAAATATGACTTAATGAAATAATTTGAATCTACAAATTTTACCAATGACACTTCAATATGTTAAGAACCACCTGTAATTTTTACAGAACTTATTTCAATAGTTTACTATTTTTAAAAATTCATCAAAGTAATCTGCTCTGTAACAACAACGATTTATGAATACATAAAAGTTATAATTTATTTAAAATACTTAAAAACTTACAACATTTATAATATTTTTACAGAAATTAGTTTACACCTTAAATTTATTACAGTAAAAGTTTCAAAACCAAATTCGTTGTTTCAAAAATCCACAAGTTAACTACAATTACGAACTGAAAAACTCAGAAATGACCTTCAATCATATAAAATTACTTTGACCAACTTATACTCAACATTTGGACACGAAACAAACACCATTTGAAAATAGACTTCTAGTACTTATGTTTAAACTCAAGTTTCATCAAAAATCATTGTGAAATGACTAAGTTATGCCTTTCCCAAACCGAAATAAAAATCTGATCAGATTAGGGTTTATAAATAATAACCCTAATCACATGTATAACTAATCCAAACCGCAAACATAACCATATTTCTCAATTCTACCAAATTATCAACTGATATTAATATTATCCTAATGATCTCATCCACTAGGATACAATGGAATCAAACCGAAACAAAACCGGTAATACGAAACAATCGAATATATTTAATTGAATGATTCGGAAAGAATATATACCGACAAAGAGAACCCGCACGATAGGAATCCCTTATAATCTGTGAATAATGAGGATGTACACTCTTATAATTAGTTTTCATCGATTGATCAAACGTATACAAGAGTTATAGGATCGAAAACTTACCAAAGTTTCTGAAAATTCGTCACCAACAGCAGCAGTTTACGAAATAATTTTTTTATAAAATAATCTAGAGTGTTTCAGATGCTGAAACCTCTCAATTTAAAGTAAAACTTCAAGATCTACAACTTTGTAGTTTTGACCGAATCCTGAAAACGAACGTAAATGGGTCAAATCGGCCTCTGTTCGTGACTGAAATTTTTGGGACGGAATTTGTATATGTTTGTGATAAAAAAAAGTTTTAGGGTTAGGTTTAGGGTTATATTTATAGGTTTAGGGTCTGAGGAGTGTGGGTTGAGTTGGGTTTGGGCTTTTGGGAGTAAGATCATTTTCTTTGGGCCAAAATTGACAAATCATGAACTAAGTTGGCCCGTGATGTTTTAAGATTTAACACTCATAATTTAATTATGTTCGTATTCGCGTATATTTATCTAATCGTATAACTTCCATAAATTATTAAGGAAATGTTTTCATGCCCAAAGCGAATATATAAGTTATCATTAACGAACTTGAATACAAATAAGAAATGATTTTGAAATGAGATTTTCAAATTACATTTTTAGTGACGGATGTCACACCTGCGAACTGAGTTCTTGTTGCTAAGCGAGTTGAGTTCTGTGAAGCGAGTTGACTTTGCGAGTTGAGTTTTGCTTTGCGAACCGAGTTCTGCGAAGCGAGCTGAAATGGCCTGCGAACTGAGATAATTAGCAATGCGAGTTGAAACTGCGGTGCAAATCGAGTTTCTGCGAAGCGAGTTGAGATAACTGTGAACCGAGTTTTTTTACAACTTTTTATTTGAAAATGCGTAAGTCTTTTCGGGGTAACGGACAGGTGATAATTTTACTAACTCGGATTGGATTGAAATTCGCATGGTCATTCAAAAACGACCTAATGATCCCGGCTCTATTCTAAGAGTCTAAGTAGTTTTTGGTCATTCGGGGTTATCTAGGGCTCGAAAATGGCATTTTTCAGTTTTTAAACGTCATTTCGGGATTTTCTTATTTCATTTTGAATGAACTTTTGTTTGACTAGACTTCAGGGATTACCTGATTTGCTAAATATGCTCTGATGATGATTATGGAACGAATTTCTAACTTATATTTGAATTTCTGTTTCAGATCAACCTAAGATTCAGTGATATAAGAATCCTGAGTGTGGAGACGTCAGAGGTATCGGTGAGTGGATTTAGAACTCACCATTTGATTTAGTTGTAACTATTTGGTTACAACAAGTAAACGTAGATATGTGTTAGACTGTTTAGTCTTGATTATTGACTATGAATCTACGTGATATGTGAATATATGTGTATCAGATTATTGAGGTCAACGTGTAGTTGGACTTTTGGTTATTATGTGAATTACACAGGTTTTGATTCATTTGTTGTGTTTGAGACATGTGTATGAGTTTAATAACCAATAGTTATCGGTCTATTCTGTATTGGCCATACAGATTGACGTTAAGTGTTCTTTGGGAATCCCCGGATATTATGATATCCCAAGAGCCACCGATCCTCATTGAAATTGTTGATGCATATTAGATTGTCTGTCAGTTGGTCTATCGAGTTGTAATAAGTGTCGTTAATTGTATAGTGAAATATATAGTTTTTGTTATATGCGACACTTAAGTCTTAGGTTAAGCGTCACTTGCCTTAGTGACGCATAGCGTCACTTAGGTAAGTGACGCATGAAGGCGGCCACATGCGACACTTCCATAAATGACGCATGTCGGCTGACTTTTTGTATAAATACAAACCTACGGGTTTCCGGCTAGGGTTGACGAAACCCTAGCACCATTTGTCGACTAAGCAACATTGTAATCGTTCCCAATTCAATATACAAGCTGATATCTTCGTTTACATTGTTAATTATATTCGTTTCGGTTTGTGTTCATTGGTAATATATGCAATTGATTGATTCCGCCTTTCAATTGTAAGCCAATTGTCATCTAGATCCACGTCTAAGGGCACTTTCAACTGGTATCAGAGCCTATAGGTGATAACATTGACGTTTAGAAGGTATTTTGGGTTGATTTCGGTTTTGCTTGATTCAAGAATCAAGAATACATACGGATTTTGAGGTGCAAAGGTGAATTACAGTCGATATTCTTCATCACTCACAGGTTTCGTCCATTAGGGTTCAAGGAATTTTCGTTAGGTTTACGAAAGTGCGAATTTTTTAGGGTTTTTAGATTTTGCAGCCGTTTTGCGACACTCGATCCGTCACTTGGACGCGTCACTTACTGCGGCACTACCTAATCCAAAATTAGGGTTATACCGTCACTTGAACGCGTCACTTGAAGCGTCATTTGAGGTTTATACAACACTTAACTTAAGTGTCGTGCCCTTTAATCCACCGTCACTTACGTGCGTCACTGTTGCACGTCACTTGACTCTCAAGCGTCACTTCTGTTAGTGACGCCTGTTTTGATTTCTTGCGTCACTTCCTTTAGTGACGCCTTTTGATTTACTGCGTCACTTTTACTAGTGACGCCTATCTGTTTTAGCACGTCACTCAAGTGCGTCACTTGAGTGCGTCACTCGTCTGATTGAGCGACACTTACTTACAGTGTCATCAGTCACTTCATCCGTCACTCGATAGCGTCACTTACCTAGTGACGCTAGTCGTTGCGACACTTCGGTGCGTCACTTACTAAGTGACGCCTTCAATACTAATATTTTTCCAAGCTTTTGTTTTTGAGTAAAATTTCAGGTATATCTTTAATGGCCGCAGACAAGGAAGATATTAGAGGTATTAGAGAGATGATAAAGCAAGGAAATGATATCGGTTCCAATTATAAACCTCCACTATTCACTGCAGACATGGACTATGCTTATTGGAGAGATAGATTTGAACAGTTTGTGGATTTTCATTGTCCGGAACTGTGGGGTCCATTAAAACAAAGATATGAGGCTCCAGTGTCTGAAGGAAACTATCGCGGTGTTCCTCCACCAAAATCTTTCACTGCTATGACACCTCAAGAAAAGAAAGATTATCAACTGGAAAGGAAAGCACATTCAGCTATCTGTATGTGTTTGACAAAGGATGTCGTGAGACTGTTTAAAACTCATGACATAACCTATGACTTATGGAAAGCGATAGAGACGAGGTGTGGGGGAAATGAGAAATATAAGGAGGCTAAACTGGAATTGATTAAGAAACAGTATGATCTGTTTGACTCCTTACCTAATGAGACGACGTCTGGATTGTTTACTCGGTACTCACAACTGGTGAGTGAATTAACTGAAGGAGGATATACTCTCACTGCACTTGAGATTAATAAAAAATTGTTGGATGTTTTACCAAGTGCATGGGATGTGAAAGTTCAATTCTTGAAGGAAAATCAAGAATTGGCTGGGATGACCTTGGATCAGCTTATAGGAGTTCTTCAAGCCCATGCTATGGAATTGAAGAAGAAGGAGTGCAAGTCGAATGGATTTGTACAAAATCCTTCACTTATGGAAGCCAAGTAAATTCTGGTAAGAGTTATGGAGGAATGACATTCATATCGGATACCAATTCTCCATCCTATTCAGCTGGGGCTACACATGCTGCCTATGTTTCTGGGACAACCTGCACAAATCAAGGAACACAACAGCAGGTTTCAGCAACACCAGCAATTCAAGAGCAAGCTGCAATTTATACAGCTTTCCTCAGCTCCTACAAAGATTTGGTCACTCAACCAAATACTACTTTGGAAATGACCAAAGAAGATTATGCTCAGCTGGATGATGATGACTTGGAACAGATGGATTTAACCTGGAACATAGCAATGATTTCAAGGCGGGTTCAGAAGTTCTTTCAGAGGAGGGGACGCAAGAGCTTGGAAGGTAATGGGAAGACTGGGTTTGGGTTCGATAAAAGCAAGGTTCGATGTTACAACTGTCAGAACCTTGGTCACTTCGCAAGGGAATGTGAGAAACCCAGGATGCCATCGTCGGGTCTTACTAAGCCAGATCCACCCAAGGCAAATGAGAAAGAAGAAGCTAAATCATTGGCTGTAGATAACGCTTTGATCGTTTTTGAGCCAACTGCTTCTGATTGGAGTGCTCAAGCTGCACAGTTTCAATGCCTGATGGCTCACATTACTCCTGAGGTACCAAATGAACCTAACGAGCCTTTTAATTGTGTTTCATGTATTAAGTTGACTGAATCCCTTGAGGTCTATCAGAAAGACAATTTAAATATGCGGGACAAGATTGTTAAACTTACCGAATCTAATAATTTTTTGCTAGATAATGAAAAACTTTATGAACAACACCTTGAAGCTCATAAATTAGATACCGGAACTTTTAAAGCAAAGGTCTTTAGCCAGCAAGATGCAATTAAGAGTTATCTTACTGAAATTGAATTGTTGACTAAAGAATTATCTGATTTGAAAAATGAGTTTGAGAATCACAAAAGCAAAATCTTAGGTTCAACATCCGCAACTCAAGTCTTTAATGAGATTGTTAGTAAGCAAGGGGCAAGCGGCAAAAAGAAGGAAGGTCTTGGCTATAACCAAGTACCACCACCTTCTAATGCTGAATATTGTTCCCCAATTGCTAAACAAGGCCTTGAGGAGATTTCAGTTGATTATACCAAACTATATGGTATTAAGGCCAAAGAAGCCAAGATAAACAAACTGACAACGGAGAAAACCAAGAGGCAAGAGTATCCATTGCCTCAGTTTGTTAAAGCTGAAAGTAAGTCTCAAGTTCATACTGATGAGATTGTTGAGATAGAGGATATTACTGATCAGGAATATCCTGAGTTTAAGAAGGTTGAGGCTAAACCTGAAAAACAAATTTTAAAAGTTGAACCTGTATCAAAGGTTCAAAATAAAAAGGAAAATAGAGTTTTAAATGTGAAACTTCAAACTCAAAAGTCACCGGCAAATGTCTTAAAACAAACGGTGACAAGTGAAAAGGTTCATGTTGATAAAACTTCTGCCTCAACTTCTAAACCAAAACAAGCATTCTCTAACACGTGCACGAAATGTTCATGTTCTAGAAATGCTTCACCACTTCCTGCAGTAAATCCTTCGCCTCAACAGTTTAGAGAGACTCGTTCTTGTTTCTACTGCAAGAAACAAGGACATTTGATCCGCGACTGTCCCAAACTTTCTCATCAGCGGTATGGGAGAGATATGCCTAGGACATCATTCTACAAAAATTCCTTTTCAAAATCACCTTCTAGGCATTACTCCAACTCTCCTAAGCCTGCCGAGAAAATAAGTAATGTTGGGCAAAATTCTTTGTCAATTCCAAAGCCCGACATTACCACTAAGCCAAATTCCGAACCATCAAAGGTTTGGAAAAGAAAAGAGTCTACTGCGGACTCTATTGTCATCAATGATAACACATCAGATACTAAATCTGATTTGTTTAAAAATAAAGTTTTATCTGATGTGCTTATTGTTGATGACGATGGTCGACCTAAGTCTGTAAAGGCTTGGGTCACTGTTTCTCACTAATCTCCTCACTATTTTGTGTTTCAGCAGTCTGAACGTGTAAAAGATAGCGAATGGTTTCTTGATAGCGGCTGCTCGCGACACATGACTGGTGATGTGTCTCTTCTTGTGGATATTAAACCATACGCAGGAGGACATGTGGCCTTTGCAGGAGATATAGGAGGAACGATTTCGGGGAGAGGAACGCTAACAAATGGAAGGGTTAGCTTTGAGAATGTAAATTATGTGGCCGAACTTCAACATAATCTGTTAAGTGTTTCACAAGTTTGTGATAAGGACTATACCACATCCTTTACAAAGACTGAATGTGTCATCTTGAAGCCGGGGTATGTCATTCCTGAGGAATGGGTGTTGATGCGTGCACCTAGAAGAAATGATACTTATGTAATGAACATGCGAACCATGTAGACAACCAGCGAGTACACTTGTCTCCTTTCAAAGGCTTCAGAAAAGGAATCACTCCTTTGGCACAGACGAATGGGACACATTCATTTCCGAAAAATGAATTTTCTAGTTAATAACGATTTGGTTCGTGGAGTTCCGAAACAGTCCTTCGCCTTGAAGGATGACTGTGTTTCTTGCCACAAGGGCAAACTCCACAAGAAGTCCCATAAGTCTAAGGTTGTGAATTCCATTAATGCTCCATTGGAATTACTGCATATGGATCTTTTTGGTCCTGTTTCTACAAAGAGCATCGGTGGTCGCTCTTACTGTTTGGTAGTGACGGATGACTACTCACGATTTTCGTGGGTATACTTTCTCGCAACAAAGGATGAGACAGCGGGAATTTTGGTCTACTTGTTGGATAAGTTGGCAAATTTGTGCAACTTAAAGGTGAAGAGACTGCGAAGCGACAATGGAACCGAATTCAAGAACATAACTCTTGAATTATTCTGTGCTTCTAGGGGTATTGATCATCAATTCAGTGCTCCGAGAACTCCTCAATAGAATGGGGTTGCAGAACGGAAGAATAGGACCATCATTGAAACTGCTCGCACTATGCTCGCAGATTCCAAGTTGCCTATTATCTTCTGGGCCGAGGCAGTCAATACTGCCTGTTATGTTTTGAATCGGGTGGTTTCGGTTAAGAAAAGGAACAAAATATGTTATGAGCTATTCAATAACCGCAAGCCAAATCTGCAGTTTCTGGAGCCATTTGGATGTCCGTGTTTGATAATGATTACCAAAGAACGTGTCTCTAAGTTTGGTGATAAAGCCGTTGAAGGGATTTTTCTTGGATATTCGGTCAACTCTCCAAATAAACGAGTATACAACTAATCAACAAACGAGATAGAGGAACACTTTGAGGTCAAATGCCTAAGGTATACGGAACCACCTCAAGGAACGGGTCCGGATTGGTTCTTCAATTATGGGAAACTTTTCAGTTCTTTCAATGTTCCGGAGGATGATGAAACAGAAGAGTTAATTACAATGCTTCATGGACTCGATGTTTTTCAACAAACATCCGTTTCTCCTCCTACTACATCCAATCCGATTCCCGATATGACATCCACTCCTGCACCTACTCCAACACAACAAACGTCTGCATCTACATCCACTACCTCTGCTGCATCCGTACCTACTGCTACACCACCAACTACTGCCATTCCTTCTTCTTCAAAAACCGTCAATGTTGAGGATCTTCCACATGATCCAGATATGCCTCTCTTAGAGGATGAAGAAGACATGGATTATTCTCGTTTCTTCACTAATGAAGAGAACGAAGATGCTTCTGCCACTGAAGGGGATTTGAACAACTTGGAATTAAATCTTGTGCCAGATGCTATTCCAGTTACTCGGATACATAGGAATCACCCAGTTGAAAACATAATTGGTGATCCTCATTCTTCTGTTCAAACGAGAAATCAGGCAAAGCAATCTGCTGAAGATAAACATACTTCAGCTGATCAGGTTTTGGGATTTATGGCAACTGTCAATTCATGCCATCTTTCACAAACCGAACCGAAGAAAGTCCAGGAGGCCTTACAAGATCCATCTTGGGTCGAGGCCATGCAAGATGAACTGCAGCAATTTCACAAGCTGCAAGTGTGGACGCTAGTTCTGTAACGCCCCTCTTTTAGGTCACAATATTATATTAATAAATCGGAAGCGTAAGTATTTAAAACATACATTTGATTACTACATCACATTTATAATGTACAAAATCAGTTTATGGTTACATTATACTTATTCAAAAGTGTTAACCAACTTCACTATTCGGGGCATTACTTAAACAAACTTGATTTAACACAAAAAATTGATCAGAGTAGCAATAATCTTCAAACATTCCTTGCCTTTTCATTAACTTCTTGCTACCCACATTTTATCAAAATCTGCAAGAAGTAACAACGAAGGATTAGCACGAAGCTAAGTGAGTAAATTCATCACACAACATTCAACTTAGCTTCATCACTTAATTACTTCTAATATCCGCAAATACTACTATCAACAATCAACAATCACAAATACTTAATGAGGATCGGTGGTTCTGGGGATAACCATAATACCCGGGAGGCTCCCCAAGAACACTTACCCAACCATATCCGTATGGCCATACGGACGAGACCGATAGCTAGCGGTTATTACATTCAGATACAGAGTCTATACACACAACAAATGAAGTACAACTCTGTATCATTCATACAACAACCCGCTAGCCCAACCAACAGTTCATCAACTCGTTGACCTCATTAACAACTGATGCCCGAAGGCCACTTAGCACATAGATTTATCATCAACAAGATATAATAAATAATCAACAACATCAACATATCTACGATTACTAGTTATAATCAAATGATTTCAACTAAATCAAATGGTGAGCTTTGAATCCACTCACCGACACCCTTGAAATCTCCACACTCAGTTTTTATTCACTGAGCCTTTGGTGTATCTGAAATACCACAAAACACACAAGTTAATAACTTGTCATTAATCAACAACCTAAGATGAATCATGTTGTTATACAAGTAATCACACAACTTGAATATATATATATATTACTTGTACATTTGTGATTGATACACAAATTAAAATTGATTTGAGCCTGCTCTGGACTAAAGCCGATCGGCTTTGGCTTAGCCGATCTGCTTCCTCAATAAATTTCTAAGCTTTTTCACCCAAGTCAAGTTCTGTTGCATTTTTGAACTAAGTTAGCCGTTCGGCTTTGCATGAGTAGCCGATCTGCTTTGTAAAGCAGATCGGTTTCTTTAGTTAAATTCGTCCATTTTGTTCCTGGGTTAAATTCTGTTGAGTTTTTACACTAGCATAGCCGATCTGCTATGTATAGCCGATCGGCTATTCCCTGAAACCCAGAAAATTCAGTTCTTGACCTGCACATTTCCATCTCGTATCCTAACTCAAAAACTCAAATTTTTAAGTACCAAATCAATCAAACCACACTTCAAATTACAAAGGAGTATCACATATCAACTAGTTAACATCCAACAACTTAGTCAAGCATCAATCACTACCATTTTCAAGCTTAATTCTTAAAACTTCAAGAGTGAACTTGAATCACATTTTAATAACAAACATATCACAAATTGAGCTAAGAAATCAGCTCACTATCATTAGCTAATACTTTTTATCAACATTAAACACATATAACTAATTTAATTCATCAATTTTATATGTGACCTAACCAATGTTTAAGTTCATAAACAATCAATTACTTACATGATGATGAAGAGAATGATGCTAACAAGAAGAAGATGAAAGATACAAAGCTAGTAATGATTCACAATTTCAGTTTCAAAGTGTCAAATTCTTCAATTTGGTAAGGTTTTTTTTTTTTTTTTTTTTAAGTTTGTTCCTGTTCTTGAAGGAAAATGAAAATTTGGGGAAAATGACAGCAAAAGGGGTTAATCCCCTATTTACACCGACTCAACTGTTTGGGTATTTTATACCCGTTCCAAATCTGTTGTCTGGAACCGCAAAAATCTCTTGCGAGAAATATTATTTTATTTTACTGTCAACTACAGTAATTTAAAACAACTAATATTTCACTAGTCACAATAAGTCCTAAGACTTATTCACCTAAGTTTTTCAATAACAATTAATAACAAGTAATTTCTTAAATAATAAAATATTCAATTTTAATAGAAAATTATCAGGCCCGACGCGAGGATGTTACAAGTTCCATTACCCAAGGGTGCTGATCCAAAAGGCACTAGATGGGTATTTCAAGTAAAGAAGGATGATCGAGGGGTTGTTACAAGGAACAAAGCACGACTAGTTGTTCAAGGGTATACTCAAGTTGAAGGACTAGATTATGATGAGGTTTTTGCCCCTGTCGCCAGATTGGAGTCCGTTCGTATCTTTTTGGCCTTTGCATCATTTAAAGGGATTCGCGTCAAGCAACTTGACGTCAAAAGCGCATTCCTTTATGGTCAAATTGATACGGAAGTATATGTTCAACAGCCTCCGGGTTTTGAAGATTCGGTGCATCCAAATTATGTCTACAAACTCAATAAGGCATTGTATGGACTTCATCAATCTCCTCGTCTATGGTATGAGAGGCTTGCTACTCATCTGGTGGAAAATGGTTTTACTCGGGGCAACATCGACAACACTCTCTTCACAAAAGGGAAAGGGGATGATTTGTTACTAGTTCAGGTATATGTCGATGACATTATTTTTGGGTCGTTAAATGAGGCACTCTGTAAAGAATTTGAAGAGGTCATGAAGTCAGCTTTCGAGATGAGTGCAATGGGAGATCTCACTTTCTTTCTCGGTGTGCAAGTTGAGCAGTCATCCAAAGAAATGTATATCCATCAGTCAAAATATGTCAATGACATGTTGACACGATATGATATGCTCACTTGTAAACCTTATAGAACTCCTATTGAACCCAACCATAATCTTGGACCTGCTGATGATGATGAGGACTGTAAAGAAAAGGATTACCGTTCGATGATAGGTTCTCTTATGTACCTCACAGCCTCAAGGCCTGATATCGTATTTGCTGTTTCACTTTGTTCAAGATATCAGGCACGACCAAAGGTTTCTCATATGAAGGCGGTGAAGCGGATTTTTGGTTATCTCAAATATAGACCCACTCTCGGTCTATGGTACTCCAATGAGAAGAATTTTACGCTCTCCGCCTATTCAGATTCAGATTACGGTGGCTGCAACATCAATAAGAAGTCAACAACATGAGGATGTCAGTTCCTTGGAACCCTATTGGTGTCGTGGCAATGCAAAAAGCAGACTACGGTTTCTACTTCAACTGCGGAGGCCGAGTACATTGTTGCTGCAAGTTGCTGTTCTCAAGTTCTTTGGATTCAGCACCAACTGCGCGATTACGGGTTACTCTTAACTCTGACTCCTATACATATTGATAATACTGCTGCCATATCTATTACACGCAATCCCGTACAGCACTCTAAAACCAAACACATAGAAATTAGGTTTCACTTTATACGGGATTGTTATGAGAAACACCTTATCGACCTTGTCCATATTGATACCCTAAAACAAAATGCTGACTTATTCACTAAGGCTTTTTCTAGAGCCCGCTTTGATGAATTAGTCAACATGATCGGTCTAAGGTTCTTTACCACGAAAAAGTAATTTGTGACTTGGATATTTTCAAAGTATTATTTAGAAAAAAAAATAAAAAAAATTGCGATTTTAAAAAAAAAATAATAATAAATGCAACCTATGCAACTGCCACTCTTTATACTTTCTAGTATTAAAGAAATTGAAGGTTGCTACATTTTAAAAATAGACGTTGAAGTTGTGTCTGTAAACAACTTGGGATATGATAGTACATTGGGTGACATGCATAAAAATGAAAATTTAAGGTTTATCTTGGATGTGTCAGTAGATTTATCTGACGTATTGAAAACAGTTTTTATAAACATTGTCTTCATCATACGATATATTAGTAGGCATGGTATGCAAACTTCTTTGAGAAGCCTTAAGAAGCTTAATCATTAATTGTCTATTTCAAGTGGTATAACACCATTAGATGTATGACACAAGTCTTAATTTCTTACTTATACTAGACATGCTTTCGTGAAAGATGTTTATTTGATATCATTTGGGGGTATATATTGATAGTTTCCTCTATTATACGTAAGTATAGACCTGGCTTCTATTAATATATACTTTAAACTTAAGCAAACACAAGTCAAAGTACTTACAAAGTCTTTCTAAATAAGATACCTTACAAGGTCGCCAAAATGGTTTGACCAAGTCTGGTTTTGCTTAAACCTGAATCAAGCTATGTCGCTCTGTTGTACGTAAGTACAGACCTGTCACCGCTGACTTGATTCTTAAAATTGATTCTCTTATATTCTATCTGTAAATGGAAACATGGTCTATGTATTAAGTTAAGATGTATATCTATGGTGTGAACTACAGCGAAATGCACATACCAATAATAATAAAATACTTCCTAGATGTGAGTATAACATGTTTAATTGGATAAACATACTAATAATCGTTTTGAAATAATTTTTATAAAAAGTGCTTTTAGTATGTCAAGTAAATTTAAAGAGGACAAATATACTGATGATCGAAATAACACTTACTGTTCCTAATAAATGCATGTTATTCCAATATGATCCCTAACCAGACTATATCAACTCCGTCACCAAAAAGAATGTGTTCATTTTTCTAGTTCTAAATTTACATTCTTGTATGTCTTTTATTTTCTCTAAGTTAGTATAATTTTTAGTTATTATCCAAGTTACAGTTACATTTTCAAATTTGACTACCGAAATCACATTGCGAAAATTGAAAAATCGCCAATTTTTCACTAAAAGTGAACTGTGCGTCACTTTCATAAGTGACGCTACCAGTGACGCATACGATATTGCGTCACTCCCTTTAGTGACGCAGTCGCTATAAGTGCCGGGTTGAGTGACGCATACTAGGGTCGGTGTATAAATACCCCAACCCACGACACTCAACCTCACCACTTTTCAAATACTTATACCGACACTCGCTCTGACATACCGTCACTTCGATTGTCTCTGCGTCACTAGCTCTGTGCGTTTTTCTTCGATTTGATTGTACATTCTGCGGTTTCTTATTGCATTCCAGTTCCATATTCTTGTTCCTTACATTCATACGAACTATTAGGTACTTACTTTAACCGTTAATTCTTGTTATTCATGCTGTAATTTGATTTAGGGTTACGGGTTTGGGTTTACGTTTGAAATCGTTCGATTAAACCTTTGATTTGTAAATGTTTTTGTGTAATAGAGGGTGTGTAATACTCGTTTTTACCTTGCGCACACCCTGGTAACTTCGATTTCAAAAACCCCCAATTTTGAAATCTGGGCATGAACAGTGACATGATGATCTTCATCGTTGCGTCACTTCGTGCGTCACTTACCACAAGTGACGCTATTTGGTAATTTTGAAACCCATACCATCACTTAATAAGTGACGCTTGATTTTGCGTCACTTCTTAAGTGACTCGTGTAGTGACGCATATAATTGCTTTAACTGTTATGACCGTCACTCTTCCTAGTGACGCCTCTAAATGCGTCACTTCACCAAGTGACTGTCTAAGTGACGCTTATTTCTATACGTCACTTATACCGTCACTCCTTAACTGACTCCCTTAGGATACCGTCACTATGATAACTGTCGCATGTTCTTCACCCGTCACTTCGTAAGTGTCGTATAATTTAAATCACAAAATACAAACGTCACTTACATCAGTGACGCTTGATAGCGTCACTTCCAATAAGTGACGCCATACATTGATTTTAATTTTAAGTACTGTACAATACGACACTCCCTAAGTGACGGTAGTGGCCATGCGTCACTCATCTTAAGTGACGCCTAAAGTCAAAATTCGTTTTTTAATCTTTCTGTGTTCGGGCTAACTTTATAACGATTTCGATTATTTTTCTTTGTATTTTTAGCTTACAGATGGCTGAACTTCAGAACTATTACCGCCGCACAAACACCCGACACAACATTACGGCTTTTCTAGAATCAACGCATGCAAATTCAGCGCCTTTCAGGCCAATGATTGAGTTTCTACGTAGATCGAGGATCCATTATGCGATTACTGCAACGACTCCGGTTTACATGAACCAAATAGAGGAGTTCTATGATCATGCAGTGATCAGGGTTCAGGGCGATGTTCCCCGGATTGTTTCCACTATGTTTGGGGAGGAAATCGAGATCACCGAGAACTCGATTAGACGGGTTCTCCAGTTCACTGATAACTCTACGATGCCCACTATCTTCCCAACTACATTTATCTACGGAGGGCTTCAGAGGATGGGATATCCGGCAAACCAGCTCTCAGATTTCAGGAAACAGTACCTCTGCCGGGTGTGGAGGTACCTTTGCCATATTGTGATCGTCTGTTTATCTCCGAGAAAGGGGGGATATGATGCTGCCAGCCATCTCACATTATCTCTCATGTTGTCCCTAATATACAACAAACCGTATAACTTCAGCGGTTATATCTTCGGCAACATGGTTGAGAACATACGCGCTGGAAAGGATAAATGGCTGCAGTATCCTCATTTTGTCCAGCTTTTTTTGAATGACCTCAATCTCGATATCGCTCCAGATCAGCGATCTCTTCTGGTGCCGACACCGATGCTTCTGCGAGTCTTTAATGGCTGCAAGCTCGCGCCAAAGGGCGAGACGGTTTTGGCTGATCGTGAACTTTTCGGGCACATAGTGAACGAAAACTATGTTGCGCCGCGCGATCATGGTTTTTTGGATGACGTCGTGCCTCCGGTCAACGAGGACGACTTAGTGGATACCGATATCGCTCAAGACTTAGAGGATATCGATCGTGTTGTTCAGGTTGAGGCTGAGTCTGATGATGGTGGGCCCACTCCTCCTGATTCTGAGGGTGATGTGCCACCACAATCTGCTTTTGACGGTATTCAGCTTGCCGATCCTCGACGCTTTAAGCGTATATTGAGACGGATCTCTGCTGGCAGGGTCCATGTCCCGAGGAATCCGGGCAAACGTCCTGCTGGGTCTTCACCCTCTTATGCTGATCTACCTCTTCGTAGACGCCAGCGAACGACAGTGGTTATTGAGGAACCCACATCTCAACGACAACAACCACCGCCACCGTCTGACATGCCGTCTCTTCAGATGGTTTTGGCTCAGATGGAGCTTTTGGCAAAGCGGTTTGATGATCAGAAGGCTATAATTGAAGCTCAAGCCTCTCAGATCAGGGAATTGGAAGCTAGAGCTGCTACGGTTGACACTCTACAGCTTCAAGTGATGAATCTGTCATCTAGGTTGTTAGAGCTGGAATCCGTTACAAATGTTTCGGGGGAGGTAGGTCCTAGTGAGTTAGAAACAAATGTAACTCCTTCCCCGGAACCAGAAAATGTACTTCCTTCTACTATTAATGAAAACATATCTTTGGATTACTTCGTTGAGGTTCAAGGTCAAGCAAGACCTATTGCGGTTGATTATTCTTATGTAGATCTTACATATCTGCAAAATTTGATGAAAGATAATACAACGATACCTGAGGAAGAGGTGATGAATGATCCTGTGGCAGAGGATTATTTCTTTGAAGAAAATGACGAAGTTGAGGTTGAGGGGGAGCAACTTCAAAGTGATGAATGTTATGACGATGCTCCTATTATTGAATCGGATTCTTCAGAAGATGAATTAGGTCATGATTCTAAGATAGAGACCAATGAGCAATCAACTTCTACAGCTCAATCTTCAATGATAAAGCCTGACATAGTGCTCAAACCTATAGTTGAGGTACCCGTCACGTGTAAGTTTTACAAAGTCAGAACTGATTACACGGGTTTGATAAAAAGCTGGAAGTTTGATGAGAATCACTCGGTGTTTATGATTAAAAGGAGTGATGGCATTCAGTACTTCAACTTAAAGTTTTATAAAATAAGTACTTTGCCAAAGTGTGAGCTTCAGAGATTATCTCAGATACCCTTGATTAACCGAGCTCGAGATTCACGTGCCGATTTCTTTCAAGTGGTTATTCGTTGGGAGATTAACAGCAAGAAGTATAATCTGATTAAACCGACATTGGGTATGAGATATAAGTTTAAGAAGAAGTTGGATCCGGTTACACGACAACCAATCGTAAGGATGATCTATCCACCAGCAAAGTGCTTACAGAAGATACCTCTAGAGATCATTCCTTTGGATTTTTTGAATAGGTTGTTGTACTAGGAATATGACGATATTACTGGTGAAGCTGTAATTGTTTTTATTCCAAAATCAGAACCAGCAACGGATTTGGAGTCTTTAGACGTAGATTTGGAGGTTGAAGAGAAAACAGCATGGGATGCTGTTCTACCTAAAAAGAGGTCTACTTGGGGTCTGAAAAGAAATAGATTTTGTGTATTTGACCCCTTGAGTTTGATTAATCTCTCTGAACAAGATATGAAAAGATTACATCAGAATAGGATTCAGTTCAAAGAAAGAGATAGAGCTGAAGCGATAAAGTTTTAGAAGATTGTCGATATCTGTGTAGCCAATGGAGTACACGCTGGTGGTGTATTTCCTGCTGGCTGGAAATAAAGACTCAAAGATTTTGAAGATTTGGAAGATTTTGAAGACCAAGCTGAAGACACGGGGGAGTTTTTTGATGCATATTAGGTTGTCTGTATGTTGGTCTATCGAGTTGTAATAAGTGTCGTTAGTTGTATAGTGAAATATATAGTTTTTGTTATATGCGACACTTAAGTCTTAGGTTAAGCGTCACTTGCCTTAGTGACGCATAGCGTCACTTAGGTAAGTGACGCATGAAGGCGGCCACATGCGACACTTCCATAAATGACGCATGTCGGCTGACTTTTTGTATAAATACAAACCTACGGGTTTCCGGCTAGGGTTGACGAAACCCTAGCACCATTTGTCGACTAAGCAACATTGTAATCGTTCCCAATTCAATATACAAGCTGATATCTTCGTTTACATTGTTAATTATATTCGTTTCGGTTTGTGTTCATTGGTAATATATGCAATTGATTGATTCCGCCTTTCAATTGTAAGTCAATTGTCATCTAGATCCACGTCTAAGGGCACTTTCAGAAATATGTGTGTTTACGATTATTTGGTGTAAACTCATAGTTAAGCTAAGTTGAATTATGTGTGATAAATCTATTCACTTAGCTTTGTGCTAATCCCTCATATTACTTCCTGCAGATTTTGTTTACTATGTGGGTAGTCAGGAAGTGGATGCTTCGGCAGGGAAAGTTTGACGACTTGCGACTCTGATATGGTTTTGTATAAACCTTGTTTTGTAAAATATAATACCCCGTTTGTGTAATATGTGTAATGTGGTTTCAATAGTTTTAAACTATTGTGTATCGAGTTTGAAAAAGATTATACACTTTTATGATGTATATTAATAAACTATGTTTTAAGTCAACACTTCCAAATTAAATTGTATAATATTCATATACTGAATGAGGGGTGTTATACTATGATAGTATTCTAATAGTACTTGATATTCATCTCCAATTAAACCTTTTATACTCCTAATATTTTTATGAGAGCAAAAACCATTTTAAGTTGTTTTTTTTTTAAAAATAAATTCCTTCTTTGAATGAATTGTTATAGGAAAAGGTCTTTTTACTAAATTGCTATATAATGTTCATAATAACTTTCTTATTTTGTTCATATATTTCAATCGATATAATAGTTAGTTTAATGATAAAGGGGTTATTACCTGTGAATGCAACTAACTTGTATCTGATATCTATTGTGTGTACCCAACTTACAAATGTTATTTTTAATGCATCAAACTTTCGAAAAGGGTGTTTTAATGTAATTTGTTGACGTGTCACTCGTTGAAGTTGCCACGTGGCATCCGGAGAGTTTGACAAATCATCAACACATCACCAAATTACATTAAAACAACCTTTTTTAAAGTTTGATGCATTAAAAATACATACGTAAGTTGGGTACACAGAATAGATTTCGGGTACAAGTTACCTGCATTATCAGGTACTAAACACAGTGTTAAACAACTTGATATATATAAAAAAGTTCTAAATATTGACCTTTGAATTTATGCATATAAGATTTTATTAAGGAGATCAAGCCCTAAGAGCTTCTTTTAACAAAATTTATATCTAACACCCTTATAAAGGGTTTAGACATTTTCTTAACAAAACTTAGAATTTAAAGATGCAAAGTCACTAACATACCCTTTTTGTCAACTCATAAAATATTATGATCATAATCAATTAAAATAAACTGATACACCTTCCATATTAGAATTATTATAAGTGTATTAATCTTAAATGGTTTGATTCCTCTACTATCGAACATAAAAATTACTGAATCATTTTACTATCACAATAACTGTTTGATAATCATATTGGAATCGTTGGCGTACCAACAACATTTATAATAAACTTTAAATTCCGCCACTTAATACGGGTGTCTGTAGTTTTAAATAGAACCCTCCACGGTTATTATCCCCTAATATTAATTACAAACTACTTATGAATAGTAAGTAGTTTGTCCTTTTGTGATTTAAAGAAGTTTAATATTAATGATAATTATTTTTTAAATGAAAAAAATGGATGAGTGGTTACTAAGTTCGAGATTTAGTTTTGTGGCTAGATTTGGATCATGTTTCATTCTTTGTGACTTCATTACTCCTTACTATATAGTTGATAAATTATATTTATGTTATTTGCCTTACAATTTTTGAGTTTTAAATCAACTTTATTCTTCAAAATATAGTAATCTCTGATTGTCATACGTAATAAAATCTAATAAGCAAGTTTGGTAGCTACATTTGACCCATTTCATTTACTCCTTAGTATTTATTGGTAAATTAATATTTGCATTTCATTTTGTGAATTTCAAATAAACTTTTTTCTTTAACTATAGTAATTAGTAAAATTATCATACATAATATGTAATATGAATATGCATATATATATATATATATATATATATATATGTGTGTGTTAATGGTTTTTAATATGTGACCATATCATCACAACTTCTTTTTAAGAAAGACAAGCATACATTACCTACCTACAATTATTATATATAACCATAAATATTTTCAAATGGCCTCTCATGAGGCTTAAACCCACAACCATTATATTGAAAGATTCACCACATACCACTAGGCAATAAGCCCTTTGGAGCCATATTATCACAATTACCTATTTAACTTTATTTAGCCAATATAATTATATCATGAATCATATATTTATGAAAGACGTATTCAATAGATATATTAGTTTGATAACGACCACATAAATATACTAAATGAATTGGGATAAAAGAATGATATATTAAATACAAACTCACTTTCATATTAATATAGATTAGACTAAAAAAAGATATCATTACAGATATGTACAATTATAAAAGATTTTACTTTTGTCATATAAATTGTAACTTAACAAAATTTAATTAAAGACAAAAAAAATTGTTAAGATACACCATTTTGAAAGAAACATTATTTAGAAATTGCTTATATGGTGAAATTTTTTGTGTTATATACAAGTTTTAAGCGAAATGATGTTATCAATGCGTGAACATGGCAAAATTTTTTAAAAAAAAAAATGTATTACCTACAATTGGTATCAACCGGAAAAAACCACATCTACTATTTTGTGATAATGTACAGTAACTATGAAATGATTATTATTGTTCTTATGTTAAATTCACTATGATAATTGTTAATGTTAAATATGCTGTTATCATTTAGATTACAATTTTTCTTAAAGTTCCTTCTAATTGTATTATATCATAAAATTACGAGTTCTTAGTTTTTTTTTAAGTTAATCGGACTGTATCAAACTACAACTTTATATATAATGTATAATACTAATTATATTTTTAAAACCCCTTGCAACGCACGAGCATGATAATTCTAGTTGAACTTATTTATGAAAGTTTAGTACCCGGTTCAAGTTTATGTGTGATTCGGGACATTAAATGATGTAAATTTTATTGGTCAATATCTTTATATATATATATAAAACAGAATACAATAGATCAATCTGGACCTTAGATTGGTTCCATTCATAAACATCCTACGGTTAAAATTATTTCCTTCATTTTTTTAATTTTTATAATGTGTACCTACAACACTTGAAATTGACACTTCCAATATTTTCCTATTTTTTTAGTCCTTGTAGTTTAAATATCATGACAATATCTATATTTTTTTATAAATAAACCAATTGCATTTTAAATATTTATATATGTATATATTGATTAATTACATGAATTTTTTTATCAACATTATTAAACTAAAAATTGGTCATCCATTTAATCAAACAACCGTAATATCATGAATACGTTAAAATCGTAACTAAATATTTTATGATTTTAACAATAATCCTTTAACTAATGTAACTAAAATATTTTATGATTTTAACTAATAATCTCTTAAATAATATACATTAAGCTAAACAATAGACAATCATATGTCATATTCAACCATAATAACATTGTTCTATTTTCTTTTTGTGATTCATGGATTTTATATTTTTACAAGTTTTGTTTAAAGCATTGTCAAAAAAAACTTCAGTTTACTATAAAACTATTAAGTGATAAAGACCTCTTGAAGATCATGAAACTTCAATAAATTTTGATGGTATTAAATTAAATGTACATTTTTATATTAAAATATTATTTTTCCTTTTCATACACACATCTTTGAATTTATAATAACAAGTTTTAAATGTACTTGATAATAAATATGCTATCAAATGTTTTATTGATTTGCTAAAAATTAACGCCTACAAAGATCAAGTTGGCGAATATGGATTATTATTATTGCTATTAAAAGTCTATTGTTATAGCTTATATATATGTGTATATTTGATCACAACAATGTTCGATTTGGATAAAAGTTTAGGTTTGAATTACAAAATACAGTTATTTGAGTTACACTAAATTCATAGTTAATTTAAGTTTTAAAAAATTATTTTATAGGTTACAATAATTCTATATCACCTTCTTATTATATGCATATTACATTAATTAATGTTTGACTATCCGCCCCTTCATAAAATAGGCAACAATTATAACTAATGGCCGGATTTCCCTCTCCTCATTAAACTTCTATCTAGCTCCTCTCTTCACCATCTTTTGGTCAAAAAGAGTAAGAGTATTAAATCCCAAAAGTCCTAGGAGTAAAGCATGTTGGTGATGAACTAGTTCTCGTTCACCCGAGACTTGTGGGTGGAATGAGTCAAGCTAGTTCCGAAATCGCCAGAGCCCTCTTTTAGACTTTTGGACCTACTCTCTTGCTTGGTTTACAAATTAGATAATATATAATTTACAACCGACATGTATTTTTAATAACTTAACTTAAAAAAAAAAAAAAACCGGAACCGTACCAAACTGATAGAATATATGTTAGATGTTATTGGTTGGCGATTATATTATATAAAAATCCGGTTCACTGTACAATTTCATTTGACTTAACTTTTTATTACACAATTTATAAAATCAAATGTCGAAACCCCACGTTGTCGCGGTAACTTCACCTAGTATCGATCATAAACAATTAAACTAATGTGATCTTGAATAAAATTCATTATTGGAAATGTCATTTCTTAAATAAAAAAAAAGACACATGTTTACACGCAAACAACAACTGGTTAATTACCAATTTTATGAAACCACCCTACCCGGTCTCTGTATTAACACCACAGTAGGATTTGATGGAGCATTTGGTTCCCTTCATCTCCTCTGTGATTACATACTTCAAAAACTCCAAGTGATTAAAAGGCCTAAATCTCAAACACTTATCATTATCGTAACTAATTAGTTTTTCTGGCACCTCTACCGTCTCTTTAATGAACGAAAATATCCCTAACGTGTATTTAATCGCTTCTTTCTCAGGCTTTCTCATCGCCACTTGATGCACTGGCGCATAGATCCTCCCGTTGCTCCATGCCTATTTCACACCACACACCAAAATACGATTTATGGGATGATTAAGAGTACAGTCAACATAAGTGATATAGTATATGTTTATTACCGTGAATGGCTCTCCAGCTATGACTACGAATGTTGAAGGAGAAGGCTCGTGATAGACCCACTCACCGTTTTTCATCTTCATCTCTAATCCCTTGACATTGTTTTCATCTAAAACACTTAAGAAACTTTTGTCGGAATGAGGGTGATCGATAGCGATTGCGCTTTTGTCCTCACTTGGTACTCCATACTTCATGAATCTAGCCAAGTCGAATGATGATTCCATAAATTGATCACATTGCTTGGCTTCAACACCGTAGCTATCAAATACCATCCTCATCACGCAATGATTGATTTCTGATAACAATTTCATGTACTCGAATGTAGCTTCGCTATATAATGCCAAGATTATCATATCAAAGCAATAGTCGATTAATAACAATTTCATATAGGTATATAGGACACGGCCAAATAACTTTTGGCGAACTAGTATGAGAGGAACCCACCAAACAAAAAATTGGGGAAATTAAATAGTTTTCATTGCATATATGATATGTGACTCGAAATAATATGTGAGATATGTTGTAGGTTTGACGTTTACAGAAAAACAACAAAAATTATAGGGTAGACTATGCAAGTATATTAATTACCAGAAGGCGTTGTTTCCGGAAGGGAAGAGGAGATCAGTAAAGTTTCGAGTAGCTTCAAGCGTAGAAGCATTCTCAATACTAAAGTATTCCCAAAGAGGCATGGAGGAAAAGTTGCCCCCATATCCAAAACCGAGGAGATCAGAAGTGTTCTTAATCTTGGTTTCTAATGGGAGACGAAACAAGTCTTTTGAGAGCTCAAACATTGTGTCGCGTAGACCAGAAGGGATTTTATCGGTCTTGACGACAAAACAACCATAGTTTTCGAGGGCTCGCCGGACCGAGTTGGATGTGGATAACCAGGCATCGGTGCTAGGGTTTATGGTTTCTTTGTTAAAAGCTACTACGGGAAGCTTTGCTTGTATAGACATTTTTGTGTATATTAACTCTACTAACTAATGCTACCAATAACCACTATATACTCAAAGAAACACGAACACAATTATTTCACAGCAAGTGGATGCTATAATATTCTCATATATATTTGGACAAATTAAAGTGGATATCAATGTTTGATGGATTAAGGTATTGGTAACGTAATTTCAATTTTGTTTAAATATATATAATGAACTAATTTTATCATCGGTGTATGTAATGTAATTTGTAAAAGTGTCTTGATATGTGTAATATGATTCATAAATATATATATTAGGGCTAAGTTTATGAAAATATATCAAACTTTGTCAAAATCTCTATTGTATGTATCAACTTTAAAAATCTCTATTGTATGTATCCAACTTTCGATTTATGTTAATTGTATGTAATTTTTCTACGTGGCATTTTATGTGAATGTCACGTGAGTGTTATATGTGGATAATGCACCAGTCAAATTTACATACAATTAGCAATAATCAAAAGTTTGATACATACATTAGAGATTTTGAAAGTTGATACATGCAATATAGATTTTGACAAAGTTTGGTACATTCTCAGATACTTATCCCTATATATTACAACATTTAAACACATATGTAAAGTATGTTGCGAATACGTAACACTTTTTACTGGTATATTACCTACATTATATTAGTAATAAAATTAATTAGTTCATCATCAATATTGAAACAAAAGTAAAAGTATATATTATCGATCTATTAGTTTAACCCATGTTTAATTCGGTTTCACGAAGTTTATCTACTCTACAAACCAATGTTTGTTAAGAAGATGTTTTTTATATAATTGATGGAGGAAATGGCCCAAGTCGAAACTTGTAGTCGGCTACATATGTCTAAATTCTATCAATAATTGATCAATATATTTTATACAATCATTGTTCATCATTTTCAATATATTAATTACTCCGTATTATATATATGTTGGAATCACATATATATATGACAAAAATAGACAAGTATCTTGATTATCTGAGCATAAGGTTTTTATGATTTTATTACAAAGAATAAAAATATCAGTTATATCTCATCGGATCCGAATCTTATCGAAGACATATATAAAACTATATATACATATTTTTATTATTCATAAATGTTATAAATTCCAAAGATTATACACAAGACAAATACAACGCTTTCTATAGAATATGATGTGATTGCATACATTAATCTTAAATATATAAGCAAACTTATTATTTGATGTTATGACATTAACAGGGTAGTGGTTTTAGTTTCTTTATGCTTCATTGATTCACCATTAAATCATATCATCTGTATATTATACACAGTATAAACAAAGGGGGGACTAGACAAAACGCCTCAGCCAATCAATTGTTGATGTTGGTACCACGAGTAACGCCACAATAGGATTCAATGGCGCATTTAGATGCCCTCCCCTCTTCTGTGTTAACATACTTTAGGAAGTCTAAGTTATTAAAAGGCCTAAATCGCAACTGGTGATCATTGACGGCTAGTTTCTTAGGCACTTCCACTGTCGTCCTCATGAACGAAAATAGCCCTGTTGAATACCTAGCCACTTCTTTTACCGACGTTCTCATCGTCACTTGATGCATTGGGGCATATATCCTTCCATTGCTCCATGCCTGCTAAACATAGATATATGCTCATATAGGATTTTGGCTTTTTTCTTTTTTTTCGATTTTTTCTTCTTCAATAAATTGATTTCAAAATGAGTAGAAAAAGATTTGAAATTAAATTTGGCCGAACAGTTCTTCAAAATTCAAATTAAGGCCTAAAAACTTCATCTAGCTCCATATAGCAGGCCCATTTGTATATATTAGGCCCACACCCATCTCATTCCTTAAATTTCAGTTCGGCCTGTTACCAACTCATTCCTTTTCTACAAATTACTTTTGAAATCTCATATGAACAACATGCTCTGATGGTTTTTGATTCAACTAATCCGAAATTTCTTAGTTATTTTTAACGATAATGATATATATAGTTGAGATATTACCATGAGGGGTTGTCCGGCTACAACTACAAACGTCGAAGGGGACGGCTCGTGATAGATCCACTCTCCATTTCTCATCTTGACCTCCAATCCTTTAACATCATTGTCATCTAAAACACCCAAGAAACTTTTGTCCGAGTGAGGGGGAAGAGCTATTATGCTTTCTCCCTCATTAGGAACCCGATACTTCATGAATCTTGCCAGATAGAACCACGAATTGTCATATTGCTTGTCTTCGACACCGTAGCTATCAAACACCAACCTCATCACACAATTATGGATATCCGATAGACGTTTCATGTACTCAAACACAGTATCACTACATATTCAAGAAGAACAACATTTAATCAATAAGGCCAAAGGGTCACAAAAAACCAATATTTTGCATAAGTCGAAATGAAGGATGTTTTTCTAAATTTGGTTTTTTGACTTACTCAAATGTGCCAATGTGCATGATCCACGTAATTTTGATTATTGGGCCATCAATTATCATAGTTTAATTCTCGTACAAATCGATGATCTCTTCTATTATTTATTTAATGAAAATTATGGTTGAGAAATACATGTCTAGATTTAGATGCATATAATTAAAACCTTATTTTTTTCCCCTTTCCTTTATGTACGTAGAAAATGATGTGTAAGGTTGCGTTACCAGAAGGCGTTGTTCCCAGAAGGATATAGAAGATCGGTGAATCTTTTAGTTGCTTCTATGGTAGCTCCATTCTCGAAGCCTAAGCATTCGTAAAGAGGCAGCGAAGTGTACTTCCCGTGGCCAAACCCGAGGATACTGGAAGTGTTTTTAACCTTTGTTTCCATGGGTAGATGGAACAGGTCTTTAGAAAGCTCAAACATTGTGTCACGTAAATTCACAGGGATGCTGTCAGTAGATACCACTAGACAGCCATACTCTTCGAGTGCTCGTTGGACGGCATGAGATGTCGATAACCAGGCATCAGTACCAGGGTTTAGGGTTTCTGTGTTAAAGGTTATGACGGGCAGCTTTGGTTGGGCAGGCATAGATGCTGATTAATATTTACTCGATTTATGCATATGCTGACCGGGGTATGCTACCATTATATACAAGTAAACAGGGGCTGATGAGTTAGTCTATTTTATCATAAAAAAGGGGCAACTTTATACTATAATTTTTACCTTTTTAGTGGCAAGAAACTTTTTAACCTCAATAATGTTCTTAATCATCAATTTTATTTTATTTTTTCTAATATGAGATTTTGTGAAAGCTAGGACGACTACTTGTGCTCCTTTGCGGATTCCTCTGTCAGTAAAAGAGACCAAATTCTGACTGAAGTCTTATGCTTTTATGGTAGTTTAATTTGGATAAGAATTATGGTAATTAGATGTTTACATACTCATATATGCATGCTACTATGCTAGCTAGTTCTCTTTTTTTCAACAAGGCTAGTTAGTTCATTATTGATGTGAATTGGTGGATTAATTACAATTAAATTAATTAAAATTAATATAATTGATATATGAGAATAGGACAAGTGGTCCAATAGTGATGCCCCAAATATTCGTCAAATAAGTTGATTATGGTCACACGTAAAGAAGATTGATTATTAATTATTAGATAACTTGGTAATCAAATCACTAAGATATATCGGATCCGATTTTTAGGTGTCAGCAAATTTAACTGATTATGTACGAAAGTATCATCCTAGCTACTTTAAGAATTAAGAATAATATATGAGTTTTCTATGGCATCATGTTAAATTCTTATACTAGTTAGAAAAGTATGAAGAGAAAATACTTTATACCATTTTCAACCGGTGTCACATCAGCTTTCAACTAATTGATTCACAACTGATTACCTACTGTCATCAATGACTAACCACTTCATTTTTTCATATCCCACATTTACCAATATACCATCATTTATTTAGACTAAAAAAATCACGTGGGCCCCACTTTTTCCAACCGATTACAAATTGGTTAACCGGTTAGAATCCCAATCGGTTTGGAAGTGATTACACGGATGGCACCAAAATACCAATAAGTTGGCAAACCGGTTAGCCGTTGGGAGTTGGGAGTGCTCTTAAGAATGAAATCAAACACACATGGTCAACTTAACCTTTAATCGTGATTATTAGCTGATATAATTCTATATATATATATATATATATATATATATATATATATATATATATATATGAATGATCCATAGGGAAGTGCATTTTTTGGGGAAGGTGAAAGCGTTAGTATTCATCAAGAAACATATTACCTTCACTCATACAAATCTCGAAAAAAACAAACTAAAATTTAGTAAATGTTAATCAGAATCGATGTTATGAATGTTAAGCTTCCTTGATAAATTCTTTCTGTAAGTTTTAACATCGATTTATGAATATTAGATCCAAATCCGTTAATATGCATCGCGGTGAATATTAGTTAATATGCATTGTGATGAATATTAACAATAAAAATGTTTTTCAAATAATGTGAAGTTTTAATATGCATCGTGATGCATATTAATTAGTTAATATTCCTCACAATGAATATTAACAATTATTAAATAAATATTTATCAAATAATGTTATAACTTAAAAATGAAATTCATTCGTTAAAATATTCTTTATAGCATCGATTTTGATTACTATTTACCGGTAAAAATAATTTGTGTTGACGTTTTAATTGATTATTGTATAATATGCTTCTTGATGAATACTAACGTTTCCCCCATTCCCTCAAAAAAGACACTTCCCTCTTGATCACTACCCTACACACACACACACACACACACTACTGCACGTGGAGGGTTTTAGATCGGTTAAAAAGGTTCTTTAGATCAGTTTTGGAACCAATCTAAATAACAGCGTGCTAAAAAACTATTATCTTTTGTCGCGGTTGTTCAACCGATCTAAAAACGATTTCATTTGAGACGGTTGCTCATAACAGATCTACTATCATTTCAAAATTCAGAAATGTATTTCTCTAGAACGTCCAGGACAACCGATCCAAAAAATCATGAATAAGCATATACATATTATTATGTTTTATTATGTTTTATACCACAACCAATCTTAGATTGATCATTTTTTTCCAAATTTTCAAACCTAGTAACAAAGAGATATATAAACCCATCATAATATATACACAACAAAGCAATAGATGAAATCACATTTGTCTTTCAAATCTTTAAATAAACATGAGACATGTAACTCAAATACGTAGTTTAGGAGTTGAATATAGTATCTCCTTATATATCTACATAACTAGAATTCACCATCAAATTAAGAAACCTACCCATGCCACATGGTAAAAACAAAACAGTGACTACATATCCATCTATAAAGAACCATTAAAACTGATTCACCTTGCCCACTCCATTGAAAACCAATCTAATGTAGCTACGAACACTGAATCCAAAAACATTAACATTTTAAGATTAGAAAAGTATAAGACACGGACTCACTATATATGGGTGGTCTATAACAACTTTTTGAAGAGGTTGAACCTAATAGATAATATAAATAGGCATCACACATTAAAATCATGAAAATTATAGAGTGCTAATGCTGGTTATAACTTAAAGCATAATCATATCATATTAACTTATTTGCAACCATATACCAACTTAAAACCACAAGGTATGGTGCACCAAATGACATTTCTTACTCGGTCCCGTTTCTACCTTACTACTATGAAGTTTCAACATTTAAATCTAGACTGATTTAGTTGCATCACATCAAGCAGTAGACAAGTAGACACCAAGCAAACTAAATAGCACTATATGGACTAAACATTTTTAAGTGTTCGATACATTATGATTAGCCATATTGTTGAAGTACTAATCGTTTGTGATTACATGAGCTATAAGATACATTAAATCATCATCCGTAAAAAGTGACTATTCGAGTTAATCTAGATCACAAAAACAGAGAGGGCAAAATAGTAACAATTCTATAAATAGTTACACACTAGTAATAACAAAGATTTTAACTGGCAGGCACAAAAGAAAGTACAAAATCAGGATTCAAAAATGGTCTACAAAAAGTATTTAATCAATTGCGGCAAGAAAAATGATAGCATTGCAATAAAACAATAACTTCATGTTCAACAAATTAAACTCACCTACAAAAACATAAAACGTCAACCAAAGCACACTACAAATACAATATTTTGACACTAATAAAACCCATTTGATACAGCCCTACTACAAACACAAAAATAACACAGAAGCACCCGTACATAAAATGATCTTTATAAGGTTTAAATGGGTATAAACTTCCTACAAAAAAATTTCCCACTTAAAATAATACACATACAAACTAAACATTGCTTTTTCATAAAAAGTAGGAAATAATCGATGGAGATTTATCATAATAATATTTTATAACATCAATAAAAATTGTAAAATAATATTATATAACATCAAATAATAAATGTAAGAATACTTACAATCGAGATTGCAGGTAAAGCTTCAAATCAAAAACCCTAATTTTCTCCCTAAATATGAACATGAACGATTTTGCTGAAGATTTTTGATTTCTAAGGGTTGATAATGTGTTTTAGGGTACTCAATTGTGGAAGATTTAAAAGACGAAGTGTATAATTTTGGTGATTTTTTGAGTGGTTACCGTGCGTCTTACAGGTGAAATTGAGGAGAAATAAGCTTCGGGGGGTGACCGTAAAAAAGATATAAGTGGTCACTTTTTAGCAATTCGTAATCTTCAACATCATTATAAAGATAAATTATAATCATTATAACTATAACTAAGTGATATTTATGAAAACATCCAGATATAGCGCGGTTCAGATGGATCGATCTATAAAATATCAAATAGATCGGTTATAAACCAAGTGTTCCAAAAAATAATCATCTAGCTCGCAATTTATGAACCGATCTATAAATGTATTAAATCGAGCACTTTCCTAAAATTGATCTAAATAAGTCGTTCTATAAAATACTTTTTGTAGTAATGATATATATATATATAGTAACAGGATCTAAAAAGAAGAAAAATTATGTGGAGAAGAGGGAGAAGCAATATGATTCAGTATTTTTATTACTATGATTCATTTTTTTATTATTATAATTTATGTAATAAAAAATTGAATCATAGTAATAAAATACTGAATCAATATTGTTTCTCCCTCTTCTCCACCTAAATATCCTTCTCTCTTGATCCTAATCCTATATATATATATATATATATAGATCATGTAAGTTGAACATTATTGATCTTAATTTTGATCATATGTATGGTTAATGGTTTTGTCTTATATATTTCTTGGTCCCCCTTAAAGGTATCATCAATGCAACTTCAATAAAGGCTTTTTATCAAAGCTTTTTAATGAAAAAAGCTTTAGAAAAGCTTTTATTCGTTGAAGGAACAACTTTATCATGCAAAAGCTTGATAAATCTCAAGTCTTGGATGAAAAGCTTTTTTGGATAATTGTGTGTTTTATTTTTGAAAAGAAAAGCTTTGTAAAGCTTTTTATCATTGAAGACAAAGATTTTTATAAAAGCTTTTTATAAATTAGTGAGGTGGCTAAGAAAAAAGTTTTGCAAAGTTTTTTATCAGATTTTCATTGATGTACTATTAGTTATTAGATAAATAAATAGTAATAAATACATATCTTTGTGAATCTGATTGAAGTTACCCTACATGTGTATCAATATCATGAGTTGGTACCACATGAGTCATTTAAACAGCTACATAATAATAATTTAGTACTTAATTAATACTAAGACTACTGTTAATTGGTGTTTTCTTAGTTCTTGCTATATGCCTGTATTAAATAACTACGTAGTATTATATTGTTCTGTTTTGGGTCTTTCTTGGCTTTTAACCATTTCAAATCTTCTGTATATGATAACGAAGTAAGATATGATTCAAGTTTGATCATGTCAATTACACAGTATTAAGCAAGTTGATCGATCACCATATTAATTTACATATCGGCAGGTACATCACGATTTCATTTTCTTGATTGTACCATAATTGATCTGTTTTCTGCAATGTCCCCTTCTATGACTGTTTCTCAAATTATTATTATTATATACTACTATACTAGTACGGAGTATTATTTATGTGCTTGTCATTTCATTTTCTTGATTTCTGGTCATGCTACTATATGATTCGATACTCGATCAATATCTATTATGGTCCCTAAGCTGTCCTTGATTATATTAACCTAAACCAAGATGGTCCCTTTTTATGGAAACAGCAGGAATTAAATTTCTTTAGTAACACCTCCAAATTACACCTACAGAACAATTACTAATTGAGTTAACTATGCCCAAAATATATGAAAGGAGTAGGTACTAATTGAAGAAGGTGTTATTTGTGGCTAATATTTGTACAAACAATTACTCTGTATTATTCATAATCTGTTTTCTGCAACATGGAATTGATGTACATCGAAATAGATTCAAGTCAGAAAGACAAGGTTTTGTATACATTATCAGAACCAATTACAAACATATGTATCATTATCATGTGACGACCGATCAGAGACACTTTAGTTATCCATTAATTTCATGATCCACAGTTTTGGTAACCCCGCAGAAGGAGTGGATGGCGCATTTAGATGCCTTTCCCTCCTCCGTGGACACGTACTTTAAGAATTCCAAATTATCAAAAGGCCTGAATCGCAATTGTTGTTGTTCATCACCATCCACCAGTTCCTTCGGTACCTCTACTGTTGCCCTCATGAACGAAAATAATCCCAGCGAATATCTAACTGCTTCTTTTCCTAACGTTCTCATCGCTACATGGTGAACAGGTGCATATATCCTTCCGTTACTCCATGCCTATTTCACACCAACAAATTCGTAGTTAGTTATGAGCTAGGGAAATTCGGTTTATTCAGACGACTATTCTTCATTTTGTTGACGACAAACTTACAACTATTTCACATATTATTTACATCCACATATTATAAGCACGTTGCGTCAAATGAGATTTGAACTCATAACTTATAAGCTACTCATTGATGTGATCCTCGTATTTTTATTAACTATCTTTAGAATAAGTTAGCTATGTATTATAGATTATTATTTATAATATAATTAAAGAAGTTGGAGTATTACCATGAAGGGTTCTCCGGCTATAACAACAAATGTAGAAGGGGATGGTTCGTGATGGATCCATTCTCCATTTCTCATTTTGACCTCTAATCCTTTGACGTTGTTGTCATCTAAAACGGCTAAGAAACTCTTGTCCGAGTGATTGGGACAACCTATGGCGTCTTCACCCTCATTGGGTGCTCGATACTTCATAAACCTAGCTAGGTACAATATTGACTCCATCAAATGATCACATTGCTTGGATTCGACCCCATAGCTATCAAACACCATTCTCATCACACAATGATGGATTTCCGATAACAACTTCATGTACTCGAATGCACTTTCACTACGCAAATAGTCAACAAAATAAACTCAAATGAATCATGTACACGTGAATATCTCGAAAATGTACACTCCAAAGAAAAACCCTCAATCGGACTCAAAAACCATATACAGCTAAACCAAGATCAATATTTGCACATTGCTAATTAAGCATGTTTTAACATCATTAGACATAGTGATTTATTTAAACCTTATTGGTGACTCCTTTTTTTCCCGAAATGCAATAACAACAATATATACATTTTCTCACGAATTTGTACATTTGTCTAACAACCTCAACATATACTTGAACCCACGGGTAATCTCGATACTAATGAATCAATGACCTTAAAGTTGGTTATATGTGATTTTTAAAATCATAATAACCGAGTTAATTAAATACTATTTTGCTTAGTAAAATTAATTAGTTGACTTACTTTACCATCACTCAAAACGATTAATTGGCCTAGCGAGCCAAACTTAAAGGCGATTATAGATGAACGTACAATTTAATGCGTTATTCGGATCAATTATCATAATTTGTTACTTGGCTAATTTGTGTATCGTAAGAATTAATTGACATAACATTTAGTTACCTGAAGGCGTCGTTCCCAGAAGGAAAGAGGAGGTGAGTAAACTTTCGAATAGCTTCATGCTTAGCGCCTTCCTCGATGCCAAAGTATTCCCAAAGAGGCATGAAGGAGTAGTTCCCATATCCGAACCCGAGGAACTCAGAAGTGTTTTTAACCTTGTTCTCCAATGGAAGATTAAACAAGTCTTTTGAGAGCTCAAAAATGTGAGCACGTAGATCTGAGTGTATTTTGTGGGTGGATAGAACGAAACAACCGTAGGTTTCGAGGGCTTGCCGGACAGCATGAGATGTGGATAACAAGCCATCAGTATTGTTAGGATTCAGTGTTTCTGCATTCAAGCTTATGACCGGTAACTTTGGTAGAGAATGATGAATCATGTCGATCAGTACGTATGCGATGATTTAGATTAAAATTAAAAAATATAGGAACATTGGTTTTGTGTTGTCAGATTGATATATCGGCTCATATCAGTGTATTGATCGTGTATTAATTTCTAATCAATTAAATTATAAAGTAGATGGATCACTTTGATTATCTTAACTATCTATAAATCATTGCCTTCGATGTCTTAAAAGTAGACTCAAGAATAGTAAATGTCTAAATTACCATTTCATTTACTGTAATAAATTAACTCCAAATAAGATAACTACATGTGTAATAAATCTCAAATAGTCTAACTTATATGTACAATACATTCTATCATTAATTACACTTAATCATTTAGCATACCTCATAATTTAATACGGAGTACTAGCTACGTAATATTTTACAACATCAATGAATAATAACTATCAAGTTCTATTTCACTTATATAGAATTAGTGAAGTTATTACAATCGAGTCATATACCAATTCTTCTTATTTTAAGTACCCAGGTTATACGGAACCGAAAAATTCTAAAGCACGTAACCGAATTCGTGAAATTCAATTCTCCCGTTCAGATTTATAATAAACTAAATAAAATATATACACGCTCTTTGCGCGGGTATTTTCCTAATTGTACATGATGCATGCACGTGATTATATGCTAAGACAAATGTTTGGGCTGATTTTAATATGTATTGGATTAACAAAACTTGGCTCAGACTCGTTTGTTTAGAATCTATTTATTTTTTTAACCATAAAATAAATAAAAAAATGTTTCTGTTAATTCCAAAATGGATGAAATATCCTCTCTAGCTAAATTCCAAATTTTCTCTTAATTTGTCTCAAGTTGATAAAATATTACTAGTAAAATGTGAGTGAAGGCAAAAATGGACCCCTTTTTTGTTAGTAGTAATTTATAATTAGTTAACGTATAATAATAATAATAATAATAATAATAATAATAATAATAATAATAATAATAATAATTATTATTATTATTATTATTATTATTATTATTATATAATATAATAATAACAATAAAGTAAGCTAGCTAGTTAGTTAGCAACTAACACGAGAAAGACGTACCTACCATGAAATTAAGCTTGGCTCTACATGATTAGCAAAATGAAGATGAATTTGTTCCTACTCTTTCATCAATAATTCATCTCGACGTTAGATTCCTTTTTGATTAGTTGAGTACTTGAGTATGAACCTCTTTCTTTAGTTTTCTGGCAGCACTAATTAAAAGAAATACTAATAATGTCAGTATTAATTAATAGTATTGCATGAAACAATATACTCCGAATATAACACATCAATTATCAACCTTTAATTAGTACAGTATGAGACAAAAAGTCTCAAAAGGCTACATAAATAAATTAATCTTAATATAATTAATGACCCAAATTAAAATATATGATCTCATTATTATACTAGCATGTATTTATATTTGGACAATCAAGCATGTACGTATCATCATGAAACGTGAAATACTGAAATGGTAATATGAATAAGACTTTAATTTGACAGTTGTCGAAAACACCATGCATGCATGACATGCTTATTGATACGCCAAACAGTACGGAACATATCGCAACCAAGAAACACACAGTACATACATACATACATACGACATACATTATAATTAAGCTATCTACAGGATAGATATTTAAACCCCACAGAAGTCTTGGAGAATGTTTTGTGATTTACGACCCTTTTCTGTAGCGTAGAAATTAAGGAGATCAACGTGATTAAATGGCTTGAATCGTAAAGGATGTTCATCGTCTACAAACTCATCTGGTACTTGCACTTCCTTACTCAAGAAAGAGAACAATGCAATTGTATACCTTGTTTCTTTCCCCTGTTTGTCCAATGTGACTTTGTGATTTGGTGAAAGCACCTTGTTGTTACTCCAAGCCTATTAAACCAAAAAATAAAAAATAGCAATATTAAAGTTACCAACAACCAAAGGCTTATGACCTCCTAGCAGTATCAGAGTAACCCAACAACCAGAATGTAGTGGTTTCATATCTCAACTGAGACATGGGTAAATGGTTCGTGTGATGTGGTTAGAAGTGTGTCTTTGCCTTTCTAAACAGATAAAAAAATTACTACTATACTAAATTTGAATAATGAATAATCATAGAAAACATGTTGATCACCTGGCAAGCATCACCTGCCATGACCACGAAAGATGAAGGTGGGTATTCAACAGAAATCCATTCGTCATCTCTTGATTTTATTTCTAAACCTGAAACCCGATTCTGGTGAAGTATGGTCAAGAAGCTTTTATCCGTGTGACAAGGAAATGCCATTGTGGTCTCATTAATTTCAGGTGCTCGGTATTTCAGATAACGTAGAAGATAAGTAGAAGACTCAATGTGAGAGTCACTGTACTTCTCCACGCCATAGCTTTCAAACAGCATCTTTATTACCAAATGGTCTAGTTTTGCCACTGCCCTTGAAAATAGCATTGAAGTTTCACTATAATATATAACACAAAACATTATAGTTAAAATGCACCATTTGAACAGATGGAAACATATATATATATATATATATATATATATATATATATATATATATATATATATATTGTGATTACTTACGAAAATGAGCGATTTCCATTTGGCCACATGATATTTGTGAAAGTTTCAACAGCTTCAAGATCTGTTGCATAGTCAATCCCCAAGCCTTCGTGAAGTGGAACAAATGGTATCTGCCCTACATATCCATGGTAAGGCTTTTCGACGATGTTTTTTATCTTGGTTTCAAGTGGGAGAGCAAATAGCTCCTCTGCGGCTAAGAACACAGACTCCTCAAGCTTGGAGTGAACTCCATCATATAGTGCTACGAAACAACCATGTATCTCAAGGGCAACCCTAATGTCATTACATGTTTTAGACCAAGCACTTGTACCAGGGTTTAGTTTTTCATTTGTGAAGTCTACTACAAGAAGTTTGGGCAATGTTAGGGAGCCCATGGTTTAATTAACTGAGCTCTAAAATAGGAAAGTGGGTGCTTACTGATGATGTTGTTGGTTACTTTTATATAGCATGAATCCTAACAGTATATAACATAAAAAAAAATAGGTATTATAGTATTATTAAACACATTAGTGAATGTCCTTGAGTCCTTTCCCCATGTTATATTGGTTCGTACTGCAACATATAATTAAATTTATATGATTGTGATCGACCAATGTTTTCTTATTAAGTAGAGCCGGAATGACATCGGACAATTTTTAGACACGATATGACCCTTTTTCCTACATGCTATTTTCACCACTATTAGACTTCTGGTGCCCATAAGCGAGGGACATAGATGAGGTTGGTGACTTACGTACGTACCAATTCAAATGTTAAAGTACGTAAACATACAAATATCATTTAAAATATATACGATACATATATCTGAGTTTTCATGAAGAAAAAATAATAGTATGAATTCATACGATACTTATCTTTATTCATCAAAGATATATCTATATTCTCTGCTTAGAAACTGATAAACATGATATGCCGTATACAATAATGTTTTGTACAATATTCATTTTATCATATCAAATGGGTTTTATCACTTTATGCATCAATCATGTTATAAAGTTTATTATCTTCATCTGTACGTATTAAGATTATAAAATCTAGTGTTAATAAATAATATTACCCTTCCTTATCTTATCTATCAAGTAGTTGGACCACATTTATATATATATATATATATATATATATATATATATATATATTGGGAGGTTCAAATGAGAACCACTCTAAAGTTGAAAACTTTGAGAACCACATCAAATACGTGTTTGTTCACATGTGATTAACTTCAATCATATGTGAACATTGATATACTTTTAATTGAAAAAGAAAAAAAGTAAAAAAAAGTTCTAAATTTATATCGAAAAACACATTTTAACCGATTTGTTCACATTATCGTTCACATGTGAACATATATTTGTTTTTTTTGCGTTTTTCGATATAATTTTAGGATTTTTTTGACTTTTTTCTTTTTCAATTAAACGTACATCAATGTTCACATATGATTGAAGTTAATCACATGTGAACAAACATGTATTCTTTGTGGTTCTCAAAGTTCTCAACTTTAAATTGGTTCTCATTTGAACCTTCCCATATATATATATATATATATATATATATATATATATATATATATATATATACTTGAAGTTGATGATTGAAGGGCGGGCTAAGTTAAACTGGAAGACAGCATGTTCATCCAAATTTATCAATACTTTCTCTATGGTTATTGAGTGTATTGTAATTGCTCACTCAGTTTTTTTATTTTAATGATCGATTTACAGGTAAAAATAAAATAAAAAAGATGAGTAGCAGTATATATAGCACTATAACAAAGCCTAAAAACCAGTCAACCCATAATTCTGAGTGTCCGTTGTCAAATGTCATCAGCTAAAGAAAGGAAAGAGCTTGTCACCAATTCATTTTTACTACTTTGATCGAAATAAGACCAAATATAATATTTTCTTGACCAGCAAAGAGGGGAATTATATATAAAAAACGGCCATCGGTGACGGTGAGAAACAACAATATTGAGTCACCGAGAAGTTCTGGGTTAAAACCTCAGGACAGACAATATGTATATAATATATGGATTGTATATGTTTCTGTGATAGATTATACGATATCCGTTTCCAAAAGAAAAAAAGAGGATGTCACAAGCCATGTTTCAGTAGTGTCTATATTCACATGACATTTAACAAATAGTCAAATAGTAGAGCAAGATGGTGCAAGTGAGGTGGTTGAAAACTTACATCGAGGTGGAATTGGCAAAGGTGGTGGGTGTTGGTTTCTATTGTATCCGGCCATCTGTAGATCCTGCAACTTTCCTTTAAAACAGCAAACCAGTAAACCCAGTGATTAGCAAATGGGCAGAATAAAATATAGCGTACAAGATCCCAATTCAAATCGTATTTCTGCTACTGGCTCTTTAGACTGGTACCAACTGGCCTGAAGGCCTAAACTTTGTCCAGTCATGTGAAGAAGACACTTCCTAGTAAGGCGATAGACTAATTAGAGCGTAGTTCAACGACCACAGAAAGAAAAAGAACTAGTTTTAGGAAACGGTCTATCAACACATTTATTAGAGGTGACAATTTCAACACATTCACTTATGAATTGATCAGATCAGGTAATGTGTTATGTTTAATTGTTTAAGGGATCAAATGAGTAAAATATTTCTCCATATAACTTTTGAAAACAGTTCACATGGGTTAAACAGTTGAGCAACACCCAATGTTTCTCTAATGCATACAAACCTTTTAAACCATTTATTCTAAATGAATAATTTTATTATTAACATGATATAAGAAACTAACTATTCATTAAATATTTCAAAAATATTTGACAAAACTTCTTCTGACAAGACGCAACTCACTTTGATGTATTACCCAATTTGCCTACGTATTCAGAGTAACAGAGAGAGACTCGCATCCAGAAACTACAGGGTACGGTAAGTTGGACCGATCTGTAAAGTCTCAGCCAGGGACAGAGTTGCAATAAAACAAACACCGCTTAGTAAAGATCATCCTTATTTGCTTGACAGACACCAAAAGCAATACAAATCAATAAGAAATTCTGACACAAACTAATTAAACACTACTTAGTAACAACACAAACGATTACCTTGAAATGGAGATGTCAGCTGTTTGGTAGCACTAGTTGTTGAACACAATTACCAGCAACCCAATTTCGGTGAAAAGTTCCGGTCTAGCCTTCCCATTCCTGGGATTGTGCTGACATAACAGTATTTTCTGCAAACGCCAAAAAAACTTATTTATGTGTACCTATGTGTGTGAGTGTGTGTGTGTGTGTGCGCGCAAGTGTGTGCATACAACTATGGTCTTTTCTGGAACTGACAGTATGAAAGATTACTAGTAATTGGAAGTTCCACTTGAATGGTACAATAGTGTAACGTTACAGTCTTAAAGATACACAAAACAACTGCATTGACAACACGGAATTTTTCACACTTGAAATTACGAAGAACACGAGAAAGAGAAATGGAAAAGGTGGCTCACAAATCTGAGGCGACTCAGATCCTATTATGCAGATCCGAACTCTGCAAACCATTTCTCATGGCGTTCGATATCAGCAGCAGATACACTGGGCTGAACCTTTGAGATGGCTTCTTCAAAGTCACACATGGCGATGGGATCTTTTGAAATGTCATCTTTAGCTATGTTCTTAATTTCTTCACGTGACTTCCCTGCTATTAGACGCCGCATCCCGTTCAAAGAAGCATCTCGGCATACGTTAGTCAAATCATCACCACTATAACCCTCTGTTCTACGAGCTACCTCGTCAATGTCCACGTCAGTAGATACCTGATAAGTACGAAGGGGAAACATGATGACAGACAATAAGCTGCTAAATAGTTAGATCTGTATGGTTGGATGGAACAAATTTCCAAAGAAATGGAATGGACGAGATGAGGATATAAGCAAGGTAATGTAATGGATCATTCACATTCCATTATCCTGTTTGGTTCACCTGTAGGATTGGAATGAGTTTTCGAATAACTTTTGTGTATTAAACTAGGATGCAATGAACGATTCAGTCTCAATAGTTTATACTTTATACTTCCTAATATAAGTGTTATTGGGTCTTCTATGTACAAAAAAACACAAACTAAACTTGATAAAAGAAATTAGACCTCATATTATATCCTAGTTAGGGAATCAATAGAAGTACTTTCAATTTGAAGTGTTGAATATTTTTGAAAAGATTGGTATTGTTAAGGATTGGATATATAACACTTTGTTATATTGTATTTCATTACCATGATGCAATGGATTATGGATATGAAGCATTCACTAGCCATGGAATTAAATCAACCAAATAAAAGGAATCACATTCCTTCAGTATGTCCATTCCATTCCATCAGACAAAAGAAACAGCCTTTTTTCAGTCCAAAGGAATAAAGCATTCCATTCCTTTTCCGATTTCATCATATCAAAATGCGGCTGCCTTTTAGTATGAGGAATTCTCAAACAATAACAACTGATTTATATTATATAGAATATGGTTCCAGGAAAGAGTAGCAAAGAAAAATAATAAAAAATTTGAATTAGCACTCTACCTCAACGGTTCTCAAGTTGATCTTTATAAGCTCTCTTCTACTCTCGAAATTAGGAAGAGGGATATATATTCGCTTTTCCAGACGTCGCCTGCATAGCAAAAATAACCACCAGATTAAAAAACAAACAATTAAAAAATATATACTAAAACAGAAGGCATAACTGAAAAGGATGGGGGATTAAAAACCTCAATGCTTCATCGATATCCCATGGAAAATTTGTAGCTGCCAAAACCATCACAATTTTGCGACTGCCGTCTTCATTGGTGCCTGTGTTGTTCACACCATCTACCTGAACTAGAACTTCAGATTTAACCCTCCTGGACGACTCATGTTCCCCTGAGGCCCTGGATAAATGAAACCAATCCTATTTGAAGGGGGATATATAAAAGTAAACCAAAACGGCCCAAAATGTTATTATATGAGGCTATGCGTTAAGTGCATGAGCACGTGTCAACATGTATGCATGCACATAGCATGTAGCCATGAAGTTCTAGATATACATGAATCTAACAGTTAAATGTGTAGAGTAACACAGTTTTGCAAACATTGTAACACGTGTACAGAAAAAATTTCTAACCCACGGGAAGTGCAAAGCGAGTCAATCTCATCGATGAAGATTGTGCTTGGTGAATAGGATCTAGCAAGATCAAACAAGCATCGAACCATGCGCTCACTCTCTCCACGCCATTTGGAAGCCAAACTTGCAGAAGATACGTTGAAAAATGTGGTACCACATTCTGTAGCAACAGCTTTAGCAAGTAATGTCTTCCCAGTGCCCGGTGGACCAAACATAAGAACACCTTTCCACGGTCGCCTGATTCCCTGTAATATTAAGCTAAAGCTTTATATATACACAAAGAAAGTTCTGCACATGCAGAAGAAGAGTTATAAACTTATAAATAACAAAATTAGTTGAAACTGATCATGAGTGTAAATAATACATCACCAATCAGGCCAAGACATATAATTACCCAAAGAAATAAATCAAATATTAAGAGCTATCTTGCAGCACTTTAAGGGTATATAAACATTCAAACCGAGTAATATATCGGTTCAGCTTCACGCAGTCCCAATACCTGGAAATAATCAGGCATCAATAGTGGAAGAACCACAGCTTCCTCTAGAAGTCTTTTGGCTTCACTCAGACCTGCAACATCATCAAACCTCACTCCAGGGGCGGCATCTAAGACATCCCTTTCAAGGGTTGCGGCTAAGTCTGCATCAGGCCCTTCATACTGCCCACGTTTTGACTTGCCGTCCTCAGCGTCACCATTCTGATTATCATATATGAAAGAACAATAAGGTCAGAAATGAGAAATTCATATTATAACTCAACATGATAGCCGATATGTAAAACTTCATAAACATTTTAACATGTACATTATCCATATCCAAGATAGAATTATGGCATAGATCATTTTGACCAGAAATGACTAAATTACAATTCTCACTCTCTGCTTGATAACACTTTTGTACCAAGATGAAATAGTGATAATGTTATCGTACAATATCATATTATTTGAAAAAGTGTTTCTAATAATGATAAAGCAGGCCAGGAGAGAATATTTGTACAAAATGACACCAAGTTCCCTGGAAGTCTTTATCTAGCAGTAATACCAATTAATGAGAACACAAAGCTAAGTCATTCTACAATAATGAGTCTTTGCATATCCATATGCAAACAAATACACAACAATTTACCATTGAGAAAGCACTACAATGGTAAAGAGCAATCAATAAATTTAAGTGAGCAAACAATCATGGGGAGGAAAACTTACCACAACATCATCCTTTCCACTATTTGACTTTCCTGAACCAGTTCCCTTTTTTAAAGTAGTTGATGCTCTAACTCCTGAGTTAGTGTTTGCGCTACTAGAAGCACCAGCCTTCCCTCCACGAGCAGCAGATCCACCTTTAGTAGCCGTAGTTGAACTCCGAGCCCAAACTGCATCTTGGGATGCCTTTCTTGTACCCCCAGGACCTCCTCTTGCAGATCTTCTATTGGAAGTATCTCTAGTAGGCGGTTTCCACACATCAGGATCACCCATGGAAAGAGCACCAGAAGAAGTTGGGTATTCATCCAACGGTTGAAACACAAATGAAGATTTCTTTGCAGAAATTAGAGGTGAGGAAGGCCTTCTACCCATTATAGTCTCATTCAACGACCTCCTCTCGCCATCCAATTGCTTTACAACCTCAGTCTCCTCTAATAAATTTTTCTTTGCATTCGTCCACTTTGCACGAACCATTGGATCATCCAGTGAGCTTATATACCTTTTAAAAATAGTGTTCAAATAATCATATGTTTCGTATATCTAAACGCTTACGGAAAAAGTTAATTGAACCTTTAACAGGAGAAACCTACACTACTTAGGGTGCCCTTAGTTCAAAGTGGGGAATGGGAAAGGGAAAGGGAAAGGGAATACTAAGCAATGCAATGAGCATTCCCTAGTATTACATTTGTCATTGAATAGCTTGATTTCATACAACTAATAATCACAAGTAAGGTTGACAACTTGGGTCGAGTCAGATGCATTTTGTAGACTTCTTGTAGTTCTCTTTCCCCTATGTTTATTTTCTATAAGAGATAGAAGCTTTCCCGCTTGCACGGTGAGCTAAAATGAAATGACGAGGATTGAATGGCCTGGAAAGCTGGTAGTGTTTGGGGCGAGCAAACTCAAATTAAACATGATTTGATAAAACATATTGGCGGGTCAAAAGTACTCCACCCGCACACAATCTTCATAAACCGTTTAGGTAAACGGGTTAATGTGTTGGCATGTTGGTTTCGGGTCAATATCAGTTGGTTTCACATCAAACGGGTCAAATTTATTAGGATTGAAGGGTCAACCCGTTAACCCGAACCTTGATCCGAGCCCAACCCAAAAAATAAACGGGTAGGCAGGTTTCGATTCAATATCGATCGGTGGGTTGGTTTCGTGTTTAACAAATCAAAATTTTTGGGTTACCTTTGGGTTGGTGGGTTGACCCGTTAAACTTAAAAATTCATATCAATCAAATGTATGCCAATCAAATCCAACAGCCGTCTCTAAATAGATAAATACTGCATAACAAATCGATTGCTCGAAAAATGCATAATTCAATTAAAATGTTAAAATATAACAGTGTTAAACATATATACATACATATATATATATATAGAGAGAGAGAGAGAGAGATTACTTGTTGATCTGAGCAATGGCGCCATCAAAGAAGATGACGGAAGTATCATAGAGACCTTCAAGAGCATATTCTCTGGCTAATTTCAAATGATCGTGTAATCCAGCGAGCGACGTGCCAGCCATGCGCTAAAAACTCGGAGCAATTGTGAGTATTTCGAAGCTAGGGTTAGTTTATCAGTTATCAGGTGATTGTGAATGTTGAAGGATGGTGGAAGCTTGCGGTTGGAGCATGGTTGACGCCTTCTGGGACGTGCAGTCGACGTGCCTACGTATTTTTGTTTGACTTTTTCAAACTGCTTCTATTTTCATTTCTTCCTGGAGGTCATGTTTTAAATGCCGAGTAATTTATTTATATATATATATATATATATATATTACTCTCCCACCCTCATTATAAATGTTCGGTTTTGATTTTTGAAAGTCTTTGTTTTATAATTTCGACTTTAAATATTTTTATTCGTGTTATAGGGCGGGGTTCAAATGAGAATAGGATTTTGTGTGAGAATAAGGAAACCAATAATATTATGTCATGTGTGGAATGAAAATGCTCCACATGTTCAAAACTCATTTACCCCCAACATCAATTATCTCACAAACGACAATCGAAAAATCATGAAAATTGCACCATTAAATTCGGCGTTTTCTCCTCTTCGATTTGCCGTCCATCAAGGCATACTTTTGACGAGATTTTTTTTTTCTATTTTTTTGGTGAGTTTCACATTTACTAACACACGTGTTACTAATTTGTAAGATCCACCAAAAAATAGAAGAAAAAAAAATATCGAAAGTATGCCTTGAGGGACGGCAAATCGAAGAGGAGAAAACGCTGAATTTTATGGTGCAATTTTCATGATTTTTCGACTTACCGTTTGTGAGATATTTAATTTTTAAAAATGTGAAGGAGAGAGAATAAAGTGACACATGACAGAAATCAGTGGGTTCCCTCATTCTCACTCAAAGTTGGTGATACTCGATGTAAATTATATGAATGGATTGGTTTTAAATGTATTTTCATTGATATAATTTTCATCAGGTATTATACAACACAAACAAATATATATAAGGTCAAAGTTTAAAAAATAAAGATTTTAAAAAGTCAAAATGAACACTTGTATGTGTTACTAATTCTTCTGCTTAAGTTTATGGATTATTTTTGTCTCTACGGTCAAAAATAAAATTTTCTATTAGGTCTCTTCTACTTCATGTGGTTGAGTATAATGGATCCTCAATTGATATAAAAGATTTGAATTTGAAGTTGTTGAACTATTGAAATCGAGAAGATGATGACATTTTCTTATTAAAGTCGTTAGGTTGCTAAGGTTTTTTGGTCAGTGGATGAGGTTTTTCACTGTTCACATTACCCGAGGAGGGTGATTATTTTTGCTTAGACGTATGCGGGTGACTGTCTCCGACCCTTTCCCTGACTACCCCAAGTTTCAAGATATACTACTAGTGAGGTTTGAACCACAAACATTTTGTGAGGATATCAAGACGCCAACCACTATGCTAATTTTTTTTGCGTTAAATAACATCAACATATTTGTCATTTTTAGGTCATTAACACTAGTCAAATAGAATCGAATTGGATTGAGATCTTACAATCAAATTATCGAGATCAGAATCCTATATAGACCCATAGATTTTATGTAGGATCGACCCGTTTTTGTCTATCAATAATGTAGATATTAAGATCAAGATCGTGATCTTACCGACTATGGTTTGCGAATAGTGCTGGGTTTCTTTTATAAGAGTGGTACTTTAGGTTGGGATCGATCCAAACCTGTCTCTTGGAACTAAACTTGAGTTGTCAGCCCCATTCAAAAGCTAATTTCGTAGGTGTTTGAATTGACATTTTGAAATAAACTTATCCACTTTCTATCTAATGGATTTGGTGTAATCATAACTGCTAAAAATAACCTCAAAACTGGTACAAATGAGCTAATCAACTTTCAAATATTGATTTCCACTCTTCCAAAAATTCACCATTATTCCGATCTATAAAAACTAAGAGTCGTTAATAATGGATGAGTGGGCTTATGTTAGATGCACTGTATGGTAACATCGTAGGTGAGAGAAAAAACTGCGAAACAAATCAAGTTTTCATTAGAATAGATTGAGCTAAATTGTCATGGAATATGACTCGATGAATTTGCTGCAGTTAAGAGGGATGCCATTTCATACTGAAAGGCTAGTACTGATCTTCTTTAAGGAGCGTAAAGAATGCGTACTGAAAGTATATATGAAAGTTTCTTCTGTTAGAGACCCTACTTATCGATTAACAGGAGCTCGATCAAGTGCTTGCAAATCATCTTTGGGTTCCAAACATCTAATGGAGCATAGACATCAGTAACATGGGCGCAACTTATCTATCAGAGCTGTACAAATGCAGCTACAATTTCCGTTTAAACATCATCCTTCATTTTAGTAGCCGGAATTAACAATTTCTTTATTCATGTTCCATTATGATCAAAGTTATTATGTCATCAACAGATTCATTATGTCAGAGATCTCTAGTCCTCACTATTGATATTAACAAGTTTTTTTTGCCCTCGGGTTTTAAAAAATTTATATTTTTTACATAAATATTTGAAACCTCACATTTTGGTTCGTTTTTTTATAATTTTAATAGAGAAATTATGAGCTGATACTCTTTTTAATTATAAATTATTAAAAAAAATTAGAATACCAATGATATGATAATCTAGATCTAGATAATAATAATAACAATAACAATGAAACACTAATTGTAGTTACCCAAGTTAAATTTATCGTAGCAAGAGTAATAACTATAAATTTAAACTTTTGTACCTTTTTACTATCACTGTCTTTATTTCTATCTTATACATATTACTATTGGAATTAACGTATATAACCCATAACAAATTTAAAGTTATTAAAGAGTTAATCTTAATAATAGTTTGTTAATTAATATTAAATGATAAGGATCAAAGAAAAAACAATATCACACTAAAGGTTTAAACTTATATAACCCATAACAAATTTTAAAGTTATTAAAGAGTTAATATTAATAATAGTTTGTTATTTAATATTAAAGGATGAGGATCAAAATATATTTAAACTAATATGCCATAAAAAACAAATTAAAAGTTATTAAAGAGTGGATATGAAAAATATTAAAATCTAAAGGGTAGAAAATGAAAGAGTGTTAATAATTGAGATGAAGAAAATAAAAAGTAGTTAAAAGTTAAAGTGTAAAAGGTGAAAATATCGTAAAAGATAAGGGGTACAAAGTTAAAAATTAAAGGATAGAAAATAAAAAAGTTTTAAAACATTAGGGGTGAAATGAAAAAGGATTAAAAGTTAAAGGGTAAAAAATAAAAAAGTTAAAGGGTAAAAAATAAAAAAGGTTTGAAAGTTAAAGGGTAACAATTGAAAATCGGTGAATTACTATTCATAATGTGTCTAGATTGATATTAGGGGGAATTAAAGAGTGAGCCCAAACCAAGATCGATGCTGTACGGGTAGTTGCTGTTATATAGATTCATAAGCACATATGATGCGAGTACTCTTCATTTCTTTGAACTATTAATAGTAGTATGATATGATACCATAATAATGCTGGTCCATTTGACAGATAACATAGTTGTGAGAAAGCATCATACTAAAAGAGTGCACCATGACAACTTCAATAAATTAAAGACAACTTAAAAGAGTATTCTAGTTCTAAACTGAAATCAGTTGCATGACATCTTTCAATCTGGAAATTTACCAAAACAAGTAAGTTGCAATAGTCATATCCTTTTTCTAACATAATTCACATGAGCCTGGCTTTAAGGTACTGGTGCATCCATGTTTCTTTACTTTTTACATCAAACTGTTTCATTGGAGTATAATGAAATATGATTGATATTACATATGATTTCTCTACTTATAGAATAACATGCCTCTTTTAGTGATTAAATTCAAAAATAAGCCACCATTGGAGCATTATTTCCATAAAAAGGTTTAGTGATATTATTACACTGTAATAGACTAATGGTCCACTGTCAAAAACTACAGTTCGCAAGTTTTTTTAGTCTTATGCAGCAATTCAATACCATCCCCAAGTTCTGTACTTGGTTGAGGTTTCATTATAAAAATGACATCCAAAAACACCACACAAAAACCATGTACAACAACAGAAAGGTGGTATTATTACAATACTCCTTAACAAACGACCTTACTATTACAAGTTTACAACATAAACAAAGCAAGAATTATACCCAAACAAATGCTTAAAAAACCCAAATTCCTACAAGAACTTACTTACCAGTTCTCATGCCCTAAATTCATCCTCCAAATAGCCCAATGAATGAACAACAATTACCAAAGACATCATCAAACAATTGATGCACAATAACATACAAAAGAATTCATCATACCCTACACCACCCATTTATTTTACCCTGATTACCTCCATTATCGAACCAACAAATAACAACTGTTATTCTTACAGACATTTCATCGAACACTTACTAAGCACCAATAACAACACCATTCTCCACCTCATTACACCCAAAATATTTCTCTTTCTCCTTCACCTTCCTATACTCATCCAACTCCTTCAACCACAAATCCGCAAACTCGCAATCTTTCCACGCTTCAAACCACGGCCCACCGCTCGTATAATGTATCGCTTTTGGATACGTAGTCACATCCCCATCAACAACCCGATTATGCCCGACTAAAAAGTTCCAAACATAAGGAACTTCCCCAATGTCCTCATCATCCAACCACATAAACCGATGCAAATACGCCCCCGATTCGTTGTTCACGATCTCCGGACTCAAAGCCTTATTTTTCGGGTGACCGCAGTTATACAACACCATGGAAGACCAATTCTTTCGCGGGTAAACCGTTTGAACAGCCCCATCCATTTTCGTACTCTCTTTGGGTGTATAATCATGTTGTACACACATCACGGCGTACTTCTCATCAATCAAATCATACAGTTCTTTAACATCAGATAGATACAAGAAATCGCAATCTACGAAAACCGCCCAACCTTCGTAACCAGCTAAATACGGAGTTAAGAAACGCGTGAATGAGAATTCAGTACTTTCTAGTTTATTACGTTCCCGCCAAAAAAGTTTCTGATCACGTAGTTGTGATTGTTTGATCGGAATGATCTCAACGGGGATTGAAGATCGTTTTAAGATGGAGTAACGGCATACCTCGTAAGCTAGATCTTCACGCGTGTCGTAGCCTACGAAGAACCGAAATGGTTTTTGTTTTGTATCGCCATTGTTGGTGATGACAGATTGCACCGACATTGTTGAAATTGGGAACTGGAATTCAGAGATTGAAATTAAAAGAAGATCAAATAAACATAAAATATGGAAATTGATTGATTACCTGTAAGGAAGGAAGTGAAGAAGAATGTAGATCTGGATTTTGGGGGACTGGAAGAAAAGGATCGTTAGTTGGGGGTTTATGAACGATCGATCGATCGATCAATCAAGAAAAGTATATATGAGAGTGAGGTAGGAATCTAGATTTTATTTCTTGGGTGATAGATATATTATGGTGTGTTGTTTATATACAGTTGTAATTTTGTTTTATTTAATTATTTTCCCTGTCTATGAATGGTAACCAAAAATCCTACATTCTAAATTACCCGGACACCTAAAAAATAAAAAATATATGCACGGCCACGAAAAAATACTACATATTTTTGTAAATGTGAAATATTACACACTCACACAAAAGTCGAAAATCAAATTTGTAGGTGAATTATCTAATGTAGTTGTACACTCCCTCCATCTCAATTAAATTATGTACTTTGAATAATACAGAATTATGTAAATTTGCAATATTTATATAGTTTCACTAATAAAGTATCATATTTACCTCTTATAAGTTTTTCTGATTAGTTATAAGTTATGAACACTTATTTGGGATAATTCAAAATAGTAATTTAAACACTTCAAACGAAATTTGTAAGAAATATTTGTACCATTGATTTTAAAGCTCAAAATGAAAGAAGAAGAAAAATAAAAGAAATATAATTAGCCTACAAATTAAGTATGATCTACTCCGTATAATTCTATACTTTATAGAATTACTAAGAAATATCATTGGCTGTAATATCAAGTATGTAGGTATGACGATATGGTTCATTATATTTTTTAATGCTTAAATATAATAAAGAATGTAATTACCCTTAACAAGTATGATGTATATATGAAATGAAATGCTATAAGTTTATAAGGCCTTAGATGTCACCTTTTTGGATAATTATGTGTCACAATTTGAAGATAAATAGTGATTCTTATATATTTATATTTATATATATATATATATATATATATATATATATAAAAGACTCGGTAAGACACGGTACGCACGGCCTAGGAAAATTGTCAACAATTTGGCCGATGAAACAAAAATAGATTGATTTTTTAAAAAAATATTTTATTATATGGTTTGGCACAGATCGATCTTACAGTTGGTTTAAACTTCTTTTTATCATGTTAAAACTATACGATAGATATGATTATTGCCTTTATAAATTTGTATAGTCAATTTTTATTTTAAAAATATTTGATGTATTGTTGTCATGATGTATTGATTTTTTCTACCACTAAATACATAATAAATTACATTGTTTAGCATGGCATCATTCTAAGTGTTTATTACGTATTATTAATCATATTCATATTTCTAAATTAAGCTCTAAGATAATAAAAAGCAAACAAATATTAGGTTTATGTATCCATATCAGTGTCTCACGTTGATAGTTAGATCAAAATATTTCTCTTAATAAAATAAATATATACATAACAAAATTATCAAAGATATATAAGAGCACAATGAATGCTGATACTGTCACCACAGTGTTCAAGACAGTGTTTTGGATAGTCTTGTGACTAAAGATTCTGTGGTGTAGTGACAGTGTTCTGGACAGTGTTATAGAGTTTTTTATTATTTGTTTGTATTGTTTTTCTTTAATGTAAATAATTATATAGATAAATATATTAAAAACAAATAAATCAAATAAAACAACATTTATTCATTAAAACAAAATAAAAAAATTACAAATCCTAAAAATTAAAATGCATAATTAATTATTATTTAAAAGGTTGAGGGTTAGAATGTCTATATCAACAAAATTTAGGCACTTAAAAGAAAATTTTGATAATACGTTAAAAACAATAACGGGTTACCTTCCCCATCATCTCCTTTTCTGCAACTCTTTCACTTGCACCCATTTCCATTAAAACTCCATGAAAATGGCTAAATTAGCTTCATTTTACAGTCTTCATGTTTCTTCATTTGAAAAACACACACACGTTGTAAAAAATTAAAACAACACATGTCAAAGAAAAAAGGAAAACAATAAAAAAAAAAAGTAAAACGTTGGTTGGTGCAACATTGGAATTGGGACGGTGAGACTTGAACGCCGTCGGGAACGCCTTCCCGGTGCGGCGGAACGTTATCTGACGACGTTCTCGGCCTTGAACGGCGATGAATCCCTTCCCACTCCATTTGCTCTAAGTGTTAAGTAATACATTGTTTATAAAATCTGTATTTTAGTTGTTGTTACTACTTAATGGGAGTATGTATCATGAAGAACGATAATAAAAAGTCACACAAACACAAGAACTAAATCGAAATTCTCAAAGAGAGAAAATCTCTTATTTAATGATAATTCGTATGTTCTCAAAACTGAATGAAAACAAACCCTAAAATTCGTCCATATAGGTTGCAGGAAGTCTAAAACAAAAATTAACATAAGCCCAAACAAATGAAGCCCAAAAACATAAAAATGCCCTTTTTGGGGATTAAACGATCTCGAAAGGCCCAAAATTGACAGTGTTCATGGCAAAGCGATGAGTCTTAATCGTTGGGCTGTTTCCAAACTGACATGCGATTTTTAGCCCAATCCACCACAGAAATTTGTTGCCACAAAATAAGCTACAAGTGTGTTTGCCGCGTTGACTTGTTCGTTGACTGCCGCTTTGACCGCCTCATTGACCACATCTGCATCAATGTATATTACATTCATACGGAGTATGAACATATTTATTAATTTTTTAGATTATAATTTTTTTATAATTGGATATATTCAATAAAAAAAATTAAGGAAATATAAGGGTATAAAAAATATATATCTTGTGTAATGGTTTTTTCGACACCACTTCATATTGTTTCCATTTTTTTTCTTTATCTCGGATTTAGATTTAAATGTATATACGTTGCTTATGATGAATGAAAAGAAAGATGAAGACCTGCTCTTGTTATTGACGAGAAAGTTCGCCGATCCCTAGCCCATCTTTGATGGTTGGGCAGTGAACTTAGTATTCAAAAGGTTTAAAGTTCACTCCTTTTTTACTACATTAATTTTAATTCTTCCCCTTTATGTTTAATCATTCTTTTTTTCATGGTATATAATCAATGTAATGCTTTTTTAAATCAAAATTGTTAGATTATAAATTTCAATAATTACAATTTTTACATTTTCTTCATAATCTACATATGATAATGTCTTACAAATTTGCTATATAAACATATCAAACATGACCATATTCAATTTAGATTTATGTTAATTATATGAGTATGTGTTATATGTTGCCCATATAATTAAAAATTTGAATTTGACGTTGAACCAAATTCACTTTGGTTCAACTAAAATAGTTTTTGTTAAAGCAATAAAATCGAGTTGATGACCCTACACTATTAAATTTTACCCCCACTCAAATTCTTTTTTGGTACCACCCTGATTAGAGATACAATTAAATATGGCATGTTTATCAAGTTGATGACGTGTTAAATGCAAAACTCGTACTCCGTAGATTTTATAATAAAGGGTGCCTCATAGGCTCATATTAAATTGGGTGTTGATATATCCATCAAAACATGCATTAACATGTTGTACTATACAACCTGTTAATGCATGTTTTTAGTGGATTTATCAATTTTGATAGTGGATATATCATTAGCCTATTAAATTACATGCATCTTAAACTATGATTCTTTTTTTAACAATTAAAGGGATAATAAGGAAAAACAAAAAACAAATTGAAAACAAGAAATATAAAGGGATAATCTATCTATACCTCCCAAATATACTCACCATACTCCATTTTGATTTATTTTTTTATATAAAAAAGTGGTGGAATAAAATACAGAAAAAATAAAGAATGTAAGAAAAAATTGTAGAATAAAGTACAGAAAAATACATGATGTAAAAATAAGAGGTATGAAGAGTATCAATCATAACAAAACTACCAAATTTAATATTCCAGTCCCTCACGGCCTGTCGACCTGTAGTCCAATAATGCAATACCTTAAAGGCTTGTAGTCATATCAACATTATTTATTATTATAGGCCCAAATAATAACCTACTTCCTCAATTTCAGTCAAAATGTCTACTTTGATTTTCCACACGATTTTTAGATTCTCCGGTAACTATATTATTACCGATCAAATAACATATGCACACACTAAAGTCTTTTTTAATTGGTTAAAACATGAAAATGTATACTTATTTGGGACAACCTAAAATAACAATGTTGATACTTTAGGTAGAATGTAGGGAATACAATAAATGAATAAATACATGATCACTAAGGCCACTCCCAACGCGGTTGGTCGGCTCTCGTCGGCTTGAAACCGACGAACCGACGGCAATGGCACCGCTCCGTCGGTTGCCATCGTCGGTTTGGCCCGTCGGCTAACCGAAGTCCTCCGTCGATTTTCGTGGGACCCAATTAATTGTTTAATTCTTTTTCCCCCTTTGACCGTAAGAAGAAAAAAAAAATTAAACTTTCATAACTTTAAATTTTTAAACTTTCAAAACTTTAAATTTTTAAAATTTTTAAACTTTCCCCCTTTTTTAAAAAACTTTTAACTTTTTAAAATTTTAAAAACTTTAAATTTTAAAAACTTTTAAACTTTTCCCCTCTTTTTTAAAAAACTTTTAACTTTTACCTATAAATATACTTACATATTACATTCATCTTCACACAACAATTTACACAATAAACTATCTATTTCACCAACTCTTTCACACAACTTTTAACTTGTAAAATGTCTTTCGATTCCGATCTTGAAGATTTGCAGGCGCTCAACGACATTTTCGATCCGGAATGGGCGATAAATGTTATCAACGCCATATCCTTCGAATCGGAAGACGAAGAAGTAATTCTGATCCCGAGAGCTCCCCGTCGATACTTTCCAAGAGATCGCGAAGCAACGAGCCAACGTCTGTTTCAAGATTACTTTGCCGACATCCCAACATTTCCGGAAGATGTATTTCGACGTCGTTTTCGGATGAGTAAGCCATTATTTATCCGTATATGTCAAAATATTTTGTCTTATTCTCAAGATCCGTTACCGGAATACTTTGCATATTTTCGTCAACGTATTGACGCAATCGGCAGACCCGGGTTTAATGTTTTTCAAAAATGCACTTCCGCCGTATGCCAACTAGCGTATGGTTGTGCCGCGGATGCGTTTGATGAATACTTGCATATGTCAAAATATTGTGTCTTATTCTCAAGATCCGTTACCGGAATACTTTACATATTTTCGTCAACGTATTGACGCAATCGGCAGACCCGGGTTTAATGTTTTTCAAAAATGCACTTCCGCCGTACGCCAACTAGCGTATGGTTGTGCCGCGGATGCGTTTGATGAATATTTGCATATGGGTGAACAAAATTCATACGAGTGTTTGGATAATTTTTGTAAATGTGTATTTCATTTGTACTCTACGGTGTATTTAAGAAAACCAACAGTACAAGATGTGCAACGTTTACATCAACGTCATTCCGAGTTGCATGGTTTTCCGGGTATGCTCGTAAAGCATCGATTGTATGCATTGGCCTTGGAGAAATTGTCCAGTAGCATGGCAAGGTCAATATACTAGAGGTGATCAAGGGCATCCAACTATCATGCTCGAAGCAGTTGTGTCTTATGATTTGTGGATTTGGCACGCTTTCTTTGGTCCCGCGGGCTCGAGCAACGACATTAACGTTCTTAATCAATCGGATTTGTTCTCTGATTTGCTACGAGATAGAGCTCCCCAAGTTAACTTTACGATTGTTGGACAACATTTCACAAAGGGGTATTATCTGGGGGATGGAATTTACCCGGAATGGGCGACAATTGTTAAGTCGTTCAGGCATCCACTAACTCAAGTCGAGGCTCGCTTCAAAAGATACCAAGAATCTACAAGGAAAGATGTAGAACGAGCATTTGGTGTGCTTGAAGGCCGTTGGCAAATCATCAAAAATCATGTTAGACCATACAACACTAACAAAATAAAAAGAATCATGTATGCTTGTGTTATTCTACACAACATGATAACAGAGGATAATGGCCGAAATATGTGTGACCTGGAAGAAGATTATCCATCTGAGCCGTCAAATAGACCAAATCGCTCCTGGGAAGAAAGAGTTGCAACTTCTTTGCGGATGGACAAGGAATTACGGGATCGGGAAGTTCACCATCGACTGCGCAATGCTCTAATCCAACACATTGCGCAACTTCCACCAAATTATCGTGCTCGTTAGGATTTGTTGTCATTTTTATTTTTAGGCATTGTGGTAATTTTTATTTTTAGGAATTGTGGTAATTTTTATTTTTAGGAATTGTGGTAATTTTTATTTTTAGGAATTGTTGTAATTTTTATTTTTAGTAATTGTTGTAATTTTTATTTTTAATGGAATGTTTTTATTTAAATTATTGTGTTTAATTTAAAATATTATGTTTAAATTAAATAGTTTTGTATTTTATTTGATTAAAAAATCTCAACCGGGCCCCAGAAAAATGAAGTGATGGAGCAGGGATGGGAGGGGTCTGTCAGTTTCAGTCAGTTTTCTGAAAAAGCTGACGTGGCGCTGACGTGGCACTGTCGGTTTCTGTCAGTTTGATTTTGAGTTGAGAGTGGCCTAGAAATGTTGTAGGCCCGACTTACGTACCTCACATGGTAAGGGCATCAAACTCAAAGTAAAAACAATCTCGTGGAATGTTTCGTAGATTAGTTGGTTAAAAAAATTTAAAATGTAGACAATACACAAAGGTTCAAATCTCCCTTTGATAATCCTTTTTCTTTTTTCTTACTAAGCTAGCTATCTTTTCCTTTTTCTGCTCAGATTACTAGCTTCCTTTCCTTTTTAAAAAATTTAGAACTGGCCTTTTCAATTCCTTCATATTACTCTAAGTTTTAGAAGTACTAAATATGATGTCAAACAATTACACATGCAATAGATTAATACTAATATAATCAGATATGAGATATGAACATATAATTTAAAACATAAATGGTTTGAATAAGCTTTACAGTAAATTTGTAGTCAATTAAAAAATGTACATCTATAACTGATGTATGTTTAGCAAAACCAAAGATATGTATATTAAGCAAGACAAGTCGGTGCATATATAATTAGTCATGAGGCAATTTAAAAGATTTGAACAAAACGTGTATGTCGAACTAAACGTGCTCAATCTTAATTTAAACGAGTCGTAATTCATAAATCACAAAATTGCCCTCCAAAGAAAAAGTTTTTAAGATCCGTCACTGTGTGGATAATAAGTTAAAAAGCTACATAAAATGTTTTAACCAAATTTAACTTTATGTTGTATACACTTTATATGATGGTGATGATTAGTACATCGTCTTTTTAGCCGTACATCAATGTTTTAAGGTGTTGTACTCTATACTTGTGTAGAATATGTTTGTGGTATACGGCTATAAAAAGGTGGTGTATAAATCATATCTTTTTATATAATCTTTTTTGGAATTTTTCTCTCTCAGTGAATTGGGTAGGTTAAAAAAGATGTGTTTGTTATAAAGTGACATTTAATTATTTTAGCTAAAAAGAGTTGTCATGAGAGAAAAAAATATGATCAATACAACAGTAAACAAAAATGAAACTTTTTTTTTTCCTTCCTAGAAAAGGAAAGTATATATAGAATAAGCGGAATTAACAAATTTGATATAAACAATAAAAGTTTTAAAATATGCTATGTACTAGCTATGTAATCAAGTTATGACATAACACTTTGAAATAAATTCCATTCAAAATTAATGTATGTTACTAGCTTTTAAACTAGGTTTTGGCAAATGCTTTGTTCACTTAACGCACGATTCAATGACGACATGTATTTTTAACAGTATTTTTTCGCAGTATCGACCAAAATTCGGGTAATGTGACGATGTGAGAGTGCATTATGGATTTTTTAGCAGTGAATGTGTTTTATTTTTAGAAGCCTTTTTATTAGTTTTTATTAGTTAGCCTGATGGCTATATAGACAAGTTGATCACTTTACTTCGCATAATATTCAACTAATTTACTGGACTATTAATTTGTTTGATTAATTAACAAACTCATGAAATCACGATGCATAGTTTTAATTAACTTATAAATATTAACACCCATGTCGGTTTACATAACTTATTAATTATTAATTTAATTACATATAAAAAGAGTTAAATGATTCATTTAACATAATAATAAGGGTGTTGATATTTGCATCACATATTTTATAATAAACCACCATAATTATGCATTAAAAATTTATACTGTACAAATTATACTGTATAATTTTGATGGATCTATTAAAAAGTGTGGTAGATATATACTAATTCACTACCCTAATAATAATAAGGTTAAATGTTTGTTTATTAGTTAAATTTGCCTGGCATCACAAACAAGCCCAAAGAATTTTATATACGTAACTAAAGTGGACTATAATAATCCAAGCAAGTCTAACGGGCTTTGCTCTATTTATCAATAGAATGAAGCCCAATTACAGTATCCATTTTCAAAGTACAACCGTCAAGGCTCAACTTATGACACAGACTGACAGACACACAATGTTTGTTTAATTGTGTTGTACAAATATATAAATATGGATGTAAATGAGTCGAGCCGGGTTCGAGTTCGGCTCGTTTAAAATTTATAGAAGTCAAACTTGAGCTTTGTTCCTTTCGATCCTAGCATATAAAGTTTGAGTTCGACTCGTTTGATATTATACAATTTTAAACTTGACTCGTTTATTACATAATAAAAATTATTTAGTTATTATTTTATTTATATATTATGTAATATGATTTAAGTACTATTTAGGTAGATTGGTATCATTATATTATATAATTATATATCATATTATGGAAAGCTTGTTTAGACTCGCGAGCTTGTTTGAGCTCGATATAAGAAGTTTGAGCTCGAGCTCATTATTAAACGAGCTCCAAACTATGTTCAAGTTCGGGCTCAAGTTCGTTTAGACTCGACTAGGGGAGTAAATGAGTCGATACAACTCGTGAGCTACTCGAGTTCGACTCGTTAAAAACTCGATTCAAGCCGAGCTTAAACGAGCTCGAGCCCTAGCTTGAAGATAATTTGGAGCTCGTTTAATAAACGAGCTCGAACTTCTTATATCGAGCTCAAACAAGCTCGTGAGCCTAAACGAGGTTTTTATCTATATACATTAATAAATCTTTATATAATAATATGATACATGATTATATAATAGTACTAATCTACCTATATTATATTTAAAGAATAACAATAAATCATATAGCTTAATTAGACAAAAATTAATTAAATATTATATATTAATAAAATAATAATCAACTAAATATTATTATGAAATAAAAGAGTCGAGCCCGAGCTCGTATAATATAAAACGAGCCGAGCTTGAGCACAGTGAATTTCAAACGAGCTGAGCTCAGGCTCGGCTAGCTCGAGCTCGGCTCGTTTACAACCCTAGACTCGACTTGTAAACAGTCTCGATCGTTTACAGCCATATATAGATATGTAAAATTAAAATCACTACTACTACAAATGGAGCTATGGGGACCGGTTGAAAAGCTCATAGAGATCGGTTTTTGACCCGGTCTCAATGAAGGGAGGTCTAATTGATATGGCATATGCAGACCGGTTTTTGAACCGGTCTCTTTGAGGTGTTTAAATTGCAGGGAATCCATGCTTGAAACCGGTCTCTACACCCAACCGGTCTTTATGTGATTAATTTTCATTGTTTCCAGAAATGCACGATATACATCTAAAAGTTAAAACCCACACAGGACAACAATATTAAGAGGATGCAGATAAGTCATTAATTCATAGGAAATGATATATAATAACTAAATAAAGAGTATGACCATATGTACCTTTAAACCATGATACAAAGATTATTGATACATACTTTTTTAAGACATAAAGCAACTAAACTACCATTTGCATTTTGTACAAACCTACACTGCCATTAATCAGTAAACAATTGTAACACATTTTCATCTAGCACTCAAAACTCCTACGCCAACAATAAGCACACGACCTGAAAAACGATCAATGCCTAGATCATGCAGCTTGCCATAGCCGTTCCCGTACAAAGACATGTTGGGCACATCACCTGAAAAATAAGTTAAAAATTGCATAAGTTTCAAAATACTGAAGATTCTGGAACGAGATGTACAACTTACAAGTTTATCAATAAGCAGATTAGTCAAGTTGTTATTAGTTTGGCCTTTTAGATATACTCATAGACTAATTGCACTCAGACTTTCTTGTCTTAAAGTTGAGACATCATTGAGTTTAGGTGGTAATAGAGGTTGCTTCTGGATATGATCGAGCAGATGTTCCATAAAGTTATTGCTCGAACAAACAGTTCTACAAGTACTACCACTAATCAAGAAGTCAAATGAAGCTATTTCTCAAGTTCATGAACTTTACCAAGTCAAAGAGCGAAGCCGCACCATATTAAAGATAATGCGTAAAAGCATGGCGTGATATGAAACAATTTACCGTTCGTTGAGGGTTAATGTTGCGGATATTGAGGGCTTTTCCAACTACATCCTCTGATGGTTTGCAAAAGATCGGTGTCTTTGGTAACTCTGAGTATTGGCACCATTAATGTTGTCTGCATCTGTAAATACCTGAATTAAATATATAATAACAAGAAACAAGAACATTAAAAGATGTTACATGGAACAAAAGCAATGGTACTTATATTATCAACTAGCTTAAAAAAACCCCTGTTTTACACAGGATGCCAGACGTATATTAATCACATGAGTTAAGATCAGGAAATACCATATCATCTGCAGTTTGTAATTTGTATAGTAGTATCTACAATCAGGAAGAATCATCTATATTCCTTTGCTGAGACTCAAATAGTCACTTATCAACTCGGTAAATGAACGAAACCCTTGTTACTAAGCTGCATCAAATCCGGTTACAATCTATAATAGGAAATGATAAGAGCAAAAATCTCAAGTATTTCTTATTTCATTCACATATAATGCTTGCAAAGATAACGTAAATAACAATATAGAACTTTAATGGCATTTCAATAATGTTGATTCATAATCACTACTAATGTTATTAGTAAAAAGCCGCCAAAAGGTACTGTTTCTGTTTGTTGCAAGACCAGAGCTCGTTGCCTCCCGTCAATTACCGATCCGTAAGTCAAAGCAAAAAGTAAAAAAATCATCAAAACCCTTCAAAAGCTTCTAATAGCTATAAAGTTTATCACATTGGAAAATTTGTAGAAATATGGGTCATGTGTAGAGCTTATTTAAAACCGTAAGTCGGTATGCAAGGTAACACCACACTTGCATTATTTGAGGGTGGAGTAGCACAAATAGCAACCACTTGAAAAGGGTTTTCGTTAAAACTCATAAGTAATCATAAACAGTAGACGTCATTATAAGCTTCATATGTTGGATCCTGTTTTATAAACTAGAAATAAGTGTGATTACATTCAATAGCATAATAAATAAAGTTCCATTCGACAAAAAAAAACAAAACAGGGATCAGTACTCAACACATTTTGGGGCGAACGAAGAACATAGAGAAACAAGTTCTTCTAGGCATAACAGAATCAAACCAACTGAATACATAAACCATCTGGTTAATCAATATGGAGCTCATAAACCCAAATGTGATAACTCATCAGCTACAAGTCAGGCTAGCAAGATAGATCTAAAATAAATAATGTAACCGTCACAATTTGTTATACATTGTTTGATATTAAAACATTTTCGTACCATGTCTCCCAAATTAGCTCACAACTTAAGTGTTTACAAACCTTAAGACCCACTATAATAATTACAAATTTAAGCAAGTCTTACCATTAGAATAAGACATCAGCACCCCACACCAAAAAATAGAAATACCATATCTGGGAAGATGTCAAATAAATACAAGAGTGGCGATATACTTATTTTAGACGGTAATCAGCTGCTCATCTAAGCCAATAACAAAGTAATTCGAACTAATTAAGAAGAAAAACTACCTGCAGAGCTTTTTAGAGTTTCTCGTTGTCCTCAGATAGAAAGTGTTTGCAACGTTGTTTTTGTTAATTCTGAGCGACCTGATGTTGACGCCTGTAATCTTACGATGAGGGTGAGAGGGGAAGATGAGAAAAAGTGGTGAATTAGGGCAAATTTTTTGGGGGTAACAGAGCGAAAGTTTTGGAATGGGAGGGAAAGTGTAAAATTGGGGGAAATATTTGATTGTAAAGCTATGCACCGGTCTTCTTATTGTTACAGATTTGCAGTGTAATTTTGTTAGACCGGTTTGTGCTTGAAGAGACCGGTTTTGGTAATAACCGGTCTTGTTTAAGGGGTCTAGTTATGCATTTATAATTTAAAGATTTCTGTAAACCCATCACAAGAGGTTGCTTTACCAATACGATAATTGTGATGTTACTTGTCGGTCATCCCATTAATAGCATGACTAGACTAGAATTTGACCATCGAAAGTGCACTTTTATCATGATCAAAACGTACGCTTACTGATTTCTTTCTCTTTTATTTCTTTTATGGACAGAAATGATATTGACAACCTAAGAATAGTAAATAAGATCTACTCCCTCCATTTCAAAATTATTGTCCACCAATAAAAAGCATACAGTTTAATAAAAGTGGAACTACAACAGTTTTCAACCACTAAACTCTCTTCTTATTGGTTGAAATGAGAAATGAATAATTATTTTAGGACGTCCTAAAAAGGAAAGATGGACAATAATTTTGGGACGGAGTAGTATTATTTAATGATAATTATTATATTATATATATATATTAAAAGGTTACCTAATTATCAGTAACCATAGTCATAATCAATACATTACAAATAAAATGAATGTTAAGTTAAATACAAATCTAGAAGTAAATTAAATAAGAAAACTTTAACTAGACAGCTAGTCTTTACAGAATTACGGGTGTCATTATCAATTTCTTTATATTAATAATAATAGATAAATAATAAAATTGATCGAGTCTACAAGGATTTTATTTAGTTAATGGCACCTAAAAGTAATTACCACAAAAGGGAAGTGCCAAATATAACCCGACCTGAATGCTTGATATCTCATTTCATCATGTCATTTTCACGTGGTCCTAAGTTAAAAGCTCAGAGCATCCACGACAATACTTTTTGCAAAAGATTTTTTTAAAAAAAGTTTTTCTCCAATAACAAAAACTTTTCACAAGTTTTTTTACCATTAAACATGTATTTAATGATAAAAAGAATATGAATTCTACCAGTCTATAAGTTAGGAAATATTAACCTTTATCAAAACATTTACACTAGAAATTGAAAAGTTTTTTTTAAACCTTTTTTAAATAGTGAAAAACTTTAAAAATTATATCATTGGAGATACTCTTAACATCAATACTAATTTCTTTAGTCAACCAATACCCGCTACACTCTCAATAACTTATATTACTCCTTAGTTATTAAAAAAAAAAATACCAACCAAAAATTAACCTTTATCGATCTATGATGAACATGGTAATCAACCTCCTCCGTTGAATAAGAATTACAATTACAATACTACTCATAAAATCTAGTTTCTACATTCAGATTTTTTTTAAAATAAAGTTGGATTCAGATATGATGCCATATACTAGTAGAAGTTACAATTACTACAATTTGTACAAAACTACAAATACAAAGAGTACTTGTACAAATTAAAATCTCAATCAAATAATATTGAGAAGAAATTAAAAAGTACACATTATTACGTCATGAACAACTTTTTGTGTGTGTGTGTGTTGAAACGGTGCTATCCAAGAAAACACACGACTATTAATATGAATGAAACTGGATATATTTCACCGTCCCAAAAAGGGGGGAAATAATAATTATATTATAACTTCTACATGCATGTTTATAATCCGTATAGCGTAGTAGATCGATGATCATTTTCCTAACTATATATGTTAATTTGTACCATCAAAGAACCGGAGATCGATCCAAAAGACAGGAAGTACGCAAATCATTTACACCAACTCGATCGTCTCAAGATCGATAATCAACCGACTGTTCTTCAATTCATCAACAACTCGAGACCGAACATTTTGGACTTGTACTAGAAGCAACGTCATTACTTAGTCCATTAACGGTATTTGAGCTTCTCATTAACCTTATTCGCTTACAAGTCTCCACAAACATCCTAAAAAACAAACAAACATTCTAGTAAACAACCAAAATTTGTTGCTTAAAAGTTAGATATGGCCCTGAGGTCGTGTGTCGTGGGCCTGTAACCTAACCTTTTTGATAATATATATAATCAAAAAGATACAAGTTCAATTCCTTGAATTATATATGTAAACCTTTTTGATATCATATATGGAGCGATCGAGTTCGGGCAAAACTTACTTCCAAGGAACATCACCAACAAGCATCCAGTCTCCATCTTTATCCTCATACGTCGTTACATGTTCTATTCGATTCGCACCATCCACCAACTTTGTTTCATTCAATACATTTTCTGTGACATATATCAATTATCAATACGTACAACAATTGACACACACATATATATATATAAGTCGTAAATAAGGTACGTACCAAGTGTAAAGCATGAGTATATATCTTCCAAACCGCATTGAAACTGGCGATAACCAGAGTATGATTCCAAATCTATTTTTCTTAAATACGGTGCTCCGTCAACCGCCACCTTTACAAACTTAAAATCACTCATCTTCGCAACCTTCTTCCGGTACAAATTTACCGGTGGCCATCCTACCTCTTGTTCCCTATAACATAACATTCATTCATTCAGAAATTATCGTATGAAATTAGTAAGATTGTGTCTATTTTTGTTTGTTTGTTTTCACTTCAAATTAAATAACATTGTATGTATATCAGCGATGTTAGATGATCGAGTAGTTTAATCAAGACTTACTTCTCAGGGTTAGGTTTTGAAGCGTCTGAGCATTCATCTGAATCTACATCGCTGTTCGATTTCAAATCCGAGAATTTCCTTTTATTTGTCAAATTTTTGGATCGTGATTCGCCTGGTAAACCTAAGGTGAGCTCTGTTTCGCCGTAATCAGCCGCGGTGGTTAGCTCCGACGTGATTTTCGACGTTTCCGGTGACATTCTGGATTTTCCGGTGATATAATGGTCGGTCGGAAAAAGTTTTCGGTATGAGATATTATACGCGCCTATACGGATGCGAGGTGGGCATCTATGTTTGCGTAGTTATAGAGTGAGAGGGTGTAAACAGGGTGACAATTAGGGGTGGACACGTGGAATGAAATGGACGGTTGAGATTGTTTACTATGGGGGTGATGAGGAAGATTAGTTGGTGAGAAAACCAGATGTTTAGAGGTTGGTGTCGTACCGAATCATTACCATGTGTTCGTGTGTGTTGAACGGTTGATTGTTGATGATGAAAGTTGCAAGTTTGCTACGAATATAAATGTCGGGTCACCGTCTCCGATAAAAAACAAATCCGATATAATTTGTGTACGGATTTTACATGTGAATTTCAGATGTTAGACACTTTAAGAATGTATATGGTACAAAATCTAGGTTTAAGTTGATTCTTAATTTCTTAACATACATATACATGCAAAATATTCGAAAAAAATGTTTGAATTGAGAAATTGAAAAACCTAACCGGAAAACCGAAACCGAACATAACCAAACAATTATGGTTTTCGATTTTCCAAAAACCAATTTTACAATTCGACGGTTTTATCCATAAACTGAATCGAATCGACTCATATATACAGCTAATTTTCATTTTATGATAACCTACCATGCTACCATGCGTAAGTTGTATAGTAAATTATTCCACAAAAGATACAAGTGGTTTTGTTTATAAAAAATGAATCTTCAAATTTAGATGACTATGATTCATGTGTATAGTCAGGGAGGATGTAAAGGGGGTTATAGGACAGTTGCCCCTTAAGATTCCCTTTAAATTCTTAAATCATGTGAAAAATAATTTTTTCAAAAGGTATTAATGATATTTTTTAAGTTTTGTCCTCCATAATTAAACAAATAAATAAAGTGTTTATTTGCCTCCGACCAATAAATCTTTGATTCGCCGTTATATACAGTTACTAGGTTATAAACCCGTGTATACACATGGGGTGTTGATTATTTAGTTAAAATATATGTTATAATTTTTAATCTTAATTTACATAATTTGTAATTTATTAATTGAATTCGATTTATTTGATAATGTCATAACCTACTTCCTATATAATAATTAAAATATATTGTAAATAGTATATGTTATAGTATAGTGAAGTATATTATTGTAGTAATAGTTTTTAAACCCGTGTGTACACATTATCTTATAAGATAAATTGGACAATAAATTCAATGTTTTTAAACACGTTTATGGTAGCCGACCGTTAATTAGATAAAATAAATAAAATGTTAAAAAATATACTCATGTTAAATTTACATATATAGATGAAGATTATGTGAACAACTTTTATAAATTTTATTACTTTATTGATGATTACAATTGTAAAGAACTATAATCCTTCTTAATATTACGTTGATAGATATAGATATTAAGATTACTTATAGTTGGATAGTAGGAATAGGAATTAACATACGATTAGGATGATTCATATATGTATATAACGATAATAATAATTACATAAATACATATAAATACAAATTATAATTGATTATAAAGAACAAATAAATAAATGTTAATTGATTAATGACATCATAATATCATAAATTTTAGTGAATTGAATAAAATTAAATAAATTAATGGACTAATTAGATATTTATGATATGATAGGATGTTTCCTATCCATAATTTAAGATTATTTAGTTTTTCTTACTATTTTTTATCATCACGTATCAAGCATTTGACGATTGACCGAGTGACAGATTGAGAAAAGGAAAGGGTGGTGACGGATTCTGGTTGGCCACATAAGCACGTGAAGGTGTTTGATTGTCTGGTTATTATCGGACACCTGTTTTATGAACCGCCACGTGCGTCTTCAACAAATCAAAATCGTTAAATACGTTATTTATACTCGTAATAATACTAAAAAGTTTTACTCCGTAGAATATCAACGTTAGAGTTAAATTAAAATTAAAAAATATATATGTGCAAACATCATTTTCTATAACTTACATAAATATTTTTGAAGGGAGAATTATAACGTTTCGTAAGGGTTTATTTAATCTAGTTTGGTCGGTTTGAGCTTAAAGTTTAAACCAAATCAATAATTACGATAGTATAACGTTTTCTCAAATCAAATCGTTCAATTTGATGCGTCAAACCAAACTAGCCCAAACAATTGAAACTAGTTCAAACAATTGAAACTAGTTTGATTTGGCTGGTTTAACAGTTTTTGTTTTATATTTATTTTATAATAAAAAATTTGTTAAATGACATTTAAGTTACATGATACAATTAACAATGCAATTATGATTATCTTAAGTTTTGTAAAGAGATAAATAATAATCTAATATTGGGCAAAAATGTTTTTATAAAAATATCATTTAATGATATTTGACTTTCATTACATTGTTACATATCGAAAGTATTCTTTTACGATCTTTCATTTTGAATTTATTTAGTTGTATAAAAAATAAACCACGTTAGGTACAATAGAAAAAGGCAATTATAGAATTTTTAATTAAAGACAAATAAATCTTTTAAATAAATATATTTTCATACATGATGAATAATATAAGTAAATATAATACGGTCCGGTTCGGTTTAAACGGACGGTTTGAGTTTTCATACCGTGAACCGAATCATATATGACGGTTTTGGAAAACCTAAACCACTAAACCAATCATGAACAATAAAAGAGGTCAAACCAACCAAATCAATTCGGTTTAAACGATTTCGGCCAAATACACTTTATTTTACTTTCTATTTATAATAGATGCCCCTACTTATGCAACATAACCCCTCAGCTCACTGCCTTACCCGGTGATTAAGGGTGTGTTTAGTTGTGGAAAATTTTCCACAATTTTCCATTTCCAATTTTCTAAAGAAAATAGTTTTCTAGAAAAGTGTTGAAAATTTAGAAAACGCGTTCAAAATGTTGGAAAAGTGGATTTTGGAAAACTAGTAATATCTTGGAAAATTTGGAAAAGAGGGGGGAAGTTTATAAAGGAAAATTTGGAAAAGTGGGAGGGAGTTGTTTTCCACCTCCAAGTTATATTTTGAAAAAGTGGATTTTCCATTTTCTTGGGAAATTTTCTCAAAAACCTTCATTTTGAACGCGTTTTCCACTTTTCCACTTTTCTTGGAAAAATTTTCTGGAAAACTCTCCTTTTTTCTACAACTAAACGCACCCTAAAATTTTCGTCAGCTCCCGTAATTCTTGGGTCTCATAAAATTCTCACTTTGTTTAATTTGTATTCACACACAAAGTCAATAAATAAAAAAGTTTGAGCACATGTAAGGCCACTCCCAACCCTAAACTCAACTGACTGAAACCGACGGAGCCACGTAAGCGCCACGTCAGCTTTTTCAGAAAACTGACTGAAACTGACAGACCCCTCCCATCCCTGCTCCATCACTTCATATTTCTGGGACCCACTGACCAATTCTTTAATCAATTAAAACAAAACTATTTAAATTAAACACAATAATTTAAATTAAAAACATTCCATTAAAAATAAAAATTACAACAATTCCTAAAAATAAAAATTACCACAATACCTACAACTAACTTCCCAAAAAATCAAGCAATTTTATAATTTTGCAATCAAAATGATACGGACTTACGGAGTAACTACTACAAATGTATAATCATACTTCATTAGTATATTTGTGTAAGTATTGGTGTGATTTAGTATAGTATCTCATAATGCAAGCACTAAATTTAAAAATTTTCTATCCTCCTCTTCTCAAATAAAGCAGAAAGTAGCACACTGCCACTTCTACCTTTCATTCCACACCCTCCGTTTATTTCTCCGGCACACCGGAAATATATAAAAATTACCACAATGCTTCAAACGGCTAAATCACAAAAAAAAAAATTAAACAATTAATTGGGTCCCACGAAAACCGACGGAGTGCTTCGGTTAGCCGACGGGCCAAACCGACGATGACAACCGACGAAGCGGTACCATCGCCGTCGGTTCGTCGGTTTCAAGCCGACGAGAACCGAACAACAGCGTTGGGAGTGGCCTAAGTAGTGTTTAGTGTTTAACATATCACTAATGAACAAATTATTTTTAAAAATTTTAATTTCAATTTAATTAAACCCGTAGTGTTAATTTAACTTTATATTTAACGCATCACTAATATAAAAATTAAGGAATTTTTTTTTCCAAATTAAGTACTACTATTTAATTTGAAAATTAAAATTAAATATCCTTCGTTGTACTAAAAAAATTAATTAAAACATTGTAATGGGAAACCAATCCACACTTACAATTAAATCAATTTGTGTAAAGAGGTTCATAATATAAAGTCGGCCAACTTCATGTATTGACCAGATTTATGTTTAGTTTCAAAAAAGACGTACACGACCGAGTTGTAGCACATGACGAGTCTTTATTTTTATATATTTATGTTGCAACACAAATGCATGGTTATTACTTTTTAACATTTTTTCTATTCTCACCTAACCAATGAATTTACATACGCAAACCTTATTTTCTTATGTTTTCTTTTGTTTGTTTCCTTATTTCTTTGATCCAAAATAATCGAAGATAAAGTGGGTATATATATATAGAGAGAGAGAACTGAGATGTTGCATCTAAGGCCACTTTTAACAGGTGACTGAGACCGACAGGTCACTTTATTACACATTAATGTCAAATCAACTATTCTCAAATGACATATTGAAACTGACTAATAACTGACTGATAATTGCAAACAGTAACACCGTTACTTCATTTTTTTTAACTTTACATTTACTAATTTACCTTTAATTTTATGCACAAACACCCCCAACTATACGTCAGTTATCCGAACCAAAGAAGTGATTGAGCTAAAGGGACGGAGGACAACATTGGTGTCACTCAAGTGAATTAACCGATGGGAGGAGCCTAAGTATAGTCTTGATGTTTGCTCCAAAATATTATAATATCGACATCACTAATTACTCCAGTGCTCATAAATATGTCTAGTGACACACGTTAAGATGTATTGAATGAATACGTAGCTTTCATAAATATCACAATTATTTAGAATTAATATTATATGTATAAGTAAATATTATTTAAGTCTCTTGATGGGGGAATGGGTGGAATTTTCTTTGGATTGCGTAGGGAAAGTTTACCATACTAATTGCAAATGTTAATATTTAAAGATATTTCAATTCATTAGATTCACTTTATCGTTTAACGCATGTTAAGTCACTGTAGTAATTGGAAAACAAACACTAGTCATAAATAAATCAGTTCTTTTTGTAAAGAGATTCATAGGGTTGGCCAACTTCATGTAATGACCAAATTTAGGTTTAGTTTTAAAAAAGACATACAGTTGGGGTTGTAGCACACATGATGAGACTATTCATTTTATGTTACAAAACAAGTGGTGCATGGTTACTTTTTTTCAAAAACTTTCTATTCTAACCAAAACAATTGCATTTACATACACACACCTTGTTTCTTTGTTTGGTTTTCCTTTATTTTTCTTCCTCTTATTTTGTTTCCTTGTTTTTGATCGATCAATATGATCAAAGATTAAATGAGTGTATATATCAGTGTATATATACATACATACATACATATATATATATATATACACACACACACATATTAATTGATTGATTAATTAAGTTGTGTCTCAACATTTTCCCTCATGTATTTTAATTAAGATTTCTTCTAATAGGATGGGAAGTTGCGTTTTAAGTATGAGTTTTGATGTTTGTTCCAAATTGTTATAATATCAGCAGCATTCGGCAACCCTAATTACTCCGGGCCCATGAATATGGCCGGTTATAACATGGTGCATGTTAGCTCAAATAGCATCAATGATAGTTATGATTAGGTACGACGCATCTATATATATTTTAGTTATTTGGCTAAATTTAAGTTGTCCCTGGTTATATATCTGTGATCTTGCATATATATGCAAGTAATTGAAATACTGAATATAATCGATCACATGAATATAAATATAATCATGTGGAGTCGTTAAGTTGTGTGAGAAAAGATGGCCGTTAATTAGTTGGTTTTAACTAACTCTAGGATATTATTATTGGGTGGTGATATTTTCACCTTCAATTTTGATAAATCCACCAATATTATGTATTAGCAATTTGTATGTATATAATGCACATATGTGATGAATTTATCAAAAATTAAAGGTGGATTTTTTTTTTGAACGGCAGAATACGAAATGATTATTAAAAGGCACCCTAGCGAGACGCTAGGAGAAGAAGTACATGAAGTTACCGAGCGTTAGACCATGCTAAACCCGGATTACATGACCAATCATTCCATTTTATATGGATCTTCTTACTTCTATTGGAAATCCATATAAATGAAAATAAAACTACATCATCTCCTAGAGTATCTTTACTAGGTTTCTTATTGTTAAAAGTAGTTTCATTTCTAAACTTCCACAACATCCATAAAGCAGTTTGAATCACCACGTCAAGGCATGCTTTAAATTCTTCAGATTCGTTCCTCGAGTCTGCGAAGGTAACGAGTTCCCTCACGTTTGTTGGGTTTGTCGAGGTAAGTTTTCACCACTTAGCTATCATTTTCCATAGACCCGCAGCGATAGTGCAATCTAAAAACAAGTGCTTCTCTGTTTCTAAGTCATTGTCACAAATTGGACAACGAATAGAATCTAAGTTGATGCCTTTTTTTGTCAAGATTAACTCTTGTGGCGAGACTTTCGTTAATTATTCTCCACGAGTTGATATTAATCTTTGATGGGAGCAACGAGTTCCATCTCACATGATCCGGTTCGCTACATAATAATTTTTCTTCAATAAACTTTCTCACATCTTTAACTTGAAAAAAATTGGAAGCGTTCATTGTGAAATTCCAACTATCACGTTGATCACTAAAGATCATATTATTAAGTATGGAATTTAGCTCATCAAAGTCAGCTTTTTCATGACCCAGCCGCAAACGTCTTCGCCAAGCCCACTTAAACGTTAAGGGCTCATCTTTTATGACTACTCATTATTTTTTGAATACGTTGTTTGTTAGTGTGATTGATTTTATAACTTTTTTTATTGAAAAATATAATATATTATTGATGAGAACGTTTGACTTCGAAAAAAATATTGAAGCGGGTTCATATAATAACCATTAATTAATTTGTTACTTATAAGGGACCTAATTAGAAAATACGTATAAAGTGTAACATTATGTAGCGAATCATTGTTACTTTTATCAATTATGATAGTTCATTCTTATACATTTCTTTCGAATATATGCATGAGAAACTAATAAAGGTAAAATGAAAAAGTTTTAGCATGCCAAATAAAGTGGCATGCATCATATAATGTTTCAAGATGATCAATTTTTGGATCTAATGGGCCTTCAAGAACTAAAAAAGTCCTGAATTAAATGGTGCCATTATATATTGTTTAACCACATATGACGACATAGGTATACTATCACATTATTTCTAGACTAATTAATGTATGTATACGTGATAAAAGTGTATTAGTAAAAGAAAAAAAAATATACTCATTCCTTCTTAACATTACAATCGTCCGATAAGAAACACACAATTTAACAAATGACATTTATTACTATTGATCACCAATAGAATTTTGTCTTCATCATTTTTAAATATTTGATTGGTAATATGAAAGAAAATAATTATTTTAGAATATATCAAAATGAAATGTGGACGGATAAATTGGGATGAAGAGAGTAACATGTAGTATGAAAATTAGTCGCATGAAATTACATGATTTGCGACTGATATACTAAAATTCAAAACCAAGAAACATAAGAAAATACTTTTTTAAATGCCATAATAATATTGGTTAAGATATTAATTAAGCAACTACGTACTACTGTAATTAATTAATAGTACAAAATAGTCCCATCAGCTTTATAATAATTACCTAAAAATTAACATGTGCTTAATGACATTATTAGACATCATCTACAAACAATTAAACTTAATTAACTAATGCTCGATCATCATTAATTAGAATACTTTTCAATCTTTAGTCATCAAATTTTTGGTTTGTAGTCCACCATCCACCACCCTTTTCTTCATCCTCAATCGCTTGCAAGTTTCTATAAACATCCTGTGATTAATATAATTCACGTTGTACGTTTCATCGTTAGTATCATGTAATTAACAGTACGTTTGGTTGTAACAAAAAGTACAAGTAGTTGGGAATTTGTAGATGAATAATTATTCAAGTATAATATGATTAAACATTTAAAGTGGCTTCATATCATTTCTTGAATATCAATAGCAATCAATGATCGAGTTAATTAATTGAGCTACTTAATTGTCTCATGTACAATACGCATATATATATAGGATCTGTTTCGGGCATACCTGGTAATTAGGGCTTATTTGTATATAATAATATAAGCATTGGTGGTGTCGACGACACTAAACTTTTGTACAGTTATAAAATATTCAAACCTCCAACTTTCCTAAAATTTTCACATTTAACATTGAAGGTACACATGGTACTATCACTTGATTAAATACTCCATGAAATTATGCATTGGGTAGGGGCTGCAAACAACGATGTACTACATATATGTACGTAGCTAGCATTTGTTGCATTGATTGATTAATTATTAATTAAATGAGTAAAGGACACTATTTAATATAATTCAGAAAATAATTAACTGAAATATTAATTACAGTAATAAATAAATATGGAATGCAAATGATCGAATTGAAGCTTACCCCCAAGGTACGTCCCCCACAAGCATCCAATCTCCATCCTTGTCTTCATATATTGGTATGTACTCGCATGCATCGCCTATAATATTTTTGATAACAAATTAAATTTCATCAACATATTAATGTCCTTCAAATCTTAGTTATATTACTACCTACTTCAATTACTATATATCGACTTTATGATTATTTCATTATTCTTATAATAATATACATATACTATACATAGTACTGAATTAGTAACGTAGATCATCATCATCATCATCATCATACTGTATTACTGTATATGGAATAAATACATAAAATGATGTCCTTCTATATATAGTGTGCGGAAACATTGATCCTACTCATAGGCCCCTCCATTGTTATGGTGCTCCCGCATGCACTACATCATGGAAATTGCTTAGTTGACGGGCGTCTTAAATTCTCAATTCTAGCTTTAGTATAATTTTTTCTAGTAATTAGTAAACGTGTTCAAATGATACGCCGTATATATAAGTTAAATACAATACAATATGATAGATTTCATTAAACAAATTAATTTGGCCGAATAAATAAAATCCATCTGTACTTTTCGATAAACAAGCAAGCATGTACTACAGTTTAGTGATCGACGACGGAAGACTAAAACTTCCCCAAAAATCTAAAAGAAAATGATTAATTTGTAGTAATTTATTTGATTTGATGGCATGCATTCCGGTTGGGATGGCCCATACGTAATATAAACAAACATCCATGCATATATATATATATATATATATATATATATATATATATATATATATATATATATATATATATATATATAATGCAAAAACAGGTAGCTAGCTTCTCATAATCAAATCAGCTTTTTTTATTATTATGTTTTTTTTTTTTGTAAAAGTGAGTTTGAATTTGTAATGTAATGATCAAGTGGAATTTCAAAATTGACTCGAGTGAAATATAATTATCGATCTGTTTCTTTCCTTTCCATATACGGAGTATTATGTATATATATATAGGGCTAAGTCCCTCGAAATGCAACGAACTTTGTCCAAAAGTCTATTGTATGCGACCAACTTTCGAGGAGGCATAAGAATGCAACCAACTTTCAAAAATGATGTTTTAATGTTTCAAAAATAATTCACTGGTTAATTAATTAATTGTTGTATATTTTGAATCCTACTAATCAATAAAGTAAAATAGTTGTTATGATTATTAGTACCTATAGATAGCAAATTCAACACAATCATGACAAGATATATAAGGTAGGAAAATTAACCTACCTAGACCAAATAGGTTCTGAAGAGCCATAACGAAATCCGAATACCCTTTGAAACCATTAATATCAATCTTTCGAAGAAATGGCGCTCCATCCATGCTCACCTTCACATACAATTTAGCTATAGCACTACTTTTCTTTCTATACGAGCAAACCGGTGGCCACCCCACCGCCATTTCAGTACTCCCATTTTTCCCATCACCAAGAATATCCAAAAACGCCCTCTTTTTGTCATTCCTCTCTCCACCACCACCGCCCGGTAGCCCTAGCCGCAACTCGGTGATCTCAAGCCCAAACCCTTCGGTTCCCATAGATCCTGTTTTCTTGGACAACAGTACTAGGGTTTTTGTTTGTTTAAAATAAGAGAGAAGCAAATGAGTTGTGTGTTGTGGGCAATGGTTGATCATAATTAGCTTTTGTTATATATATGCAAAAAAATATATATAAATTAAGAGAGTGTGGACATTAAAAGAGCAATGGGAGGACAATCATGTTAGATGTCGGTCACATGAGTTACAAATGTGGGACTCGTATTACTAAATGTATTCCAACCAACGAGACACTATAAGCCCGGCAATTAATTATATAAATAAAATATTTTTTGATATTTTTAGGTAAGATATATATGATATCATCATATATCATATACTCTCTCTCTATATATATATGATGATATATGATATGATTTGATCGTAGGGTTGAAGATATTGTTGATGATATGGTGGGTTTCATTTGTGGCCGTGTGATTTGGTTTGTGGGGACAAACCATGTGGTTTTTGCCTTGTCAAACAGGGAGTGTATACTAGAACTAGAATTAGAATCAGACCAAATCATACGTATATACTCCATACCAATTATCACTTGATTAAAAAACTATTACTTTTAGCATCTCTTTAATTTATACTTTAGGAAATATAGAGTTGTTGTGATCACATTTCAATATTAAATTGTAAAAGGTAATAATTTAATTGTCCTGACTATGCCTCGCCCTTTTGTTGCTTTTAGAATGTAGTCATCATTATAAGTTTTTTGTTGGTTGGACAAAACTATGATTAATCATGATATATATAATATATGTGATGTTTTTCATTAGTAAATACTACCTACGGGCTACGGCGTACATGCATTATTATTTTTATGTAGTATTCATACCTAAAGTGGAACATTATGGGGTTGAATTTTGGCAATACTTACACTTTAGTTAACTTTAACTTTAACGCATGCCTCTAATATATAAAAGAGTAAAGTAATTACATTCCCCGTTCTTGGAATATATGTGTCAATTATTTCACTCTCAATCTTTGGGTTAGTTTTTTTTTGCGATTGTCACTTGACTCGGATTTTCATTTCACTCTTAGTCACTCAAAGGGTTAAGAAGTCTTGAGGGATGAGAGTTTTATAGCAAAACAAAAATCCGAGTCAATGGAATGAACCCGCAAAACATCCAACCCAAGAATGGAAGTGAAATAATTGACATATTTTAGAAACAGAAAATGTAATTTACTGTATATAAAAAGTAAAAATGCTTAGTTAATTATAAATAACAAAATGTACTCAATTTTCAGAGTTTAAATTGTTTCCATGATAGAAATAAGTAGATCAACAAGCAGTCATTCGGATACCGATCCAACATAACAATACATCATCAATCTAACCATTTTAGTAATTTTCTCTTTTATTATTATACTAGACTTTAACCCATGTATACACATGGTCCGTTGATTTTTAATATGAAATTTCGTATTTAGTACCCGATTCTAATAATTAAATGTGTAAGTTGATATGTATATTAAATGTTTAGTTGGTTTCATGATAATATTACTTTATATATATGAATTTGTATAAGTAGAAATTAAAAAAAATACAAGATTTTGAAACTAAATTAGTTAAAAATACATTGATTTTTTTAAGTTTATATTAATCTTTTCAAATAATTTTTTCATACACACAATGAATTAAAAATAGAAATATCACAAATCAATTTGAATAATATTTTATCTAATGGACTAAATAGATGGGTAATTGATTAAAAAAAGTTTAATAAGTTAGGGAACTTATTTTAAAGTTTACTAAAACTAAATAATTTAAAGTAAGAATTCAAAACTAATGATGAAATCTTAAAGTGTGTTTCCTATATATATAATATATAAGATATCTAAAATATACATCAATTATGAGAAAGGATAAATAAATAAATAAATAAATAAATAGATAAATTAAGCTATACTATAAAGGGAAATTAAAAAAAATGCCACTTTTTTTCAAGTATATATCGTTTTGCCTTCTGGAAAAAAATTTGACAATATACCCCATGAAATCGCAAAAACAAATTTTCGATTTGCGATCTCGTGATTTGCTTTTGCGAGCCGTTCACTGACAGAGCTGTGGCCGAGACACCCAGTGCCATCGCAAATCGCAAATTTGTGATTTGCGATTTACCTATGCACCGAGAAATACTTGCGATCTCCGAGTCGTTTTGCACGTTCCCGAGAATTCAGTGCCATAGCAAATCGCAAATTTGCGATTTTCCATTTGCGATTTGCTAAGGCCTCAAACGCCGTCAGCGACTCGGTCACGTGCACGGGTCGCAAATGCACAACAAATTTGCAATTTGCGAATGGAAGGGGCTTATCGTCAAAAAAATTTTTCAAGGAGCAAAACGATATATATTTGTAAAAAAAATGGTATTTTTTTTAATTTCCATACTATAAATTAAGCTGGAAATTAATAATGGTGACCAAAAATGTGTTATTTTGGAGATCTTCGTCTTTTATAATCAGTCAACCGACAACTTAAATACTTATGTTGGGGAGACCTTTGACTTTTTTAATCTACTTTTCACTAATCTTCATTTTAGGTATCGAAATAGACCTTTGACTTTTTTTAATCTACTTTATGTTGGCTAGCAATAGACCTTTGACCTTTGACTCTAAAAGTGAATTGTTTTGTGTGGAGGGCTTGTATGGGCAAAATTCCAGTGGCTAAAGGTTTAGTAGATCGGGGTGTCAACGTAGGCTCAAGTCGATGTAAAGTATGTGTAACACCCACTTTATGGGTCCAGTATTTTACTATTATTTTCTGACTTGAAATGGTTAATTGAAATGTTAGGAAATATTGTAAATTTGGTAATTGAAAATAAATGGATAAAAGAGTCAAATAAATTATTGTGACTAATAAATTATTAACTGTTTTAATTTAATTCAGTTGACAGTAAAATAAAATAATATTTCCCCGCAAATGGTTTTTAAGTTCCAGGCAATGATAAGTACGGGGAATGAAATTAAATCAATTATATTACACTCTCACAGAAGTGAGTCGGTTTATTAGTTCTTATCTACATACATACGTACGCCATACATATACACGACATACATACATACATGAAGAAAACTTTGAATCAATTCATACAATCATCAAATTGAAGCTCCAGAAATCGAATTCAAGCTTCCTTGATCATCCTAATCAAGTTGTAAGTCTTAATATCTTGATTTCTAAAACCTAGAATTTGGGGTTTTGATGTTCTTGACCTTAAATCCGAAATTAGGGTTTCAAATGATTAAATTGATGTTAGTTAAGCTTCAATAACATGTATTAATCATTCCATCATCATTATAAACATGTTGTAATTGTTAATTCTTGAATTTAATGTAAACCCTAGAAATTGGGTTTTTGTGTATTAGATAAAATTAGTATGATTGATGTGAAATTGAAGCTTGAAATGATGATATAGTTGTTAGTTGATAGTTAAACCATGATTATAGGTAAATCCCTAGCATAGAAATGAAGAATTTGATATTTGTTCATGAAGAAAGTTAGGGGTTTGAGTGATTATTCAGGAATAATGGTTTTAAAGCTTGGAATAATGATGTATACATTGATAAGTGTTGATTAATGATAATGATAACCATTATTTAAGTTAAAAGTTATAAATTAATTAAAGTGTTCTTGTGAATTATAGAGATTACGATGATTTGATGAGTTATATAATGAAATTGGTATTGGTTACTAATTAGAACACTTGATCGAGTTAAATACCATGTTGTTTACATTGTAGTATTATGTTGTAAATACTAAAGATACTAGTGATTAGTAACTATGAAGATTTTAGTTACTAATTGTGTTAACATATTGATAATTGTGGGGATTGTGCTAATTCATGTGAATTGAGTAATTTAGATTTGTTTGCATAAATCTATTGATACAATGTTATATAGATTTTGAGATAAGTAACTAACTTGTGTAATTCCATTGTATTCTCAGATTTCGAGAAGACTCAGTGACATTAGACTACTGAGTGGACAACTGAGGTGTCGATGAGTGGATTGTAATCCTCAGTGTAATTTAGTTGTAACAGGTTTGGTTACAACGGGTAATCGTATTATTACTGCTTTTGACTTGCCATGATTAATTTGGTTTGATAGTAATAATACTGTTGATAGACTGGTTAGTCTGATATGTTGACTTGATTGAATATGTGATCACTTGATAGTTGGCCTTCGGGCATCAGTATTGAGGTCAACTTGTTGGTTGGTTGGGTTTGGTTACTATTGTAAGACGACAGGAATTTCCTTGTACATATCGTTAATAGGAAATTAGGTCGTATGAGATTAGTACCAAGCTATCGGTCTATTCTGTATTGGCCATACAGATTGTGGGTAAGTGTTCTGGGAGAATCCTCGGGTATTATGATATCTCCAGAACCACCGATCCTCATTGATATGTTGTGTATTGAGATGTTATCTCATTGATATTATGTGTACTGTTGGTATTCTTGGCTGAAGGTTTCCCCAAGAACCATCGATCCATTGTGATGTTATTTGTTTACGATGATTTGCTGTAAACAAGGTTGTTATGCTAAGTTAGGCTGTTGGTTATGTATTCTCTCACTTAGCGTTATGCTAACCCCACCACCCCACTTCTTGCAGGTTATGATTTTGATATAATGGGATTGTCAAGAAGTTGTTCGGGACGGAATGTTTGACCAAGCCTACTCTGATATTTGTTTATACAAATTAATGTTATTTAGCGGTTTGGAAGTAACACCCATGTTAATAAACTATGTTTTAAATTTTGTTGAAATTGAAATGTAACTTGGTATTGTTTAAAGTTGGACTAACGCTTCCGGATTTATTATATTTAAATGATGTAAATTTAGGGGTGTTACTGTATGTGATCTAGAGGTCGAATACAGTAACCATGCTCTCATTTCCTGCCCGAGAGCTTCTGACTCTCTAAAATGGATCTTTCGTTGGTGTGGCATTTCACATCTAATATCTCCTTGGTGACTGACCTGATCGCATATGGTGCTAAGTGGGGATCGTGTCCAAAGAAAAGAAAGACTTTGATCGCTATAATTCATTGCTCGCTATGGTGTATTTGGAAAGCTCAGAATGATTTGGTGTTTAATAACATCCGGAAATCTTCTTTGGCCATTTCGGGGGATATTAAATCTACTTCTCTTCTATGGATCAAGAATAGGAGTAAGGTCGTTTGTAATTGGGATGATTGGGATCGTTGTCCTTTGTAATTTATTTGTTTTCGTTTTCGTTTCTTCAAGTCATATTGTACTTGTTTCTTGGCCACTCTTAGTTTCTCTCTAAGTGGTGGTTTTTTAATAATATTTGCCGTTTCCAAAAAATTGCACCCATTTGGATTGTATTAGATACGTTTTACTATTATCAGGACTAGACTTTGTTTGATTGCTTTATTTTTGTTGTGAAACACACTCAGTTGGGATCAACAATAATTTGAACCATGTTTTGGAGGGTGAGAGAACCCATTTCGACATTTCAGTTATTGAATTTTTATCAACGGTTTAAATTTACTACATTTAACAAGATGCATTGTTTTTAAAAGGTAGTGAATTTAAATCGTTTATCAAAGAACCCTTCAAATGAGGGTTGGGCTCTCCGAACCTTACCCTTAAAATACAAGTACATATATATTCAAAAAAATATAGAGAATATATTAGCTATATGTAATTGTAGCTTATTCTTTACATTTTTTGTTTATAAATTGACTTTAAATATACTTTGACTTTTTCTGAAGAAAATAGTTTTCTAAATTATAATGTGTAGTCCTATATTTTAGTGAAACTGAAACTAAAATGATATATTCTAATTCGATATAATGAACTCATATTATGATTTTCATGGTCTAAATTTGTTATTATTTTTTTAATATTTTTGTAGCAGAGGAAGCTTGTAGCCATGTTAAGCCCATAAATATATTGTATAACATTTATTTCTCATCTTTTTTACTTTTCTTGTTTTCGGTAATTAAAGTATTAATTAATTCTGATATATGCACAGTGCGCCATTACCATTCATATGTGTTTTACTTTTATGCACATCTGTAAAATTACATAAACGACCAAGTGCCCAACATTTTTTAAATATTATCTGAACTGTGAACTACTGCCAAGCTGGGTTACTATGAAAGGCCAAGAAAAAAATACAATAAAAAAGTGGTGAAAAAGCCCACTACTCGAACCTAGCTCGATGATTGAATTATATTATTACTCCAAAGATATAACCATCGACTGACTAAACGCATTGAAACATGATTATGACCCAACCACTTGAACCAGCACAATTTGCTCTATTCATCATGATTCCATTGAAACGTGATTTGAATGTTACAGCACCTCACAAACATCAGAGAACCCTAATAAAGGTTAAAATCTATATAATGACGTGTTTATCGTAAAAGTTGGATGCCAAAATTTTTGCAAATAAATATATCATTTTTACATGATGTAAAAAGAGCTAGAAATAACGGTACAACATACTCTCAAGATTCTGGACTATGATCAAAAGTGGGACAGGTTCAGGGGGTAGTTCTCTAACCTATCAATTATACACATCTTCAATCGAATCGCTATCTCATGAACAAAGAAAAACGACTTTGAGGATGAAAAAAAATAGTTTTGTACTTTTTTTATGGGCTCTAGAAACTTATCCTACAACCGCAACATGGTTTAATCCTAAAAAATCTGATCAAGTTTCGTTTAGATAGCTAGATTCTTCATGGCATCCAACTTTTCTACTTTACCGTTTGATGGAAGGTCCTCAATACCTCCGTTTTCAGCATGCTCGTTTATCTGTTTGGAAGCCTTGTCTGTAGTTAGAGTTGAGCAGAGTCTGCCTTCAAAGTAGGTCGAGTATGGAAATTCTTCTGCACATCTGGTTTTCCATCCTACAAACGGAAACCAACTTCAGATCTAGAGCGCACAGTTAAATGAAAAGAAAAAGAAAAAAAAAATGTGTAAAAAGAGATGGCAAGGCTTACTCAGTGCAGCATCTTGATCATTAAAAGTAGCCACCAAAAGTTTGTGAACTGCAACACAGTCTTTCTGGCTCCATTCTTTCACAGACCCAAGAGCTCCATTACTAACAGTGACAAAACAGACATTTAGTGAGTTAATATATTGTGCAAGATGTACATGTAAGACACCTATAAATCCCATCCGATTGAAGAAATTCATTTGATTAGGTTGGTTTACCTCGAAACGGGGTTATTGGGCAATTCCTGGATCAAAGTGATTGCTTCTGCCTTCTTATTTGGTTCTAAGCAATAAATCATCTCGGCTGCTGCTGCTCTGTGCATCAAGGAATCTGCAAAATCAACAGCTTGGTGTCTAGGTGGTGTACAAATGGTGTGAATTCTTGCACATGTATGTAATTACTAGCATAAAAGGGGTATGACCTTTATGTTGTTCGAGGAAAATAGTATTTGCTTCCATCAGAGATTTACCATGCAGCTGACTATGAAGAGACAACGTTAAGAACTTAGAAATCATAACTTACAGAAACAGGGGAAGTGCCAAAGTGTGCATTCGAAATGAATAATATATATAAAAAAAAGAAAGATAATAACCTGAAAGTTGGTTGTTCTGCTTCTAATACACCAGAAATGAGTTTTTCAACATCATTTGTAGGAGCAGACCTTGATGCCACTTTATGGAAGAATCTTATCTGAAAAACATGCAATAATATTTAACATTTCACCTTTTCGAAAATTGAGATTTTGAAGAATGATAAATACAATTGATGATACACAGTGTGATTGGTATTTGATTGATTTGGTTAGGTAGGAATGACATACCAAACAACGATGAGTATCTGGATTCTCAGCATCTAGTTGTACCAGGTGCTTCAAAGCCTAGACAAAATAAATAAGCATTAAAACCAGTTAGCATTTAAACCAGACATGGTACCATGCCTACCATATAGGCATACAATCCTCACGATATCAAAAATATCATACGGAGCACGGTATACTAGAGGTAACATCATTGACTCGGGTTAATCTTCGCCTCTAACAGGTCACATGGGCGAAGTTTAGAATACTAGCTACAGTGAAGACAAGCTGAACATGTTAAAGGTCCCCAAAGTGTTATTCACAATGCATAACATCTGCTGAATTGTTTTATGCATAGAACAAAGAAACAAACAGTACAATTTTTTTTTCATGCTTAAGCAGTAACCGTTTATATAATTCCAAAAAATTAAATACACAAAGATCTATGTGAACGGCCAGATCCGCGCTAAAAGTCAACCATTTGACCAGACCCATTTTGACCCTTTACCCATTAGCACAACTCAATAGTATGATGGACAGTAAGAAAGTTGATATTTAAATTTTTTCCACCTGGAAAAAAAAATTACCTGCAAGGCAAGCAAGATCTTTTGCTTTCTCATATTAACTTCAAAAGAAAGCAAATGCGTCTCCAAGTAATCAGATGAATGCTTCTGAAGCAGTTTCAAATACTTTCCAGCTTCCACTAATGGATCTTCAATCTAAGATCAAATAGAAAAATTTACTTGACATACTGCATATATTTCAAATAATTTTTAATTGTGCATGTGTACTATACTACTATATACACATACAGACGACATACAATCCATATTTTCCAAACAGAAATTGAAAATCAGATAGACAAGGAGAAAACCTGCAATAACTTCTCCCCCAGTGGATCTGGATCAACTGTCTTGACATTTCGTTTCCCATACTTGGAAACGGTACTGACATTAGCTTCCTCACTCTTCACTTCTGCCTCCTGTGGAAATATCAAAATACGTTATACAGATGTGTAAAAGCTAGAGGTGGCAATTTCAGTCCATTTACTTCATATATGGGGATTCAGGTTATAGCTTTTTATCTCTACACAGATTAGATAGATAAATAAAAATTAGCTTTAAAGAAAACATATCAAACAAGTCAAAAATTACCCAAAGTGTAGTTTTAAATTTTAATGCATAAAACCTCATAATAAATCATTTTATTAGAAACTGATTTATTATGAAAAGTAATTAAACATATTTAATCATATATGAAACACTAACTACCTATACAAAATTTAGAGAATAAGAATAAATAGGGTTCCTAATTAAACGAACCCAGCCCTGCCCGCTTCAGCCCAAACAAAATTTCCCGTTTTGACCATCATTCAACCTGCTCACCCACATATTTTGCAACCTTTACAAGCTCTGCACTTAAATCTGTTAGAAAAAGACCGAGTAATGTGACATACTTTTTTAGCCCGTGCTTCAGCCTTCCTATGCTTTTGCCTTAGTTTCTTCTTCTGTGAAGCAGGCATTTTTGCTAATTCATCATCTTCTTCCGTTGCTGATTTTGGAGGAGAATCATACAGCTTGATGTAGCATCTGCACCACATGAAAACAGAACAAAAATACCAATGATCATCAGATGCTAGAAATAACACGTCAAAGGGGACACATCCCTATTTCTAAAGAACTTGAGATATATTGTCCTTTCTCAGCCAACAAGACAAAATACGGTTTATTATGGTCTAATTGCATGATAATGTATCTAACTTTGGTCCAATTTTTTATACATAGTATAATATAACCACCTTTTTTAATCCGAGAAAAAGAAAACCAAAGTTTCAAAAACTTTGATCAAAGGTACACTTTCAATAGTCAAATCTAAGATAATTTGTCTCAGTTAAATGGTCAAAGACGTTTCAGCTAATGTGTTGTTTGCTTGCTATTCTTATGTTGCACCTTAAACGGGTAATCTTATATCCTTAGGTAACTAGTCCCTTAAAAGTTGCCAAACTTTCTAAGACATAATAGCCACAAAGCTTCACCTTATAGCTCCAGCTGCTGCCTTGCGAAAATAAGCATGAGCATGAAGTCGGTCTTGAAATCTTAACATTTCAATATAAGCACGCAGAGTCATTTTTCTTAAACAATAAGAATGGAAATCAAACTGGTCTTCAGTTATATCTGCATAATGTTTCTCAACTGCCAAAAACTTTTTCAATGCACGTCCAAGGTGACCCTGCCGGAAATAACTTTCACCAGAAGCAAGTTCATACCTTCAAAGAGAAACAATTATTTATAATATATATTTTGTAGATATGGCTGTTGTGTCATACATTGGGGTTTGAAGAACCAGTTTGTAACAAAAACTAACCACATGCACTGCATGTCATGCAGGTTGTTGTGTTGTTCACCATCTTTTGTGAACAATACAGCTGTCTTTTCCGCAAGCGGAACCTATCAAAAATTATATAAGCCAAAATTAGAAAGTAAAAAAAATAACGAAATCCTCTGCGACCGTGCAACTAAAGTAAGAGATTAAAGAGAACATATTTTGGGATTCAGACCTGGTCGGCCTGCAGCATTCTTTTAACGCATTGACTATTTACATAACGATCAGCAAGATCCATGCACCTAGCTTCATCTGCCAATGCAGCTGCTGCTGCAAAGTCCCCAGCATGTTTTAGTATCTTGCTCTGCAAGAAAATAAGGGCATTCCGTCAGATATTGCATACTTTCAACCAAATTTATTGAATCTCGTCGCTTACAGTGGCTTAACATAAAAAATGTGGACACAAGGAGAGGATTTTCAAGTTATCTTTTATCTCCTTTTTATTTCTTACTGTAAATGTTAATCAGTTTAACCGTGTTTTCCTTGTAAGTCACTGACACCCTCCGGTCTCCAATGACTAGATGCATTTTCTTCCTTATGATTATTATATAACTTATAATTTGGTAATTGCAAAACTCTCTTACTCTTCTATACAATCGAGAACCATTTCACAACCTTGTGAACTTGAGTTAAACAAATTTAAAAAGAAGTTATATTCTAAATCAGGGAGCAAATAAATAAATATACGATTCCAGAGATACGATTATTCATAATAAACAAGAAGACAAAAGGATAGCATAAGCCGACCTTGACAGAGTATAAATCAATAACAGTTGGAGTATGTTGCATAGCTTCCTCAATTTTAGCGAGAGCTATATCATAGTGGCCTCGTCTGTCAAAATGCTGCAAAAGCACAGCACAAGAATGAAAATATGCATATTATTTGAGTTCAACCATCGTACTTAGGCACTTAGCAACAACAAACCTGAGCCAAATAAAACAAGGTCCACATAAGTGTTGAAGGTGGCTCTTTTTCTGACCTGGACATAAGATGTAACCATTTTAATTAGTGAAAATTCCATAAAAAGAAGAAGCAACGAGAGAAGTTCATGATCCAATATTACCTTCCAGAAAATCCACCGGTTTTTTTAAGTGACTCCTCAAAACCAAGCACCAACTCTTCAAGAACATTGGCCTGCATATAAAGGTCATGACTATGTCACAACGATGCAATAAAGCATCCAGAAAGTCAACAAATATGTAAGAGGTAGGTTGCACAAACCTTGCCAGCGTGATCATATAGAGGAGAAAGGTCAGAGAACAGTGATGGGATTCCCTACATGTACCATTAATACCAGTTTGAGTTTTCACAGGTCATCAAGAAAATATCTATATATCAAATACAAAAACTAGGGGTACCTTTGTTAGGAGAGGCCTAACATAATTTTCTGCTGCATCCCGAAACTTTTCAGCATTCAAAAAATCTAGCGGAATCCTCTAAAAAATGTTGTGATTTCAGGAATTCATTCTTATTTGAAAAAAGAAATATCAATATTTAATTATTTGAGTAAAAAATTTGATCACCTTAACAGCAGAAGACCAGTTGTATTGCTGCCCAAGAGATTTGTACAGAGCATCTAACTTATATATTTCCTCAGAAGAATATTTGCCAGTCTCTGAGTGCAGTCCAACACACTTCTGTAATCCTTCATAGTATCTGCATAGATGAATGGCCCAATTAGGTTTGCATTATTACAATGAAAATACTAGAAATATAGATAAAAAGACTCTGGTTTGTCTACCTGTAGTTGTCAGGATTCATTGTAAGTAACACTTTGTACAATTTTTCACCTTCCTCAAGACAATTAAGCTTCACAAGAAGAGAAACCTCTTCCTCCTTGTATGATAACTTATCAACCTTTATGATAATATATAGGTTAGTGGATGAACCCAATTATTCAAGTCTTCTTTAACATTATACAAAAGTCAATATAAGATTAACTTACAATTTTGAACTCTCTTCTACGCAACTCCGTAAGAGCTTTCTCAAGTAAGCCACATTCCTCCAATAAAGATATCTGGAAAACCACAACGCGTAAATGTTACCCACACCGTATGCATATAATTAACTTCAATTTCACATGCTAAAACTAGAACTTCAACTGAATCACTGTGCTGCAACTCTTATACTTACGAGAGTGAAACAGCCATATGAAGAATGATATGTAGGCCTAAAACTAGACCTAAAAATGTGATTGGTGAATGTGAATAGTTGATTTCATGTAGGCCTAACATGAAGATTATTTAATTATCTACTACCTGTGTTAGTATGCATACTGGTTTCAACACAATTAACAAAAAGGTTTCACCTTGATAGCATTATTACATATCACAACTATTACCTTGTATAACAGCATTTCTCCATGCTCACAGCGTTCGCTTTCTGGAGGATAATCATCCTCGAGAGTCCCTTCGTATGCTTCCAGAATATCAATTGCTTTTGACGCACTAGTAGATCAACATCCACAGAGAGGTTACAGACGGTGAAGAAAAGAGATGAAACGATTACAATAACCATCATCACATTGACAATATAGAAAAATTACTAAAGAAACACTATCAATAATGGTATGATGAGAGTACAACTAAAACGTCAGCTCATGAACATTCATCAACATACAAAGATCTTGTAAGAATCAAAACAACAAAAGAAGAAGCGTTCTAACCACATTGATATTGAAAAAAAAATAAGAATCAACGGACCACAACTTACTTGGAGTTTAGATGTTGAGAAACTGCAAAACCAATCCAATTCATCCGATGATTGGGTTTCAAAGTCAGTAATTGTTGTCTAGTTTCAACAAAACCTGACAAATCGCGCATTTGTGCCTACAACCGAATGGGAAAGGCACCGTCAGCTACTAAAAACAAAATAAAAATAAAGGATGAAGTTTAAAGGGATGACAATCTTCACGTAATTGACGCTAACAATTATGCTATGCTTACAAACAAGACAATAATTAGTTGATTTTTTCCAAGCTACAACTATCAACCAATATGACCAACTTGAAGGGACCATTTGTATCATGCTTCATAATTGTTACGGTGTAATTCTTAGGTAACTCAAAATTGCTCATATTGGTATGCCAAGTAACAAGTAAAAGAATAACGGGAAAGGTGCATGTTGTAAAGATATACCTGTAAGAGAGATAGGTCCCTAAGTATTTCAATATTGTCAGGATCTATCCTCAGAGCATTCCTGTAACATTTAATTGCCTCCCTATACTCTCTGTCTGACCGATAGAGAAGACCATACACGTGCCAACATACATGACTTTTCAAGTCATTCTACAATTAAATAAGTGAACGAATATTGTAACAACGTACTTGTCAGAAAATAAATCTATATAAAAATACATTAATGTATGATCTGGAAGTTACCCAACCTTCAATCCTAGACGTACAAGCTCGTAGGCTTCTTGCTTACGGTCCATGCAGTTCAATGTTAATCCCTTCATCGAGAGGGTTTCTAGTAGACATAGAAGTACAACAGATGAGAAAAGGTTTACAAGTCACGAGCATATGTCAATAACATAGGAAGCACGAGCATATGTCAACTTTAGAAAAGTATTTGAGAAAGTTATTACTCATTTAAAACAACTTCCCAAACAAAAATGAAACATTGTACAAACCTCCATGATCTGGAAATTTCTTCAATATAGCATCTGCAGCCTTTAACCCCTTTTTATACTGTTTTGTTTCATAAGATTTCTGCCAAAGAGACAATTATGAGAGCATATGTTATTTCACATGTAAACAACTCAAGAAAGACAAAGTTCTGGTTTCAAAAAGATTCCAGCAGCATCAAAACTACACGAATTGTAATTAACATATATCAAGATCAATTCAATTTGAACTATTGTAGTCGCAAAAGCAGTCATAAATCTTATGAAGAAGCAAAGCGGTCATGGAAATGACTTGAAAAGGTTATCATGAAGATACAGGATAGCGTGTTTTCAGGCTTATTATAAATGATTATCATTTGGATAAGTTTAGAACTTGATCAAGATCGATCAAGGGTTCATCCAAGGAACCAGCAATAGTTACTAGGTCTCAATAATATCCTAAAGGTACTTGAGGTGGCAGGTTTTAGAAAAGAAAGCCCCTAAACTGCATGTTAAATATTATACAATACATGTATGACGGCATGGAATAAGGTGCAAGAGCATGATGGCAAGACTGAGTCGTTCCTACTACTATAGAGTCCCTCACTTTTTCTGCTTATCATGTATACCTCATGAAACATAGCAAACAAAACAAAAAAAACTAACATTTAGGATAAATTCACCACTTATAAATTGATATAAGCCAACGATTGACGAATCAAGTTAAATTGTAGACATCACAACGAACATCAAAACAGCATCCCTAATGAATTTGATCACCACATTAAAGAAATACGCGTATTTCTATGGCATATCATATCATATAGAACACACACTTGTGTTTAAGTCTCTACAAATCATCTCGATTCTAACCTCAGTTCTGCTGCAGATGCCTAATGTTTAAATAACTTATAACGCTACTCAGCTGTATCTCAAATGACCAAAATTATCCACAGCGCATTCAATGTGATAAACAAACACGCAATTAACGATACAAAGACGAGCAGTGCATACATATATATATACTAGCTAGGGTTTTGAGAACAAAAAGTGATATGAGATTGAAGAGCTTACGACGATGAGTTTGAAGAGATTGGCTTCTTTAGGTGGAAGTGAAGCGCCCATTTTGTGTTTGTTTGTGTGTCGACGAGCGATTTCTAGAGAGAGAAACAGGGGGTTTAGAGAGAGAAAGGAAATAAAAGTTTAATGAGGGTTTTTATTTTATATAGAAGGCGGGGTGAAGATGCGAACGTCGTGACTTTTTGGTGGCGTTTATCTTCTGCAACCCAACCCAACCCTACTCGCTTCTTCTCCTGTTTAGCGCACACAATTTAACTAACGACTAACGATTGGTGCAAAAATAGCATGTTGTAACCAAATAAAAGGGTTCCTATGTAATTTTCTAACCGTCTTTTGTAACATTTATCATCTTAAGGCCTGCATACGCAATTTTCTAAACAGTTCAGGTAACAATAAGATATAAATGTTCCTGGAATACTTATGCTCTCACCTATCAAACTAATACAAAAGCTCTTGTCGAAATAGATCCCCATAAATGTCCTATTGTTCATAGGTATTGATGCGTCGTGTTAAGAACTAAAAACACACGAGAAATTGACAATTCAATCACATATGTAATGAACAAATTTGCTTATACTCAATAATAAATAATTAATAAAGGGTATTTCATTATACATTTACCTTTATAATCAAGTTACTTTAGAGTAAAAAGCTGGGGAAAAAAAAGGATATACCAATTATATAAATAACCGAAACTCTGTTAACATTCATCAATCAATTTTAATGTGAATTATTATTTTTTTTTTTCACACTTGTTGTTCATAGTAGTTAAGATTTTGTTGGTGAAGTTTTTTTTTAAAAAACATCAGGCTGCAAATGGGGAAGTTTTTCCCCCCTTTTATTTTTGTTGATAATTTTTTTCATCCTTCGTATATGCAACCGTATTTTTGTAAGTGGCTTTTTTATTTCATCAATTCCTTAACTTGTTAATAATTGATTTTGGCTTGATTTTGAAGGTTTATACTTACATATGAAATATACTTAACCATTGTGCGAACATGAAAAAAGTAATGATTCACTTCTTCAAAATTCATGTGAACTAGAACAAAATAAACATTCACAACTTAATAACTTGTTTCATCATCTAAAAGTTTTTGTGAACCAAAAAAAGAAAAAAACTTCACAACGGTAATTCTTATGTTAATCCGTCAAAATGTGATTTCAACATATTTACAATAATACCACAGCCCAAAATGATATATTTGATCAGATGTGATGGAAGGCCAAACTTTGTTTTCATCATTAACACGTAATCATTTTGTTCTCACAGGATCCCATGTGTGTGTGATTCAATAGTCATTTGTAACTTTTGGAATAACTTTTGTATTTATATATATAAATGAGATCCCGTGAAAATAAGGGTATAGAAAAAATTCCGGTGAAAATAGATCTCAACTATTGATCTAATATATATATATATATATATGTATGTATGTATGTATGTATGTATGTATGTGTGTGTGAGAGAGAGAGAGAGAGATAGAAAGGGGTTGGAATAAAAAAAAGATTCATATATGATATTTTATGTGAACTAAAAAAATAAGGTTCACACGAGAAAAATATTTTTTTGTGAATAAAAAAAAAGTAAAAAAGCATAAATAAAAAATTAAGGTTCACAATCGAAAAAGTTAAAAACTTTTATGTGAACCCAATACAATAAATTAATATTCACAATTGAAAATGGTAAAAACTTTATGTAAAAAATAATAATTAAAGTTTACAATTTGAAAAAGTAATTTTTTTTTATGTGAAATAAGTTTAAGGTTCAAAATTAACAAAGTTGTAAACTTTCTATGAACTCAAACAAAAAAATTAAGCTTCACAGTTATAGAATTTATTAAATTCAAATAAAAAATTAAGTTCACAATTGGAAAAGTAAAAACAATTTTGTGAACAAAAAAAATTAAGCTTAACAATTAGAAAATTTATAATTTTTATGTGAAAAAACATCAAGGCTCACAATAAAAAAAATTCGTGAAAAAAAATTAAGTTTCAAATATAGAAAAGTTAAAAAAATTATGTGAAAAAATAAGGTTCACAATGAAAAAAAATTAAAATAATTTTGTGAACCAAAGAAAAACAGATAAGGTTCACATTAGAAAAGTTCATGATGATAATTTTATGTGAAACAAAAAATACAAGGGTTCACAATTAAAAACGTATGTAGAACAAAAGAAATATAAGTTCACAACCAAAAATAAATTGTGAAACAAAAAGTGTTTTCTTTGCTTTTTTATCTCCACACCTTTCACATATAGCTAGATTAAATCAAGAGTTTTTTTATCCCTTTGTTTTCCTTGTGTGTGTATATATGGTGAATAATCAATTGTGTAGATATAATAAGATATACGGTTAGAAATACAAATCATTAAGAAAAAAATGACTCTTTCAAACGACACACATTAAACCCCCATTTTTTAACAATAACAATATTTATATATTCGAGTTTTTACCAATCAGCTTTAATATGCTTTTACTAAAAAATCATGATTTTGGAGTAGCAATTTAATTAATTACTATTGTTATTAAAGTTGTTAAGTATATTTCAAACTCCTATATACATACAGGATATTAATTGTTTAATTGGAGTAGAGATTTTACTTTTTGATTGTTTAATTAGAAATAAGCCTTTTTATTATTATTATAGTTTTTTTAATCAAAGTAAAAAGATCTAATATTAATTGATAATGTCAAAATTTCAAAATATATATATTGTAATAATTAAGATTAAGAATAGAATAGAAGATAAGATGAAATATAATTAATAATGTGAAAATCCTGCTTCCTATATTATATTTAAGAAGATTATATATGATGAAGTAAACATATGTACATGTGTTTACCTCGCAACCATTTGATTGTAGTTATATACTAAACTAGGTGAAGACCCCGCGACAACGCGGACTTTTACAAATTTGTTGTTTTCATATTTTTAATTTTAGATTTTAAGCATAGGTTTATTGGGATCAATTTAATCTTTAGTTTGTTTTTAACTTAAAAACCCTTAAACATTAATAATCTTAACGCAATCCAAAGAAAGATTTTGTAAAGTTAAACTAAAATTTTTATTTTGTTGTTAACTTAAAAACACTTTAAAATTAATCATTTTTGGCTATCTCTCACTATTACTACAATTTTGTTATATGTATTTTCCTTTTTTGGGCTTATTCATGAGATTAATAATTGTGTATTTTGACCCATATTGGTTAATAGGATAAAATTTAATCCAGACCCCAAAAACGTGTTGGGCTAAATAAATCAATATAAATAATAATATTAATGAATGTGAAAATATAAGTGTTAAATTCTGGATAATAAAGAGCATAAATTCTATTAACTAGCAATGGGAATGTAATTCTTAAATATGTTTGAACAAAAAAGTAAAAACATAATGCAATTCACATAGTATTCTTAAACTCTATTTGATATTAAAGAAGTTGAGATCCACCATATAATCGTCAAGCGAAGTTCTTTGATTAGTTGATCCGTCTTTAGTAACTTTCCCATGACATTTTTAATAGTTTCTTCACCATCATTGTCTTTAGAGACGTTGAATTTAATCCAATCAACAAATGCTTCTTAAACGAAATTGTCTACAAATAACATGTAATAAATACGAAAGATCTTCAATTAATAGGGAACAATAATTTTATTTAAGGATGTTATTATACCTTCTAAATTGTAGGTGATGGTGTCATCTTCTAAATCATCATTTTTTTGATCTACAAATAAAGAAATGGTAACAAAAGTTTGTTGAACAAAATCGTCTACAAATAATTTGTTACAAATATAAACGATCTTCAATTTAAAGTGAGGAATATAATTTAATCAAGGGTGTTATGATCTTCTGAATCATGATGTTTTTTATCTATAAATTTAAAAGGATGGGAACAATTATGATCATAACAAAAGCTTGTGATTTAATCTCTAAAGTTTATCTTTTCTAATGATTTTGCCCTTTTAACTTTTTTTAGTTTAATAAATCTAACTTTCAAAATTTTGATGGTTTAACCCTCCAAGGGTTAAATTAAGAATTCAATGCAAACTTAAAGAGTTAAATCATTACGATAAAAAAGTGAAACTTTGATGATTAAACAATTATTAACCCTGATATATAAAAGAAAGATTTATTAATAATAATATTAAGTATTTACTATATTAATATTATTAATATTTAATTTAATATTTATAAATAATCATATATGTGGGATAGGAAACTGCCGAAAGATTGCTCCATTTTTTTAGGTCATTTTTTCCCCTAAAGAAATTGTAATTTATTAAAATAATAATTAATTATTAATAATAATATTTAGTATTTACTGTATTGATATTTAATTAATATTCTATTTAATATAATAAAATAATATGTGAGGAGAAAAGTGTAACTATGGAGATTGAATATATACCATTAAATCGTATGGAAGGAACCCATTGAAGGACCCAAATTGCTCCATAGTATTATGTTTTTTTATATATAATAATAATAAAGATATGCTTGAATTTCAATCAAATGATCCATCGCCATAATATCGATCTTAATATACGACCATATAAATGTGTGATGATTGACAAGTACTTTCCATGATAAAATACTACTTCATCCGTTTTAAAATAATTGTCCACCGACAAAAATACGCAGTTTAATAAAAACATAATCATTACTGCTTTCTCTTTCTTACTTTTTGCAGAATAACAGTTTTACCCTTAAACAATTAATTACAACATTCTTTAAAGTTTGTAATAATCATTCAAAGTAGGGATAATATTGTAATCACAACCAAAACTTTCTTTCTATTTTTGAAAGTGGACAATTAATTTGAGACGTTCAAAAAAGAAAACATAGACTTTATTTTTGGGATGAGGGAGTAGTATTTTAAAGAGTTTTAATCATAATAAAAGTTACCCCGTACTTGAGTATATTAGACTTCTTATAATGTACATCAATGGATATATCTTTAATTAATGTTAGTTTGATTTGATAAGTACAACACATTGCAACTTAAGAAATTTTGAGTTCAGATGTTCAATAACATCCAACTTAAACACTTTCTCGAGTCTCAGCTTAAATAACCAGATAGAACTCGACGCATCCACGAGTATAGAGATACATGTATATCAACATGTGCATAATACACAAATGGCTTGAAAAGGATCGACTTGATTGAAGTTTTTAAGAAACTCTCATGCACTGTTATACTCAACTTTTCTGATCAAGAGGCTGTCCAGAAAAGATATAAGTTGTTCAGACTTCGATTTTATTGCTAATTCAATGGCAGGGAAGAAGCAATGCAAATACCTTTGCTAAGTCGCACACTAAGAAAAATGATAAACCAAAAAATATCCAGACACACTCCAAAATAGACAGCAATGCAACCCCCAAACACACCATAGTTCTCAAAAAGACCATAAAAACAAACAATACAGGAGGAGGTAGAAACCATCATCCCTACTAGAAAAGTTTAACTACACTCGACACAAAGCCACTGCACCAGATCTCATGTTCTCAAAATATATTTTTTCCCAAGAAACCTGCCAACTACTTTCACAGGCTTTCACAAAAAAAGAGAAAAGAAACAAAGCCACGATAAACCTGAAATTAACAAGCATGTGTCAACAGTCGCGAAATCAAAGTTTTATTAAACTTTTATGCAAATTTATATTCATCATGTAGTTAGATATTTGGCATACCTCGCATCCAAAAAAAGTCCTGCTACCTGTCAGGCTGCATTCTTTAGCTATGAGAACGCAGCATGACTGGCGTTTCAAACACATACCTGAATGTACAAAGAAATATTAATTTCATACTCCAACAATTCCAATGACAAATTATATTGCAAAAGCAAGGATATAATAAACAAATAGGTAAGCATAGCTGCATATATACAAAGAGAAAAACAGCTCAAAATAGATAATAGAATATGGGTGGATCACCATAAATAATTGGGAATACAGCAGCTGCCCAAAGTGCTCTATGAGTATAGGAGGACACATAAGGCCTAAGGCCTGCAGCACCACAAGCACCATTCAGAATTTCAGAAATTCAGTTGGAAAGCGATCTTTATCAGCTAATTTGAACAGGTTTGGACCTGTTTAATACTTCACTTATCAAACGTCATTTCAGTGTATCTGCACAGTAAGCAAAAACAGTTAAAATAAATCATTTATGTACAAAATGAAGACAATATCCAGACCAAAAATGAATATAAAAAATTCGAACTTGCCTGCGAGCTTTATTTTGTCGTTGCCTCAAATCATCATTTGCAAGCTCTGCAAAATAGAAATTATTATGAACCAAATCTATCATTTGGCTAGTAGAAGAGTGAATAGCATAAAAAGGTACCAAACCTTGTCAAATTTCTCGGTTTGAGTGCTCAACTTTTTTTCTCATCGGTAAATAGCATATCAGATAAAATGTTACCACTAAAAATTGATTATTTTACTTTTTTTTTACCATTTGGAGCATTAAAACATAGTAAACTGATTTTTGGGCGGTTGTGGGCTAAAGTTTAATGTTTTTACTATAAAAAGACAGATTATTTTCCTTCTGAATCATCGGCAAACAAAAAAGATTCCTTTAAGAAGCTTGAGACCTTAAATTTTTAAAACTAGTTAACCATTGTCCCTTTATTGGAGATGAAGAGCTTAAATATCTTCATTGATATTAAAAACAAAAAGGAACCGAATAAAAATTTGATAAAGTTTGGCCTTGTTGTGCTCTTTACCCTTAACTCCTAAAGAGAAAAATAAACACTCTACCTGTAGAACTTTATACAGTTTGGTCCAAAAGTACAAGGGTATACCTACAATTTAATAATAATGATTTGATGAAACCAGCATTATCTCTTACCAGGTCTTTGAGAAGGCTTCACTTCACTGCCAAGTTTATTTGTATTATTATCTTTGCTGCAAGAAACAACAAAAAGTTAAGTCAATGAACTGCATGAAACACTCTGTCAATATACCTCAAGCCATAACATTAATGTACCTTGTAAGAGAAGGTAATGAAGATGGCTGGCCAGAGGGGCGAGCATGATAAGTACCATCCATTGTAATGTACGGGTACGTCCCCCCTAGTCCAGCAGCACCTAAAGCTCCAGCAGCACCAGCCAAAACTGGTAGCCTAGTAAAATAGAAACAGTTTGGTTACTCAGCTTAACCTTGCAACAGCCAAACACACAATAGTATACCATCGTAAGAGTTTCAAAAGCAACCAAATACACTTATAAAGGGCTAAATAAGAGTACCATGTCATCTCTGAATTTCCCATCCCATTGGGTTGACCAACATAGCCAGGAAATGCCATGCCAACAGCAGGAACTCCAAGACCACCAGGATGCTGGCCTGGAAATTGCATAACTACGTGGCAAATTCATACAAACAACAAATTAATTACGATCAGAGCATATGCATAGAACTAATAAACAAAATAACTTAAATGTTTTCTTAGGAAGTCCTTTACCTGGCAAAAACGTCGGAGCTCCAGGGAAATTTTGATCACCATGATTACCACCAAGGCTTCCATAAGAAAATGAGCTCATTCCACTGCTAGCAATACTACCTTTTCCTCTTCCAACCAACACTGTCTTGGAATCATTTGATTCTGTAGAAGACTCTAATTCTGTGGATTCATTCGCATGTACGGGACCAGGTGTTTTGGGTGGGGAAGACGCTCGAGATCCAGTAGCAGATCGAGGCACAAACTGCTGATTGGGATGAAGCTGATTTGGAACCCTATTTACTTGGTTATGATGAGGTGCAACTGGTTGATAGGCCATATGTCCAAAATTCATTGGACCTCTCCCTTCGGACCTTGTATGCACATTGTTCAGGGGCTTTCCAGCAATAGCTGAGACTGAATCATCTATATAAAGCTTGTCCATGCCCAAGGAGTCGGAGACATTTCTTTCCCGCGCATTGTTGGGCTGAGAAATTGGATAATTCTCAACCATAACAGGAGGGCGTGGACCCCGATTAAGCGGTCCACTTTGAACATCCTTTTTCTGAGTCGTATTGGTTTGTTTATTTGAAGAGCCTGAAGGATAAAATGGTGGAGAAGCAGAGTTTAGATTTGATGCAACAAGATTTTTTCTAACTAGAACTTGAGCAGTATCTGACGATGATGTAGCTGCAGAAGCTCTTCCTGAACTTGCATGGGGGTTTTTATCCACGGACTTTTTGGACCTAAAACATTGGTAATCAATCACTGAACATATCAAACAAGTAATAGTGGAAAAATTACAAATCAGGATATTACTACTCACTGTTTGCTTTGTGCAGGGGCCTCGGAACTGTTCTGTGTAGAAGGTTGATATCTTCTAGGGCCTCGGCCTCTCACAGACTTGGGAGCATTAGTTTGACTGCTATTATTGAATGTTTTAGGCCTATTTCCGCGTTCAAATCCACTATCCTCTCCTCGACTTCTACTACCACGGACTCGATTACGGCCACGAGAAACCCTCCTACCCTGATAAAACATAATATATTAGGATATATATATATATATGTACATACATATATGTATGTACATATATACATATATGTATGTAGGGTAAGGTTCCAATGAGAACACTTCAAATATAAGAACGGTAAGAACACTTCATAAATGCATAATTAGCCAACAAAATCATTAGATTCACACTCATACATCTCAAATATGTGTAGAAAAATTGATTAGAATAGATGCGAACTTTCGAAAATACACAAAAATCGAAAAAATGATTGATGCACAATTATAGAGATAATCGTGCATCAATTGTTTTTTTCGATTTTTGTGCATTTTTAGAAGTGTGCATTTGTTTTTCTTTGCATATTTGAGATGTATGCTTGTGAATCTAATGATTTTTGTTGGCTAGTTGTGCATTTATGAGGTGTTCTCACCGTTCTTATTTTTGAAGTGTTCTCATTTGATCCAAACTCATGTATATATGTATACATATATGTATGTATATATGTATATATATGTATACATATATGCATGTATAGATGTATATATGTATATGTACACACTTAGGGTGATAAATGAAAATACTTTGTGCTATTTTTAACCTATTAAGCACATCTCTTTTCAATTTTATTTATTTGAATGTTTGACCACTTAGATGTAAGGAAAAAAATATAAATGCATCGCTTTTGATCTGACAGAGATACAAATTTAACCCGCATCGACCCATTCCTAAGTAGATGGGTCCAAATTTATCACCTCTAAAAACACACGGTATATACATTTCCCTGAAGGAAAAATGTTCACCTCATCAAAATGCCTTTCATGTATTGTCAACTCTTCAAACTTGTCATGTCCCCATTTTCTGTCATCTCTCAACTCCCACAACTTCCCTCTGCCGAGACTACGCCTGAACATAATATTGACAAACCTTGTTATTCAAAGTATACTCATTCCACGTAATCGAAGGATTTGTTGATATATGCCATACATAAAATGATAATATACTTCTACAACAGTAATGATTCTACTAGCAAGTTTGATCTCCAACACAGGGAAAGCACATGCTTAGTTTCATGTTTAGTGTTGCAGGGCACATTAAGGTAGTCAACATCAGCCTTGAGTTAATGACTTTGGATGCAACCGTCAACTCCCATTAGTTAACTGGGATCATGTCCAGTTCATCATAGCATCAGAGTATAAGTTTGTGGTATAACAACCTATGAAACAAAATATTTATTTATTTCCTTATGTTGAATTTGAGTATTAGTGGGTGATACCAATTTAAAAAAGTTATAAAACAATTGACAGTACGACACAACATTCTTGTCAGTGATGAATGTACACTTCCCTCTAGACCAAGGTTGAAAAAGTCGTAAGTCGGGGATTAGTCGGTCGGGAAATTTTACGGACTAGTCGGAGATTGGTCGGATTTTGACTTTTATTGACTTTCTAGTATCTAAATAAATTTTCAATATTATATATGAATAAATATAGATGAGAACCATAAAGATAAACATAAATATACATAAACTCTAACATAGTTGTCATAAGAAAACTCCAACATAAACATTGTAGTTCGATTGTTCAATTTTTTAAAAAGGTGACCATCTTTGACCAGCCCAAAAACCCGTCTTTGACCCACTTTTTCCCGTCTTTGACCCGCTTTTTGACCAAAGACCCGCCTTTGACCCGCTTTTTGACCAAAAAACCCATTTTTTTCACGTTGACCCGTCTTTGACCGACGTTCTGACCGACTTGGCCATGGATTAGTCGGTAGCCATGATTGGCCGACTAATCCCGTCTTTTACAACCATGTTCTAGACATAATAAAGCCCAAATTTTGTGTTGTATTTTACGTACTAGAACGACACAAATGAAATTGAATTGAACTTAAGATTTCCATGTTCTTAGTGCGATCAAGTAGTTGTTTTCAAAATTTGCATTAGTAGCCTTGAGCTACACTTAACACTTGGAAGGAAAAATACATAAAGTAAGATAATCATGTGCGGAATTGTATGAAGTTGCTATTTAGGATCAACTGACTTTTATGTGGAACTTAATAAACATATGTATTTCAACTAAAGGATCATAACATAAACATTTCATCTGAGATTTCGTAGAACAGTATCCAAACTTGTTGCCTTTTTTGTTATACGGTAATATGGTGGCTTCAGTATCACCCAAGATTTCTTAGGTATATGTTAGCAAATCAATTTTTCTTTGAATTATTATTCAAGTGTTTCTATGTGAACTGGTCCATGTTCATTAAGCACCTAATGCGCGTTATGCACAAGCCTTCCGGCTTAGCTTCCAGGACTTATGATGCGCTTTTTAACATCAACATTGTCAGCATTCCATTCTTATACTTCTCATAAGAGCCTTGACATGTTTACTTTAACTATTTCTCGCAACTGTTGACTTCCATAAAAAAGGGGGGGAAAGGTATCAGATTCTTAAATAACAACTGATGTTGTAGTTAAAACATAAACAAAGGTGCAACCTATTCTAGTCAATATTCGGTATTTCCAGAGTAATCATCAATTAATAATGAAAACATTTGGTTAAGCTTTATGCCTTTTCTATGCCAATTGATACAAAAGCAGTTTTCCTTCAAACTGCCCCCCCCCCCACCCCACCCACACACACAAAAAGGCACATCCTAGTAACAATATGACTGACCAAACTAACAGGTAAAACTATCTAACTATTAGGGCCAAAATAATATAAAGGATCATTCAACTAATTACAGCAATGCACCTGATCCAATTGATCCAAATGCATTTTGCCTTCAAACTCTCCACTCCAAACAAAAAAAACACACATCCTTGCCACAACAAGAGTGACCATAGTAAAAGGTAAAGCTAACTAGCTAAGGCTAGAACATTCAACATATTAAGGGATCGTTCTACTATTATAGCCAGCTATTATAAAGTTTGCACCTTTTATAAATTTGATCAACGCATATGCATTTAGACTCCAACACTTCACACTTATAAAGAGAACCCACATCTTTGCAGCAATAAAAACTAACCAACCTAACAGTCAAAACCAACTAATTAAAGCTAGATACATTTTAGATGAGCATTCAACTAATTACAACAATGCACATAAACAAGCATATAGAATCAAATATATCAACAAATAAAAAAATATATACATGAATTGAAGTAAATGAATCACCTGTGTCTACCCCCAGCACTATCTCGAAACCGATCATCATGCATATAAAACGCACCCGCAGTCGGCACTGCAAATGGCTCATTCTCCTTCTTTTCCCCTTGGCCTCCTTCTCCTTCTCCCACCCTTCCATTCACATTATCATCACCACTCTCACCCACATCATCATTCTCCTTTTTAACTCCAATAGAATTCCCATCAATAACACCTTCAACAACAGCAACTTCAACTTCCTCAATCACCCCTTCTTCTTCAACTAAATCGTCATATTCATCATCCTCATTTTCATCATCATCATAATACTCTGCGGCAGCACCTTGAGCATCAGATTCACAATCGGAAGCCCTAGAATCAACATCCCTAACCCTAATATCATCCTCATCTTCATCGTCACTCGCCACCGTACGACGCCGCATCTTCAGAGAAAGCTTCGCTTGCTCCGGATCACTCTCGTACTCTTCTTCATCCGCCATATCAACTCTCAACAACCACAAGAATAAAAAACCCTAACTTTATTGACAACACACAACCAAATCAAAAAATTGGAATCGAATCTCGATAATAATGGGAATGGAGAGAGATTAAAAAAAGATTTGATCAACAGTAACAAGTGTCGGGCTAGGGTGTTGACTTGTGGGAAGAATTAATTTATTTTTGTATGATTCTGATTCTGATTCTGATCAGATGATTGTATGTAATTTTATTTTCTAGGGCACCTATTTGGGTGGAAATTTGAGAGTAGAAGATAAGGGGCGGTAGATGTGTTTATAAAATAGAAGCGGCTTAACTCTTACAAACCCCTCAAGTTTTAGAAAACTTGCACATTAGGCCTTGATAAATGCTTAAGCTCATTGCAAGCAATCAAAACTTTATTGAATTAAAAAGTGTTTAAAGTTTTAAACCTTTAATCTATGCATCTTACGTTTGTAACCCTTTTAGATAGTGTTATTATTATTATTATCATTATTGAATGGCTAGGCTGTACGTTGAAGAAAATTAAACTGATTATGTACGATGTTAAGCAGATGTACGTGATCTTAAATTATAAAAATTAAGGGCTCAAGTTCTTACAGTGATACATACATACATATTTCATGTATATATGTATGCACTTAGGCCATAATTATTGCATTTCTAAAAATTAAAATTGGAATGAGATATCAAGACAATGGAACAAAATACATGCATATAAATACTATGTTATGCTACTATTGCGTAGCCTTTTGCCTAATCAAAACTTTGTTGTAAAACTTAAAAGCCTAATAGAAATGGTTAAGGTCAACAACTTTATTTATTTAGTGACTTGTCTGAAGTTGTGAAAACATGAATGTCACTCTTTGTGAGACTATATTAAGATGCTTTTTTGACATATACATAACCAAGAACAAAATGTTGGCCATTTTAAATAACTATAATCTTATATTCTTGATTTACTCAAGTCGTTGAATGTTTGTTTTTTATTTGACCCATTGTTAGCCAAATAAATTAAATGTGTATTTTGCTTATTTATTCTATCTTTATCTTTATTATATATTAAAAAAAATTGATATGATGAGGATCATTAAATGGAGATCAATAATTAATGGCATATTTGGTTCACAAAACTCGTAGGAATCTAACGGAATTGGAATCTGAATTCCATTTCATATTCTGTTTGGTTGGTAGGACAGATTCCAGTTCATTGCATTTGTTTAACAAAATTGGAAGGAATTGAAATCCTTCAAATTCCCTCAGACAAAGGAATTCAGATTCCTAAGCAAATTAGATGGAACACTTACGATTTCATTGGAATTCAAATTGCTAATTAAAATATTCTTTTATAATTTTTTTTATTAATATTGCTATTATATAAATATTATTTTAATGTTAAATTTAAGTTCTTTTATATTTTTTATTAATTAAATATTATTTCAATTTTATATTTATATTTATATTTTTATGATATATGTTATAAAATATAAAAGATTCTAACAATATTTATATTTATATATATATATATATATATAAAACTAATAATTTATTAGTATTTTTTATTATATATTTTAATTAATTGAATATTAATATTATATCTATTTTATTTATACTGTTATTATTATTAATTCCAATTCCAATTCAATTCCTATCAATCAAACGTGACAGATTCCAGCACATCCAGATTCCAATTACATCATATTCCAATTCTTTCATATTCCAACTCATTCACATTCCAATTACTTTGACAGATTCCAATGCCTTCAAAAACATTATGCGAACCAAACGGGACCTAAGATATAACCCTTATTTTATTTTATGACATCATTAATCATATTTTTATGTGACTAAAAGACTAATTTACTCTTCTATATCTACAATATACACCCTTAAATATAGGAGTTGATATATACAACACATAAGTTACTTCATACAACAAAATTGTGCTATGATATACTTGTATTATGTGCCGTAAGTATTGTACATATGGTGTTTGAATCAACTTTTTTGGTGTATCTATCGTTACCCTTAAAATTTTATAATAACAATTATATAACTATGGATAGAAATACTTAAATATTTTTCATGGACGATTCTACGAATTTTATTGGTTTTAAACTAGTAACATTTATATAGTAAAAATAAAATAGGATGATACATGTATCATTTTGAAGAGTAATAAGTTATTATCATATGAAAATGGCCACTAAAATTATAGTTAATAAGTTTAGTTAATGTATGCAATTTTCAAACAATGGTGTGTCCATTTTAAATGCATCATTGTTTTTTTTTAATAATAGAAGCAATCAAGTGTTATATCCTTGTTGTTTTAATAATTAATAAATATTAATAATAAGCTTTTGTGTTAATATATGAATATAAAAGTGTTAATGATAAAATTTTGAGATTAATTATTATTAAGAAACTAAAAGTGTTAAAGTAGGACACGTGTCCACTGGAGATTAAGTTTTTAAGCTTTAAGTTTAAAGTGTTAAGATTTTAATATATGATATGATAATGTTTAAGTTTAAAAAAATTTAAAGACATGATTGGAGTACACATGTCCACATTAGAAGTGCTAATGTGGCATGTTCCGAGGATATGTATTCTTTATATATATATATATATATATATATAATATTATATATGTGACCAAATCATATAGAATTCAATTAATCAATTAAAATCATTTGATATTCACAATATCAAATTTTAGATAAGTTAATACATATGGTTGGATCAAACATAGGACATTTCCCTCCTCAACGAATTTAAAGTTACCGAAAGAAAAAAAAAGTTTGTTATTTGTGACAATTTAAATTTGTTGTGCCCTCAAAATATGGAGGAAATGAATTTTTGTCCCTAATATGTACTATTTAAGCTCTCGCCCGTTAATACTAATGGTGTAATCACCCCTTTCTTCCAGAGAATAAATATACACCTGAAGGATTTTCAACTCTTGACAATTATTTGACATTTATCCTCTAATTGGAGAAAAATAGGCCTTGTCAAGTGACACGTGTTACCATCAAGGAATTCACAATCATGACTACGTTATTATCCTCGCCAGGAAGATTATTCAATACACCTACGGCGCATAATATCAAAGGTGGGGGACCATACATAATATGTGTAAAGTCACATTTGAATGATCAAGATTGTTCTAAATGGGATATCACGTGAGAACTAACATCTTATTGGTGGATCAAAGCTTGGGGATCAAGTCGGCAACTAGTATAAAAGGGAGACTCACTTTCCATTTGAAGGTTATGTTCATTTTCTCCATATCAAACCTTAACTCACTTAATACATATATACTTTTTCGATCATGAAAGCTCATTCTCACCCCGGAGGTGAATTACAGGGTCCTTCCCCGTATTTCACCTAACTTAGCGTGTTATTTATATTGCGGAATGCTCTGGTTGGTGGTTTCTCGACTAGAGCAATGAAGTCTTAAGCTTATTCGAGCTGATCGTACAAACAAATGGCACACCCGGTGGGAATGCGACATTAATTAACTCTAAACCTATTCACTTCGATATAGGATCAGTTAATTCGATAAGACCACAATATAGATGATAAAGTTTGTTGATAATACGTAGTATAATAATTTGAATGATATGATGTTTTGCTATTGAAGTCAAATCCCAATTTAAATAGTCTCAAGTAATACCTTTACCACAAATATTCAGATTCTAGATATTTGAATTCATGCTTTTAACACATGTGAGTGATTTGTAGATAGATAATTCTTGAAATATGTCATGGGTCACAATACCCTCCATGTTACCTTTATTTTTTTCTTTATTTAAGTCAACTATGTCTATTCATTCTACTTGTGCTGCTTCAACTTCTCTCATCTCTCATCTCTCATCTCTGATCTCTTTACCTCGTCACACAACATTTTCTGATTTCAGATATAACACAATCAATGTTAAATACAAGAAAATCAGCAAAGTATGTACAAATCAAAAGTATCCCTCAATTTAAAAATATCAAGAGATGCCTATTAAGCATCAAACGATGACACCCAAATTTCATATTATCGTCAAAAACTTGGATTGTCAAATACAAACAAGCATAAACTTTTAGCAGAAAACTCGTCATATGTTGGTGTGTTGGAGAGAGAAAGATCAATTGTCGCTGTTGAGTGTTGATGGAGCAAGGCCAACCATGGGGACCAAGTGCAGATGGGCTTGCAATCCGGTGAGGCGTAAATAAGAATTGAGACTAGACCACAAAAACAACACAAAGAAATACATCGTTGTGAACTTGTGATGAGTGACATGATGAGATAAAAATGTGATGATGAGATAAAAATGTGAAAATACATATTTCGAATTAGTATTTGAATAATAAACTTAATGGGCGTACAATACAAAGAGACTACAAAAAAAAGGCAGAAGATATGGCAATTGATGATACAAAATTGCATGTTGATGATAACAAATAAAAATCACTCATCATTTGTCTACTTCCCCACAACTCTTCTTTTCTTTCCGTTAGAATTAGTATCGCCATTGGCAGCTATTGGATGGCTTTGCTCTAAATCGCTGACCTTGTTATCTAAGTTGATTGTATTCCCCACATCCTGTGTCTTCTTTCGCTTCACTCTTTTTGGCTCTTGGGGGCTGCAAGAAATATACAAGTCTGATGCATTAAAAACTAACAATGTTTTGATAATTATAAGCATCGCATCAATTATTTACAAAAAAGCTTGAAACGTCGAAAAATATTTTTATGGTCAACCCAACCCAGTTTGTTTCGACTCGTACAAAAAAATGGTCCTTATCAACCTGAACCTGATATGACCCAGTACCCAACCCACCCATAGCCACCTTCACAACAAACCCCAAAGTTTCAAATTATAGCAAATATATTCAGCACGTAAATTTCACCTTGCGGACATCATTGACGCAGCAGCCTTCTCTATCACACTTTTATAGTATTGTGTAAACGGGGTATTCAAAGTGCCTTTTTCAAACTGCACAAAAACCAATAACTCAGATTGTTTCTTTAACCGGTCAAGCAAAGAGCAACATTCTAAGGAAAAGAAGAAATAAGGACCTGCAAAAACAAATCAACAGACTCGTGGTCTTTTGGTGAAAAGGCTACATCTTCCCTTTTCTTCTGCACAAACTCAACATTCTGTTCCACCTGAAATAAAGAAGTCCTCAAAGTGTCAAAACTTCACCCTAATTTCAATTCCAAGTAGAGGTGTTCACTACCATCCGTTTACGTATGAATAGGCCCGACTTTCGCTGTGCTTTCTCCCTCAAATGAGTATAATATATCTTTTATTATTTTGGCTAAAAGTGAAACATATCAAATGGATCATATAGGTTGATAGTTGCAAAACGACCATTTATACTGCATACAACCTTCTAGATCATTTTTGTTCATGGTTTTATATCAATATTGTAATAATATTGTTTTAATCATGTACATCTTGTCACCTTTTTTCAAGGACTTGTAGCAAAATATGAAATGATACCCATATGACCTGTACTAAAAAATATCCCATTCTTTACCCATTATTCAGCCAGTCCGACCACCCATCTTGCCACTTAGACTTTCAAAAATTTATTGCAATACCTGGTCCATAAGGCGCTTCACCACACGCTTCAAACTTTCAACCGTCGTATTTTCATGAAACTTTCTTAGTCGAATGAGCGGAATAGTTGATACCTCAGGAAATGAAATGTGGTAGCTCCAATGAACAAAGTGCACTGCAAGCAGCTCAACAGCTGAATAAACACACTGATCCATGAAGTTATGTGATTTCAACCAAAATTTAGGGAGCTGCAAACAGAAATTTGTTAGATAATAAAAGCGTCTAGATAATAAGACTGGACAAATAAGAACACACTAACCTTCAAATTCGATGCTAGATTAACGGATTTTCTGGATTTACCACCACCCTCTTTGCTGACTTTATATTCGAGCATGTCCAAAACTAATGAAGCAACAGGAATGAAAACCCCAGAAGAGCTGGAAAGCTTGTTTAACCATTGAATGCACCGTGTTCTCAACGGAAGATATCGTGGCCCAGGAAACAAGTAGGCTATACCATTTATAAGCTGGATCATCATATACAACAAAGACTGAATATCACATTCATTTACATGTGTTGCAATGAAGAGAACCCAGATATCTATGCATTGAGCATACTGCCAACTGTATATCTTCCTAATTGCTTCCTGAAAATAACCAAGAGGAATACTTAAGTAACATTTTGAAATCTAAGAAACTCGAATTCTGAGTAGAAAATCATGGGGGTTAAATCTAAACAAAAAATATCATCTGAAAGGGAAATGGGGGAAAGTGAATCAAGTTGAGAGCAGCAGAAAATCTGCTTTTGAATGCATAAAACCTTGTTAATTGTTATTAATCAAAGATTTAGGAATTTATTGTAACACTTTTGTTTGATATAACTATTATTAATGCATTGTCTTTTGTATTACTACGTAACCTTTTTGTAATGAACACCGAAGTGTTGGCTGGGTCAGCCCAACCCAACCATTTGGACTCGAACACAAAATTTACAAAGGGCCGGAATCCATCTGACCCGTGACACAACATGCCTGACCAGCCCCAATTTGCCACTCTCTTGCAAAACGTTGATAACCGGTAACGCTGACCGGACCACATGCCCCGCCCCGAGGACAATATGTGGAAGGCAAAGCTGAGCATACACTCCAGACTGACCCATCGGTCCTCTAAGGAGAGTGTCAGCCCAATTTGCCACTCAAATTTTGAAGGAAGTTATAAACAAAAATTGAGATGCTCATACCTTATTTTCTTTTTGCCTCGCATGCCGTAATATATTAGCAAGTTGTTGAATGGAGACAAGTGCCTTTGTACAGGATTTTTCCATATCAAGGGAGCATAACTTGACAACGGAATTCTTAAGGAAGTCAATATGTTTTGGGTCAACAGATTCCATAGTCCTGCATCGAGCAATATAGGCCTTGTATGTTTTGCTAAAGCAGGTATCAAAGTAATTAGAGCCACATACAGATACAACATCTTGTATGACAAGAGAAGAACTAGCAGACAGGTTCCCTCCACCTGTTGCCCACAACGGAACTACAATCTGCAACATACATACAAGCATATTGTTTTGTAGGCATTAATATACATAATACAACAACAACAGCAACAACACTACCCAATCCCACCAAGGGCGGGGTATGGACTTAATATACAGGCATTAATATACATATGAACTTAATATACAGGTACACAAAGATAAGTATAATAATGTTTAGCAGATTAAACGTGTAATTAAAAGTTTGAGATACCATTAAATAATAAATTCTTTTATAATGTATTATAAACAGGGTAAAAAAACACTTTAACTGACCTAAAAGATCAAGAAACTATCAGTTAAGAATACATTTACATCTAAATTATTAGGTCTTGAATTTATAGGGTATGGAGTTATTGAAGATTTACATTAATAGAAATGTTATAGTGAATTTTCGCTCCATTCCAAGATGAAATGGAGAAAAAACATTCATTGCACATGGAACGAAAATTAGCAAACATAGGGAACTATATTCCTTGAGGAATGATTTGTTCATTCCATTCCTTAAAATACCATCAACCATCTACAGTTCATGACTTCATGCCAATAAAATTGACCATTGCATTATTTCTTTATTTGAATATTGCATAAGTTGTTTACCACGGATGCATAAATCAGATAACTCAATTACCTGGATAAGCCTGTTCAGCAATGATGGAAAAGCAGCAAAAAAAACAATGGACGCTCTCAAGTGGGTAACAGAGAAGGCCAAGATCTCTGAGTCAGTGACCTGCTTCAAAAGAAATAATGTACTCCTCAAATACAACTTAACCATTGGTTTGACCTTTTTCCATCTGGAGGTATTCTTTAACTCCAATAAGGTATCTTTTTTGCAATTGGGAGAAGGAAGCTTCAATATAGCCCTAAATATTTTATCAGCTTCGCAAAGCATGAATGTGTATATGCTGCCAAATGTCTCACTGTCTTGAATACTAGGGCCAGTTTCTTCTGGTCCAAAATGACATGCAGCTCGATATGCATTTAAAAGACTGATTAAAGCAGACTCGCTATGCTCTTCCTTAACTTGTTGACTCCACATATTTATAGTCGAACATGTCAGCACTTTGCGTGTACTTTTAGCAGAATCATCTAACACCATAAGATCTTCATCTTCATCGGAATACTGTTATAATCAGTTAAGTTAAAAAAGAAAGAATAAAAATAAAAATAAACGCTTAGTTTAAAAAAAGCCTCTTACCAATTCCTGATTTTGTGATATCTCGCCCTTATTGTATCTTTCTAAAAACTTGACAAACTTTGGATCCTGAAACATTTTAATGTTTTAGAGAGTAAACCATGCACATCAAAACAGTTGTACTCGCATCAACTGCCCCCCAAAATATGTCTCAAAAGCAAGTCAAGTCATAGAAATTAAAAATAACGATATACTCTATGATTAAAAGTTGATCTAAATGTTACAGTATATAATTACTTATACCGGGTGTGATACACAAAAGACTGAAACCGATAGGTCAACTATGAGCAATATTCACAGTAGCTAATACTAACATTTCCAGGTATTTATCCGGAAAAAGATACTCACCTTTTTCTTCAACTTTTCCAATGATTTCTTCTGCTCCGCAAGTTCTGCATAAACCTCTTGATTCTGAACAGACAAAGTACTTTTATCCCCATCACCTACATACATCTTAACCGGTTAAAACAACAAATCATATAAAAAACGTGAACAAAAATTCTAGACTTAAGAGATGTTGAGAAAGGTAAAGAAAACAACCTTCTAAATTAACATCAATGCCATTTCCCACGAGAGTTTCACTGCTTGGATCCTATTATATTTGATTAACCCCAAAACAATAAGCCTAGAAATTTATTTTTAACATTAAGCAACAAATGCGCAACATAGATGAGATCTACCTCCGAAAGGTATCCATCACTGTCAGAATCATCAAAAACCATAACATTTTCATCCTCAGCAAATAATGCATCAAGAGAAGTACTCATTTTGACTTCATTTTCGGAATCCCTGATAATCAATTATAAATCACAGCGAATATCATATCAGAAAATATTTATCTCAATCGTTCTTTGATAAAAGGTAGTAAGTATTTTATTCATCAAGCTATCGAGATTTCATGACATAAGGTACCAGTGAATATATTTAAAATCACTTACAGCATACCAAATGGATCGAATAGGCAGTTATATATTTAAAAAGTTACCCAACAAACTGTAATGTTATTATATATGTACAGGGAAGGGTTTCAGTAGGACCTAAAAATTGGTAAGAACCATACCGAAGTAAGAACTAATCACTACACAAGAATTTTAAGTCGTATAAGTTGCCATATTCATACTTTTGTAAAGATTTCAGGTCTCGTTGAAGTGTTTGATAAAATTCTGAAGCGTTAAAGCCGAACAATTACAATTTGATAATTATGCATCTACATCAGATACATTCGTGGGACTTTCTTCAACGGTTACTTCAACCGAGAGTAATAAATACAGAATCTGTAAATATACATCTATATTCCACATGTGCATCTGAAATTACTAGTCCAACTAAGTTGTAACAGTTGTTAAGGATAAGTTTAGTGTTTTGCACTTTTATACCTTCCATTAGACAATTCTGTTGTCTTTACGACTTCTTTTTCAGCAACATCTTTTTTATCATCTGAAAACAATACATTAAACCATAAATTCTAAATAAACCTATACATACGCAATTATTACGAAAGCAGGATGCGAAGTACGAATGAAATTAAGAATTGTAGAGATGAATAAATTACTTTTAGAAGGTCTCTTTTTGAAGACGATTTTGCTTTTGCGTCGTTGTTTCAGCACCGATGGAAGATTCTTCTTCGCAAATTTACGAGCTTTCTTCCCAAGCTTCCCCATTACTCAAATCTACAATCGACAGTCATCATCAATTTATATACACATATACATATATTTATTATTAGTACTAATATGAATATGATTTTTAGCTGAAATAACAAAAGTAGCGAGATTGCAGTTCACCTGTTCTTAAACAGATTGAAGGTTCCGGCAGGGGTTTTGGCGGTGACGGTTTTTAAGGGTTTAAGAGCCCTAGTTTTGTTAATAGCTTAGATTTATTATTACATGTAAAACCCCTAAATTATAACCAATGAGATATTGCCACGTTGAATGACTCTGTTCTGGTTTTGACCTAAAAACTAAGGGTGAGTTTAGTTATAAAAAAATTCCTCTATTTTTCTTTTTTCATTTCTTCAAAGAATGAGAAGTGTTTTACTCTTTAAAAAAGTTGGAAAATCTAAAAATCATGTTTAGTTGTAATGGGCGAAGTTTGTTTTCCTTTTTCAAGAAATAGTAAAGATGGAAAACTTATAAAATCATCAAAAGTAGTTTTCAGCTTTATATTTATAAAAAAGAAAATAAGAATTTTCCTTTTCTTATAAAAGTTTTTTTAGAAAACTCAAATTTGAACACGTTTTCTAATTTTCTTATTTTTTTAAAGAATTTTTCAAGAAAAGTAGGGAGTTTTCTGTAACTAAGCGCACTCTAAAAACTTAAAAAGTGAGAAATACCAATAGTGTAGATTATTTTATAGATTATAATTCAGACTTTTATACATAATTGAATTGAATAATGAATAATTGTTTTAAACTATATTTCATTTAAAATTAAAGAGTTTATATCAACCTTTTTGCAATATTTCTATGATGATGTCTTGATTGAAAATAAACTAGATTTATATTGCCCACGCTTCGCGACGGTATAACCGACAATTTACATCGATTTTAATTTATATTACTCTCTGATCAAATAGTATTTGGGATAAACGATAATTTATATCGATTTCAATTTATATCATTTTTTGATCGACTAATATTTTGGCTAAGAGTGTCGAGGTATCCTACAATAACTGAATTATGGGTTTGAGTTTCTTTTGAAACAAATATATATTCATAGAAACGTGCATATATCCGTGGGTTGAAGTTTACGTAAGACAATTTCATATATTTGTTTTTAAAAATATCAATAAATTAGAATTTTACAGCAATATGAAAGTTATGTAACATATTAAAATTAACAAATGTTATATAAAACGTGGTCAATAAATATTATTTGTGGTCTTAAATCTTAACTATAATAAAATTTAAACACTAAATAAATTAAATTTTATTTTATGCTTAAAAGGATAATATAGAATCATTTATAAAGTGAGGATTATGTTTATTATTGCGAAAAAATCATTTATACACTCTAATGTTACGTTAAAAAAAGGCAAGAAAAGAAAATCTTAATTAACCATACAATATTTTTATATCAATACGAATATAATTTTTGAAAAATGAGCATAGTAAAAATGATGGAGTCAAGACTTGAACTTCCACCTAATTACTTAGTACATGCCATGTTAACCATGCAATCTACTTTACACATTGTTAAATATTGAAGTATTAATGATTTATCTAGAAACATAAATCACAAAAAGACAAAACAAAATTACTATACATAACCACCACTCAATTGATATTAGGGGAGAATTATGTTAATTTGTAACACAATATTATTATCATTTACTGCGTACTTTGTGGATTAGTTACATTCAAAGCTTTTTCTTTGTATACTTTCTTCTTTCAAAATTATGTCAAACTATTGTGTAGCTTTTTTGTGTGTGGAATTTTTGATATAGTTAAGGAAATACAACTTTAACCCACTTGAAAAAAACTATTAATCTGAATTCAATACTTATTTATCAATTTTAATAGTTTGATCATCATTTTTTATCAATAATTAGCGTCCCATCGTTTCTTAATTTTTGTTTTTCATAAATTGTGTTAAATTGCCTTTCGATGTTGCTATGCCTAATTGTCACTAACTTACTAAGAGAAATTGGAATAAAAAACATAAGACTTGAAGAAAACTCAATAGGTCTTAGAAAATGATTAGAGTTGTACTAGTATTTGATACCTTATATGATTTTAATGAAAACGAGCATGAATTCCCTTATATACACGGATGTTTACAACCCTATCTAAATATCATTGATATCACCGAAGGATCTTTGATCAAATAATATGAAATGAATCTTTCAAAAAAAGGTTAGAGGTTCAAGTCTCATTTGAGATGGTAAGTTGTTAAATATTCGTGATAGTTATAAACACTACGTTTATTAAATTATAAGTTTGTCGTTCTAAATAATATAAAAATAATAACATGGATATCACTCTTAATCTACGGAGTATATCATCATATCATATCATATATGACTATAAATGTCTAGGTAATATTTATATTTGTTTCTATTATAAGTTGTAACAAAAATTTGTTTGATTTAAATAATTATTGGAGTAATGGACCATTTTCTAATCATTGTTGTAATTTGATCATCAACCATCATTTTAGCTTACGATTCAAGTCAAGTACTCAAGTATGTTCGATCGATCTTTTTAGGTAAATAATAATTTTTATTATTCAGTTAAAATATTTAATGTCACAAAGGGCTACAGTTAAATTAAATTTATAATTAAAAGCTTAAAAATAAGAGAGAGAATACATAAATTTAAATTGAATTTATATTATATTATTAAAACAAAAGATTATATTAACTTATATCGCTGATTTCATCCGTGAGTCCGTGAACTTTTTTTCCTCGGTAAGAAATAAATCACTATAAAGTATAAATTCCCTTTTACCATCATTTTCCGAGAGAAAACAACAAAACAGTTTCACATGCTTAAAAAGAAAGCCCACTAAGTTGTACTAATTTTTACCGTAGTAAACTAAATTCTACTCCGTACTACATTAATCGTCTTGGTGCTTTACACAAATTTATGAATTTTATCTATCCTTTCGGTAACAGATACAAGTTTTGCTTGAAATGATATATGATTTACTTAAAATGATTAAAGTATCATATTTTTCTGTTGTCATTTCAGATAATCGTGATCTAAACGAGCAAATGGTATTTTTGTTATTTTAGACAAATAATAAATCATTTTTAAATAAAATGTAAAATTATTAGAATGAAAATTAGAAATATATAAGAAATATATGAACAACTTATTACTATTAATGTGAACCACATGAACCATTTAGGTATTTACTCTTTCCACGTGGTATATTTCCCTTGAACAAATTTATCAAACCAAGAGGTCCAAGAATAAAAAGGTATTGCCCGCGCGCGCGCGCACACACATATATATATATATGTATATATAGAAGAAGATAAATAAGAAAGAGAGAGGCCCTATTTAGTTGTAAAAAAAATTCCACATTTAAATTTCATTTCTGATTTTCTGGAAAATGAAAAACGTTTTCTTCAATCTTCATTATAATACATCAAATTGATAGTCACATTTTTTTCTTAAATAAATTAAACTATAGAGCAACCGAGCCTTCTTTTTTCCCCTTAAAAGAGCCCCCCACACAATCACAAATTAATTAATATCCTTGTATGCATATATAATACGACAACACGTAAGTTTAAGGGCAAAACTCAAACATTTGTGTTAAAAAATAAAGTAGAGAGTAAATGGAATTGAAGGGATTATTGAAGTTTGTAGTGGTGATGGGGATGGTTGTGGGTGGATGTAAGGGTGATGTGAACACATTCAGGGATTGTTATGCCAAATGTTTCCTTTTCTGTATGATTGAACCCAACAAAAGCCTTTGCACTTGTACCACTCAATGCCTCAAAGAATGCATCTTTCCATCTCTTCCTGGCACCATGCATTCCATCGATTCTCATGCTCCAAGTCAAAACCTTGGTTACTGCAAGCTTGGTTGTGCCACTTCCCTCTGTTCTAACATCAGCAAAGCACACCATCCTGGTACGTACACAAACATAACTAGATGGACACTCGCTACATATGTTTGATAGATACGTACATAGAACAATCTCGGGCTTTATTGTGTTTATCTAGAGTTGATATATAGGATCTTATATTATGTGTATGTTTCGATTTCTCCAAGTAAATAAGACTTATAATCGCCAAAGGGCCTTTGGTCTAGCTGTATTAGAGGAACCCGTTAGTCAAGAGATCGTGAGTTCAAGTCTCATGGCAAATGAAAATTATAATATATATGGTTTGATTTACTATTTTTCTTTTTCAACTACAGATGGAAAGAATGTGGAGAGCTGTGTTGGATCATGTTCAAACAAGTGCACTCTGAGCTATTCAGCTTCAACACCTTAACTCGAAACACATGTCCTGAATTCAACCTTCTTCTTGCTTTAAATTGTAGTCTTTTAATCTTGCTTATGTTAATTTTTATTATGTACGACCATCATATCATTGTACAAGTTGTTTTTGTCAGTATAAACTTTGAGGTTGCGGAGTGCATGCGTGCACAGACCCGTGCAGGTCCACGACGAGAGTGTATGCTGGCTCTACCTTTTTTCATTTTTTTTTAATTTCTTTTTGCTCACAGCCTTTGTTATCATTAATAATGCAACAAGTACAACTCTCCAATGCACCAACAGAATCAAGTGATTTAGTTCAGGCTGAATTGGTAGTTAGTTGTCCCACGACTAACCGTCCCACTCCGTGTGATCTAGCTGTTTTCGAATTCGAGCATGTAATCACCCAAATCTAGGTTTTGAGCTTGATCCATTAGAGTTAACTCTCTTACTGAGGTACTTTATGAAAATTGATAGAATAATATCATGGTATATTGTCGTTACTTGACCCGTGAACTTTGGGTGACTGCTGCTTGTGATTTGTGAATCACATCTGACAGCATGTGATCAAACCCAGAAATTAGAAACCCACAAAGCACACGGACTTGGGTTCTGTAGGAATCCATTCCCCTTTTAAACTATTACTTTACTATATAAAAAAGCTGCAAATGAGACAAACCGACCATATTTGCGGGTTAAAATAAGAGGCCACCTTAAACACTTTGAGTTGGGCTTGAAGAACATTAGGGCTCGGAGAACCGTCTCTAACGTATGCTATTATGCCTTATAAGAGATTCGGTTCATGAGTGCAATTGAACCATATACTTCGCATGGCACTTGAATTTTGTTATATAAAAAAAAAAGATTCGAGGTAAGTATTGTACAATTCAGTAGCAGTCTCATCCAAACCAAAACCAAAATGTTATTCAAACACTTCTGTTTAAACAACCCAAGGATTCAAGATGTTAAAGCTTTGGCATGCTGCACGGAGTCATGTTTTAGTCAATAGGCTGCATTCAAAATTTGAATGGTCTAAATATCAAGCGTATCTTTGGGGATCTACTTGATCTCATTATCAGTATAATTTTAGTTTTTGCCAAAAAAAAGAAACAAATAATTCCACTTAGCCGAAAAATTAGACTTGGACCACTAATCCAGCATTTTAGTCCACTTAGAACCCAACTGGCACTAACCGAACTGGCATTAACATACAGTTGCAGAGCATGAGCACAAATTGCTTGGAAATATATACTATAACTAGGTTTAATAATACAAGCTTGAGTTGAGCTTGACCTGAATATACACAACAAAACTTGACCATAAGTCCATGATATGATCGAAAAGCTTGATAACAGCACCATTATTATATGCGTGGGTCTTGAACTTAGACAAACTTCACCTTAACAAAGTTTGAGTTTGAATTGCTAAATACGACGTCTACTGATTCCGACCATGATTATGAGTGATTAATTAATATCATCAAGGTAACAAAGACTTTAGCATACCAGGACGGACATATTTTAGAATTGATTAGGCCCGTGTTAGCATAGATGATGATCAGAATCCCAGAATCTGTAACCCGCCTTCCATATTTCCATCTGGTCTAATAGCTTGGAACTTGGAGGGATATAGTAAGCGATGGGAATTCCGATCCATCTACTTATAAATGGGTCGATTTGGATTATGTAATCTCTAGTGAGTTAAATGGGTAAAAATTACATTAGCCCAAACACGGAATACATAAAACAAGATGGGTCAAAAGAAGCCCACTACGTCTTTTTAGTATAGAACCTCCTAAATCAATGTATTTAGAAAATACATATTCAACACACTAAATTTTTATAGACGATTTAAAATATTTTGGACAAAAGTACTTTGGATCAACTATTCAACTCGACCCTACCCAAATTGTTTCAATATGTGTACAAGAAATTAATCCTTATCAGCCAAACCCAATTTTGACCCATCACCCAAACCATCCATTTTGCCACCTCCAAGAGATAGCCCTCCTACACATCATTTACTTGGCACAACGACAGACAAAGCAAACAAATATTCAGTCCGAAATGATTACCAAGTACAAACACAGAGCAAAATTCACAATAAACTATAGAACCATTCACATGATCACATCATTAAACCAACTACAGCTTTGGGCCAGTCTTGACCTCTAAGTTATACCCAAAAAATGCCTATTCTGCCAAAACCCACCATGGATGCCAATAGATTGGATGGGGTATAAGGTTTAACTAAACAAGAATTGAGAAACAAAAAACTCCATTACATGATGATATAGATAAACCCATTCAACAATAAGCATATTTCATAGATTTGACATTGTATATTCTTTCAGAATCGGAAAGGGCAAACTGATACCTGAATTTCTCTTGCACAAAATGGTATATCTCGCAATCCCCTATTCATCCGACGCTTTTGGAGAATTTTCTGGGGTCTTCAAAGATGGCACAGCAGCAGCAGCAGTATTATTACCTTTATGTTGTGTGACGATTGCACGAAACTCATCAACAATCGAAGCATCTTTAAATTTCAATGCAAAAGTCGATAAGCTATCTTTTCCTTCCCCCGTACTATTCAAACAAGCAAACGTGATCCCCTTTTTCTCCATATTTGTCAGTTTCATATCAGGAAATAGGCTAGCATTCAATATCAGCCTGTAATTGCCTCTAGCTCTCATCACAAGTCTACCTCTTCCAATTCCAGTTGTTGCAACGTTGACTTTTAATTCTCCTTTTCCACGTTCCTTCCACCCACCATCAAGAAACTCAAACAACACAGAATCCGCTGTAAAAACAGCCTTCTCATTCTCCTCGCCTGTCGCTACCTCAACTTCTTGCATCGATGGTGTTTTGTTACCCTCGGTTTTTTCAAATAAAGACGTGTTCCCATTTGTACCAAAACTGAAAGACGAGAAACTTGGCTGGTCAGATTTTGAGAGTGAACCGAACGAAAAGGTTGAAGTTGTAAATCCTGTTCCAGAAAGTCCAGTAAAAGCATTTTGAGTACTTGAAAGCTGTTGGAACAAGCCGACTGATGCAGCCTCAGTGTTCTTTTTTTCACCATTCTCAACTTCATTACTTTCAGTCTCTTTTTTCAGTTCACATTCAACCTCTTCTTTCGCCGCTGACTCATCATCAGCTGATTTAGGTTTTCTCTCCTCGCTGGCAACACCATGCTTTTCCACTTCACCAGCCTTACTTTCGGCTTCTTGATCACCATCATCTTCTTCCTTTTTTGCTGTTTCCTGGCTTTCTTGAACATCAGTAACCGTTGCAGGGGTAGTAGCGGTATTCGTAGGAGGTACCAATTGAATTGCTGCAAAAGGATTAGAAGAAGGTGCAGTTGGGGCTGATGAAGTTCGATTTCGGCGAACTTTAACAATTCTTCTATTGGCTAACACATCCTCACTAGCTTTCTTGAATGTGCCCGCTTCTAGATCACATACATCATCCTCATCATCAAGTCCAGGGTTATCTCGAGATATTTCTCTTCCAGCAGCTCTTTTCTTTGAAGGTGGGAGTGTATTTTCTGTATCTCCCATGGCAATAAACTGAAGAAAACTTGGATCAACAACAACACTCACAAACTGAAGCACGGAAATAAATCCAAAATTAGTAGTTGAAGCACGGAAACACAAACTCTGTATAGCTATGCTATAAACCTAATTAAGTCAATGTTGCCCTAACATTACTACTACTATTTTAATATATAAATACTAGTTCAGGATTATATACGTGCAAACTGTGAGGAATATAGTATCAAAACCGGTAACAGTTGATAAGGAGAATTACGAATACAGCAAGAATTAAATGAATACATTTGCAAAAACTGTTCAACACAATCGATCCATGTTTAACGAGTAATGATATAAGATTAAAGGTGATAATAAGTTATAAAAAAGGTGGAAAAACAAAGGACATATTGATACCTTGAAAATGGTGGGAATGGAATGTAGAACTTGGATGTATGTAGCAATTATCGGAGACTAGAAAGGATGTGTTTGTTTACGGATGAACCCTAAACTAAACGAATAACACATGAATCATCTTGTACTGTATTAAAATTAAATCATATTAAAGAAAAAAAATTATTTCTTGTTCCATTGAAACGTGTAAAGGACTTTTTTATTTATCTTTGTGATTTTTCTAAACATATCCTAAGGGTCGCATTTAAACATCTTGTACAATTTAGATAATTACCCCCTAAAATTAATATTTAATCTAAGTACAACACTTTTAAACACACTAACGACAATTGGGTGTACATAAATAGTCTGGAACTGTCAAAATCGATAAAGGAACCAGATCAGACCAGAACCGAACCGAAACACAACGGTCCGATTTTCGATTCTATCTTTTAGCCTTAATGATTCGCGGTGCAATTCGGTTCTGGAACCAGTAAATATGGTTGGAACCGCCAGAACCGGTTATATAGGAAAAGAGATGTATATTTGATATGTATATCTTTTAATATCGATAGAAATTGACTTATATTATTATATTTATTAAGTTGTAATATTTATTATAAGTATATATGTTTTTCTATATTTTTATCCTTTATACTCGATACACCTAGAAAATTAACCTTATACAATTTCTTTCTCTCATTCATCGTCCACACACAAGTAACAATTTAGTAACTTTTGCACACTTTCCCGAACATGATTTTTAATTATTTGTTAGCGCTTGATCTATTTAATAATTTTTTTGGAAACATGATCTACGATATTTTGTTGTGTTCTACATACATGCATGTTTTGTTTGATAAAAACATAGAGACATTCATCTTATGTTTTGGCAGCAACGTTTTAGTTTTGATTATTAAAAGATTGTAAGTTTTTTTCGATTCCTTGAATCTTATATTCAATTTGATAACGACATGTTTTACACATATTATTCTTTATAACATATATGCGTGTATATTATTTGGTTTGTGATACACCTAGAATTACATGGTGCGATTCATGGTTTTTGAGTTTTCATTTGATGGCTTGTGGTCCGGTTCGGTTCTGATCCTGTTCGGTATGGTTTTTTGGACCACGTACACCCCTAAACGACAGCCCTTAGGGTTGTGTCTAGAAACTTCCAAATCTAACTCGTCGGGAGAAACAAAATTATCTATGAAAAAATTTCCCAATTTATTTTTTGCCTCTTGCCTTTTGTGTAGAGAATAATTCTCCAAAAAATCAATAAAAATTAAAAAGATTTGTTTTAAATTGGGATAAGATGGAAAGAGTTTTCATTTTTCGAGAAAAGATAGAGATGAAAAAATGATAAAAAATTAAGCAGTGTTGAACTTTCTTGTTAATATTTTTTATTTTTTCTTATATAGTTTTTTAGAAAAGTCGAATGTAAACATTTTATAATTTTCTTAAACAAGTTTTCTGAAAAAGTGAATAAGTGTTACATAACTAAAATGCCGCCCTGTGCCCGTGTATACATATTTACTACGATATGATGTTTTCTTCATTATTATTTGTTAGATATAACCTCTTCAATAACGAGTGTGAAAAAGATACGAAGGAAACAAAAGAAGCTAAAAGCTAAAGTTATTCACACCTTTTTTAATTTGTTATTTTGTACAAGAGTATTTCATGCTAAATGTTCTGCAGACCATTATCCAGTCTCATAGAAAGTAGGTATTTTATAAATTTTAGACATATTTTACTAACATCTCACAATTTGGTTAGAACGACAAATATCATCTGTCACATACTCACATGTAATAACTATGATGTTACCAAAATTTACATTACGTAAATATATTAAGAAAGTATGCAATTTTCTAGAGATGAAGCCTGAATAATCAAATCCTGATCAAGTACAACTTTTAATGCTTTGATGTACACGAGCAAAACATTATTACTTTTACAAAAAGGATATACCTAAAGGCTAAAGCCCGAGCAAAAACAGAAAACACAAGTACCATTACAATTAGATAGAAAGAAAAAAAAGAAGAGAAAACTATATGATTGTTATCTCCAAACCTATAAGCAGCAGCCAGTATGAAGAAAATATCTCTACAAATCACAATAAAAATCGCCTCAACAAGAATATTCATAAAACACCTAGTGAAACTCACTACTAAACTCAACCCTGTATTATATATGTTGCCAATCACAAAACTCCATGCGCTACAAAATTACACCATGTTCATATCAGACAGTTGATCCTGCACCAGTAGACATAATTACTGTATTAGATATGATTACGAAAATAATGTTACTATTTGAAATATTAATGTAATGTGTTCGAAAAGGCAGTTTAAGAGGTTGCGAGTACTTGAGAACAGTTTGGCCGACTTATGACCCAGTTCACTTTTTAGCTGAAATTTTTATTGTTTGAACGTCACACTTATTAGGAGGTTCTAGTTTTATATTAGGAACCACATTAAACGTACTTTTAAGCAATCTGCACCACCAATAAGGATACCTCACTCTTCGTCAGCCTCGTCACCATTAACTAACACAGCACCATCTGTAGAATCATTATCCATTGCAACCACCTCTTCTAGACCTTCCGTTTGAACCTCTTCTTGACCATCAACAAATCCCTCCTCATGTCCATTATGTTCCTCATCCTGCATGTAAAAGGCAATGAGAAGATTGTAAAAACAAATATAATAGGAAAAACCAAACTCACAAATACCACCAAGATATTTCTTTACATAATAGCAATTAAAAAAATATGTACCAAGAATTCACAGTTAGATCTCCATCAATTTTTGTCCATGAAAAACTAAGAGAAAAATGTACCTCATGATTCAAGTCTCCATTTTGCAATGGTTCCTCAACATCTAATTGCATACTTTTGAAAGTCTCCACTAGATTGATATGAGGTCTATCAACATAGTTCACATACTCTACAGCTGGCGGATAACTACCCCTACAGAACAGTTGGAGTAATGTTATTTGTCAACATAGCATGCAATTCTTAGAGATCATACGAATCTTCCTAGAAATACTTGTATAATACAACCAGATTATTGTTATTCACCCAACTTCAGAAGTAAATGTAACACTAAACTTATCCTTCTAGGAAACAAATCCTGCCTTCGATTACCACTGAACTTATATTCGTAAGAGCCACATGAAGGCGTATATATAACTGGAAATACAAGAATATAGAATAAAAATATTAGAAAACGGAACCTTGTCTCTACAGCCTTTGCTTCAACCTCAAGAGCAACTTGCCAGTCCTCAAACATATTTGGGTACTCTTCAGGATCGGCTAAAGATTCGGCAGCTTTCACATTAACCTGCAATTGAACCGTGTCAAACCACTTGCAGCCTAAATTTATGATGGTCACAATATACAAAAACTGTAAGAGTATCCTAATGCTATCGACTATATCAAGTCCAAGGAGTTGCCATGTCATGCCACAAAAATTGGTGATCCTAACCAGTGTGATTACACACTAAGAAATAACATGAAAAGCTTGGGTTGAAAAAAAATGGACAAAAGAAAAAACAGAAGTAAAGAAGACGATCAAAATACTAAGAATTTCAAAACAAACCTTGTTAAGGTCTTTTCTCCAAAGGGCGACTATTTCTGAAACCTTGCTGGGAAGATAAGACCGTGCCATTAAAGCAGCTTCAGGTATTCGATTACTGCACAAACAGCGTAATTCAGATACTGCTTATATATTTTAGAGGCATTCGATTTACTTGTGAATGGGTCGATCTGTGTTCTGTTTAACCTCAAACGGGTCGAATAAAAATAAAGGTATGAAATCTGAAAGGGGAATGGCTCAAATTTGTTGAAAGTCTCCCAAAGTCTAGACTAAATGCTTACGCCCTTATTAATTGTTTTTATGGAAAGATATACATTTGGAACGATACTATTTCATTATCATAATTAATGCATTACTTTTTTTGTGAAATAATTAAAAAATGGACAAAAGATGAATGTGAGTCAATCCAACCCGACCAAGACCGTTACGACTAATGAAGAAATGACCTGGTTTAACCCAAACTGGGCCTGATTTAACCCAAACTCATTTCAATGCCCAGCCCACCATCTTGCCACCTCCATATATAATGGTTGACTTCATATGGATGTTGAAAATATTTACGAAATGTGAGTAACCTGTCAACCAGCAGCTGCAGACAGTCTTCCAATTTACCCAACATAAACAGACAAGCAAATGCCACATTGTTCTTTCCATTATCTTTTGCACAAGATGCAAGTTTAGCTATCTCTTCTGCATCTCCCAATGAAGAATACAGAAGCAACAGACCACTCAAATCATTTGCATGCTTCAAGCAATCCTCTGCCATGTCCAACTGCAATGGGCCAAATGTTAATTGTAATCACATCACATACACTATATGTGTACAAAAAGAAAAGCCATGATGGATTTCAATAATGGCATGAGTCCACGATACAAGTACATATCTAACTACCCCATAGTATAAGTTCGCAAACTATCCTGACAAGTAACACTTTGTCCTTTTATGCATTTATTTATTTGGTTACTTTACATCGTTATTACGAGCATATATAATCTATAATCACAATTTGTTATAAGTAATCTGTACATTATGATTAATCTTTTATACTGAATTAGTGAGATGAGATGTTTAACAACCATCATTAATATGCAGTTTCTTATATTCTTTTAAGATAGTCAGCATGGAGGCCCAATCTGTAAAGTTAAAACCGAGTGGGGGGCAGTTTTTATATCTTCTAGGATTTACAAAATTACGGCAGGAGGGCTTCATAAGTTACCACGATAACAACAGTTGGTTATTAGTAGATGTAATCATGAAATTTAATTACTTGAAGAAATTAATCAAATTAAGAACTCTGAATTCAATCAACACTGTATACTATGAAAACTTTTGTTAGAGAATGCCCCATACTTTCGCAAACCACAAGATAAATTCTGCAAAAACGGTGGTTTTAATTAATTTCGCAAAAACAGGTTTTTGTGAAGATTTCACAAAAAGAAAGTTTATGAATATAACCAGAAAAGAATCGCCCATACACCAAGGGACAAGAGTGGATTGCTAGCGATGACTTGGTGAAGGGAATCTGTGAGTGAAAATTCTGGAAGAACGGTTCCAACCGCATAAGATTGACGAGCAAAAACCTTTATTGGAAAATGTCGGGTTTTATAAAAACATTCGCCAGAAACGGGAAAAAAATTCGCAAAAGCAGGGTTTTTTCGGATTTCTGCGAAAATCAATTCTGCAGACCAGGGTCAAATCGCAAACTCGTTTAGCTCGATTTGATCTCTGATATGAAAGGGTTTATACTTTATGCGTGCTTCAAATTTTGAAAAAGAATAAAGTGCTCATCTTGACCAAGAAAGGTGATTCGATCACAAAGAATATATGCGTGCTACAGTTGGAGATTGTCCCAGCGTCCTTGTGTGATAAGACAAAGTGATATTGAACGGAGTAAGGAGATACCATTCCTGCAGACATGGCTAATTCACCCAATTGCTTCCATTTTGACTCGCTCTCTGCTACTAAGGCAATATCCTGTATGCATTAAGATTTACCATCAGTATATAATATAACTTTGGGAGTCAAATGTTACAAAGTAAATATTTTGGATGAAGTTCTGTTTTTTTGTCAAATAATGTTTTGGCTTAACCCAACCCAAAATCTCAGACCCACACCAAAAATTACCCATTTTGACCCGAACCAGTTTTGACCCATTACCATGCAACCTCTATATACCTTTGCGATCTCAAGTCTACCAAGCTGAATGGCTAAATCAAATCTATAGTCGGCATCTGTTGCAACTTCCAAGGCCTCTTCAACCATACCACGTGACTCCAAAAAACGAGCAACACTATCAAAACAACCATATATCCAATTAAGATATACATATAGATATACTAAATGAAGCTAAGAAAAAAAAGAATCTGAATCAAAATCAAAGACAAAACAAGAAGATGACTGGAATACTTGATAGGTCGATATGAACTATAAGCTCCAGCACCATGGGCCAAGGTTCAAACAAACTAATACATAGTAAATGGTGTATTCGCATTACACAAATGTAGTTACTCAAAATCTACCTATTATGATGCTCCTTTGGAATTGAGGGTAAGACTCCATTAGCTCGTTCTATGTCTCCACGCATCACAAGGGTCTTATACTCGATTAAGGTGAGAAGCAAAGTGTATCCAATGACACTAAAAGATAAAGATTCAAGATAAGGATTAGCAGCGGTGTTCGCAACTTTTGTTGTTTAAAATTGACACTTTACTCACTTAAATTCTTTGTCGATGAGATAAACTCTGCTCTGATTAGCAAGATATCCTAAAAGATACATAGGTCGATCCAAATGAAACATTGTGGTTACCTGAAAATATTATCCACATCAATTACTGATATATAATTTCAGACAACATATCAGATTTTATGACAGCTACTACCTCGCCACCAACGCAGTAGTTGAGTCTCCATGAAGTATTGGTGTATATAAAACAGTCCCCAACCCATAATCCATTTCTAACTTTTTCACTTATTTCATAGAGAAGTTCAAAGGAGTCTTCAACACCTTGCTCATCTACTGGTCTCCCACTATCCAGATGTGCTGACACTACATCACGCTGCAATATGACCATTCTATCATATTAATCACCTTTGTACAGAGATGAGTAGGATTTAGGTAAGCATGGTAGATACATACATTGTATTTTAGTACGTAGAAGGATGAATCACTGGAAATTGCCACCAAATCACCACTATCTGCCCAGTATAGGTTCTAGAGATGAAGAAAGAAATATGCAAACAAACAAAAAGAAGTTAATTAGCTGTTTCATTCACTAACGCGGAAATGGAAAGAAACAAGGTGATACAATGACATATAAACAAACGGAGATGAGAGTAATAAATTATTACTTTGACATTAACATCAATCCGCTGAATTAATCTACACTCAGCCCAATCATAGAAGCATACAAAATCATTTGAGCACATTGCTAGCAAGGACCCTCCGTATATGCGCTCCGCTGAAAATGTAGGCCGGATACTTTTCTTTTCCTAATTAACAAGACCATCCAAGCCAAACATAGAAATTTAAGTTTCAGGCTGCAGAATTAAATAATTGAAAATGGTATATAGTCCCACAACATGCTTGACATTTTAATAATAAAGACTGGATCGACAAGCAGAGATCGGGTAAATTTGTTCTTCATTAGATTATTAGGCATAGGAAAGTGTACAAACCTGAAAGGATTTATTTAAGATCTTGACTTTAGTTGTGCTCTCCCTAACAGCACATTCACCATCTGTGGACCAAACAAACTCCAATGCAGAGCCAAAGGATCTATTTCTCCATGCTAAAGCTGTATATATGATGTATTCACCATCACCACAGACAACCACAAACCTTCCATTTGGGTTGTGCTTCAAGCTCTGAACAAAGACAAAATCAATATCGTAAAAAACTAAGACATAATTTATCACCATATCTCATATTAAATACTCTTCAGGTTGGTCAAGTTCTTTATACAAAAAACCAACTCTTCTAATGGAGTAATGGTACAACTACAATGCATAGTCCTTCATACTGATACAAGTGGTGCAATCATCACCATGACCGTCATAACTCACTACTTGTTTAATGTATCTTCTTCTTTTACTTTGACTCTTAAACTTCAGGGAAGCAAAGCAATATGACAAAACAACCACAACTTACTTGTGGGTACATATCACATGTTCCCAGCTCTTTGACTGCTAAAGGCAACCTCTCACCATCAGAAACCTGAGAATCAAAGAGAAGAAAAAGTTAGGTTCAAAGAAAATAAGAGCTAACAAAACCATCGATTTTGACTATTTTATTTTTTGTTGGAGAACCAAATGCAAACCTCGTGATCAGCTCCCACGCTTTTGATATTAACAGTCTGAATCTCATTATGTTTAGACCATATAATTTTTCCACTATTATCCATACTCGCTACAGGCTCCTCCCGACCAATTTTCACCATTATGGTCCCTTCATCATATCCAATAGCTATACTGTAGAGTAGATAAAGCTATTGCAAATGAGTTGGTCCTAATAAACAAAAAAAATATTTGGTATACATAGTCTCATGATAGATATGGTAGCATCAACATTGCTAGAATATCTTAACAATTTTACTCCTAGTATATACCAAACACAAAGTAAAGATGCAAGCTGTGAACGAAGCTTGTTCATATGAATGATAAAGGAACCAGAAAACACCTCGAGCAAGAGAATGTCAAGTAACCTTAACATATCAAATGTAATAACACAGGTGCTAAACCATGCTCAATATACAGTTTCATAATAACTTACCGGCGAGAACCTTTCATGTATCCAACAGACCAGACCCTTTCAAGCCCATAATTCAAAGTGTTCTCCAACCTGCACCAAAGGTAAAAAAATGAGAAAAGCAAAAGAACATTGAAACAGCCAGCAGATTATATTTTAAGTTACAACTGCAACTTATATGGTTAGCAATATGTTCTACTAGTTGGATTAACGGTACAATCACAACTAGCTCATATAAAAAATAATAATAAATAAATAAGTGCATAGGATCTAACGAGAAAATGGCACTATAATATCACATCTAACCAGACGTTGATGCTAAGTAAGCTTCAATATGGCACACTTACTTCGCATCATCCCCTCCTTCCTCACAATCTATAGAAATCTCTAAGAAATTCTACATACTTCGTCGATATTTTATACAGATATTCTATCATGAAAAAAGTCTTTGAAACTTGCTAGATACTCAACTATAACCATCCATTTAATTTATGTCTAAATGATCACTTAGGTAGTTGAGTACTATAAACAGGGTCAATCATGTATTTTGTAACCATCAAGCGTTAAATACGAATATAACTCATAGAAGCAACATACTATTCATCCATCGCTAGTTCGCTAGGCCAGTAAACTACCACTTTAAGATCCTGAAGTGGCTTCAAATTGACAAGGCAGCAGGGTGCATAGGGAAATCAACATCATAATAGACAGCAGAGTTTACAAAATATATAGCCATGAACGACCAGATTCCACATATAGGTGTTGGATTATCAACACTGTTTTTTAGTCATAAGATTACGGGCTGCAGAAGCTAGGTGACTAGAACCACATATGTACGGGCATATAAATAGTAAGTAGTAACAAGATGAGCACAAGATTACAAATGAAAACTGCATAGAAAGTTCTGGCCTCTGGGTAACTATCTGAGGGACGACAAATAGCCTGAGAAATGCTTCAACTACTGATGATTAACATATACATACATTTGAAGGTAACAAATAACATACCTGTAGGTGGTAGAGTGCCATATACGCACAGTACCATCCTCGGAACCTGTAATAATTATTGGAAGCTCTGGATGAAAGCATACAGCAGAAACATTGTGTGTGTGACCTTCCAAAGTCTGGACACAAGTTTTGGTTTGATAATCCCACACCTGTTTAAAATGTTTAGACAGACAGCCAGACATTAGATGTCAATACATCACAACAATTATAAAAAAAAATGACAATAACCACAGACCTTAGCAGTGTGATCATCTGATCCAGTAATTAGATAAGGTTTATCACCACCGGTAAAATAATCCACACAATTCACTCCTTTGAGATGGGCATCGAGTGTGAAGTTAGGATCAGGTGAGCCAAGATTCCAAATCTGGAATAGGACAGATGTAGAGCCATAAGCATCTATAGATCATGTTAGGCTGATTTACACTAGGTATTCTTAAAATTACCTTAATAGTACGATCAAGCGACGCACTTGCAAAAGTATTAGTATCTTTAGGGTTGATTGTCACTTGCATCACATAATGGGAATGACCCTCAAAAACTTGAGTACAAAACCAGCTCTTCTCCCAATCCCAAAGCCTTATAAGCATGTCATCGGACGATGACAATACATATGGGAGGGTGGGGTGGACAGCCACACACCGAATATAATCTGTATGTGCCTCGAACACTTTGACTTTATCCATAGTATTGTAATTGTATACCCGGATGAACATGTCATCAGCACCAGCAACAACCCACTGCTTTCGTGCTATGAACTTTGCTGATCTGACTGCAAATAAATAATATAATCATCAAATCAGACCAAATCCATCAGAGTCCAACCATGCATGGGAATACACACAAGAGAACAGATTATCAATCACAAACCTGGTAGCTCGGTGACTTCAAAGGATTTTGCCATAGTCTACAATAACAAAAAGACTGTATCAGATGTGCATCGGATTTATTATTAAAATTACTAATCGGAGAAAATGACAGGTAAGAAATGGCAAACAACTAACACAGAACTTTTAACCTGCATATCTTTTACTTATTACAGTTTCCTTATGTTAACTTTACCATGAATCCCTGTAACTCAAAAATTTTAAACTGGTGTAGAAGCAGATGATCAAAGGTTGGTTCTCAGGAGTTTGTTGATGTTTGGATGACCCAAAGACTATTGTATTCCATATTATTAAGAATCAAACAAGTCTACAACAAATATTATACTACGTAAGTGTTCACCATCCTCTATCAGAATACGTAGTGAAAACTTCAGTTTACCACATTATTTGGTTTTAGTTCACTTAAGCATATGAAAAGGAAAACCAGGTGAATTCAACATGCCATACTTTTTTCTTATTTACCCTGTATTCAAAACAACTTTACATAGTTCAGTCATTAGTAAAACAAATTGTCATAAACATATGAACTCAGACCATTCACATTACCCCGTAAAATAAATTAGTGAACAGTAAGCGTTGAAAGTTCTGTTGTTTCTCGATTACCATATTCCTTTATAGCTTTCTACTTATTTTACACCAAACGCCCAAGTGGCACACAAATTTGACACAAAAGGGAAAAAAATATAAAAGGGTACAAAATGAATATTGATAAAGATCGTACAACATATGTCAGTACGTTATAAGTGTCTTTTCCCAAACACCTCTGTTAGCTAGGTAACACTATAGTCTATAACTCTACATGTAGCAAACCAAACACTTTAACGTTCCCAAAAAGTTTATGTGTATAAGCTTCACTGTAGATCTAATCCTCAACATCTTATACCAGGCTATGAACTTAGCTCCATAAATCGTGGCTGGGAAAATCATTCTAATTATTGTAAACCTTGAATTATGTATTCCTCAAGCTGTCGTGTATATTAGATCATTTAAAAACGTTTCATACCTGAGATTGGTAATCCCATATACACACTGTCCCTGAATACAAACTTGCAAGGATCCTGTAAAATGACACAAGTACCCATATCCGAATCCATCAATAACTAAACATATAACTTCATACAGCTAAAATAAAAATGTATTGTTACCATGGTTCGGTAGGATGCAGGTCCACCGATTTCACTCTTTCTGATCTTTGAGCAAGCTTCCTCTGCCAAAATTGGAAGACAAATAAATCAACATCATCATCAAACAAATGTCCTACAGCAAAAATAGAATTAAATTATAGATAACTAACGGTACCTTGATGTCAAGCCTGAGAGGCTGTCCAAAACAACAAACAAAAATAGAACATTTAGTTAGTAAACAATTAAATCGCTATTAAACAGTAGTGATGTAACCTAAAAATGAACAATCTATATTAGATCAAATGAGACTGCATCGTAGTTAATCTGGATCTAATAATAAAATTGATGATGAGATTCAAGTAGAAATTGAGAAGCTCACCATTGTAGAAGTTTAGAAATCTAAGCCTTGAAACCCTAGGATTCGAGTGGAAGATCCGAATCAACAACTCGAACAGAGAGAGGTATATATGAATGCAGATTTTAGGGTTGAAATTTGAGTGATTTGAGATCAGAGTGTGTGTCTGCAACAGCACCCCTATGCGATTTCCTGATTCGGGGTGGGGTTTCAAGATGCAATGACAGAAAAAAATTATTTTATATTTATATTTTTTTCATTATTAAATCCATTCTACGTAAAAATATTATTAAAAATTACCGCGTCAAACCACCGTCGGTTGATCCAGCAAAACTCAAAGTTTATTAATTTGGCGTAAATTTAGGTAAATGGATACATACGTAAAGTTTATGTACTTTTACTCGTCTAAAATTGATTTTGATATCCCTACTTCGGTTAACACTTTTAAATATACATTAAATATTAAGATAATCTCAACCACTTATTTTCATTTAATACTCATTTTCTTCACATTTTGAAATTCAAATATCTCACAAACGGTAAATCAAAAATTTATGAAAATTACATCATAAAATTCAGCATTTTCTCCTCTTCGATTTGCTGTCTATCAAGACATACTTTTGATAACTTTTTTGGTGGGTTTTAAAAATTAGTAACACATGTATTAGTGATTGGTTGTACATTTGACTTGTAGTAAGGGTTAGAGTTTATGGCTAGGGTTTAAAATTTAGGGGTAGGGTTTATCAGGGTTTAGTGTTAGGGTTTGGTGATTTAGGGTTTAGAGTTTTGTAAAACGTTTAGGGTTTGGGGTTTAGGGGTTAGGGTTTAGGATTTAGGGTTGGGGGTTTGGGGTTTCAGGACGAAACCCCAGACCCCCAACCCTAAACCCTAACCCATAAACCCCAAACCCTAAACGCAACACTTTAACACATATAGTAGTACATGTGAAACCCACCAAAAAGATGAAAAAAACTCGTCGAAAGTATGTCTTAAAGGATGACAAATCGAAGAGGAGAAGACGCTGAATTTAATGGTGCAATTTTCATAATTTTTCGATTTGTCGTTTGTGAGATAATTGATGTTGGGGGTAAATGAGTTTTGTACATGTGGAACATTATTTTTGTACACATATTACAATATCATTGGTTCTCTCATTTTCACATAAATTCCTATTCTCATTTAAACATACCTTAAATATTAAATTAAATAGTGCACAATAAGAATAATTAAATTTTTGTCTTTCCTTTAATTTTGAGAGTTGATATATCAACAAACAAATTAATTCCTACATCAAACTGTACAGCCCTTAAAGTTCACAGTATAAACAGACCGATATATAAATTTAGTGTATGAATCAAATGTTTGTTGCATTTATTAATCCCCTTAATTTTTCTTGACCCCTTAATTTAGATTGAGGTACAAATTATTTATGTATGGTTGAAAACAAAAAATCCTAATGGCCTCAATTATCAAAACTCATGAAAAAAATATTACATGAACTAAGATATGGTAAATTGAACTTGATTTCCAGATAAAATATATATATATATATATATTTTGAGCATTAACTTACATAAAAATAAGTATACTATTAATATTATTATACTACTAGCATATAACATTGTTAAAAACCATTGGTCATACACTCATACACGGATAAAATGCAAGTAAAGATAAAAGACGTAACTATAAGAAAATATCAATGATATTTTGCCGATCATTTTCCAAATCAGAGTTATTGCTTCTTATGAGAGTTAATATTATGTGCGCTTGAAGGATTTTTTACTAATTAAGTGATTTATGGATATTAAGACAAATTCAAATACATTATATCCAAACTTCAAATATATTAAATATTATTCAACACATTTTGTTAAGTTTAAAATAAGGTATGCTCTATATATTTTCAAAATAAAAGAAATTGTATTTATATGTATTCATTTAAACCAAAACATATATACTCTTTATTGCATTTTAATCAAAAAAATATAAAAATAATAACTTGACTTAACTAACAACCACTCTCCAATACATATCACTTGAACCGAACAAAAACACTTTATTACATTGGCACTACATTCAAACATCCAAAGGATCAAGTCTACTTCATCACCACGAGAACAAGTACATCAAATGTTACTAAGGAAGAACTGTATTTTCCCGTTCCCTTCTGATTGTTGAATCTTGCGATTTTTCCTATTATTCATCATATTTTCACGGTTAATGAGTTCTTCTTCAGTGTCCTTATTCATTTTCTTGTGGCGGCAATCATCACTGCAAAAAGACATATCCCTTCGAAAAAACATACAAAAATAACTTAGTTTCGGAATATGATAGACTTATGTAGTACACGTGTGAGATTATATATATAAAGTATGTAATTAGTAAATTACTTGTACATGTAAATGTCCTTCCTTTCTCCAATCATCCCGTTGCAGGTGAAGCAACTCGCAAGGAATTTAGTAGTCATGTCTTCCGAAGTGATGTTAGACATGTCGATCTCCTGAAACAAAAACATAATCGATTATGCTTAATTACAATTATCAATTTTCTCATGTATCACACAAAAGTTAAACACCACAACTACCTGAATTTTTGTCTCCGATTAAAAAACTTGACACAAATTACAAGAACTCAATATATTAAAATAAATTATTATAAACTTGAGGCTTGATTGTGAATTGCATTGTTGAAAATATATAATGTAAATAAAGCCAAGTATTAGTACTTTATATCAATGGGTGTGTAGAAATGCATTATCTGTATCACAACTAGTAAAATCATGTGATTGTAATCTATCGTGCTCTATCCTTGTGATTATTGCATTCTTTCCTATATAAAAAGCACGTTTTTAAATGTGTAAAATGTACATTGTTAAAAATGTTTTTAGATAGCTTCAAGATCATTTTTAGATAAAAGTTGTTAATAGGTGCTAAAAATAATTAGATACTTGCATACTTACTTTACAGAAAATAATGAGTCTCATTACAATGATTTTTGCAAACTTAATGATAAAAGATATAGACAACAATCAAAAGCCATTGACAGCCAAGTTTATAAGTAGCAAAAGACTACTTAATTTGTTTCATTTATTTGAAAAATATAATAATATTATTTTATGACTGTGTGTTTGTAAATACAAGGAACCATATAATGTCACCAAATCAGTGAAAAAGTAAATTGTGTTTAGTCTATTGTTACATAATAGCCCACTTCATTGCCATCCTTTTCTTGATGCCTTTATTAGAAAAAGGTAGGGTTTATTGTTTCGTTATGTATTAAACTTTATACTTTTTACTATTGTATGTGATATATCTTCATTTGTTTTATTGTATATAGTAAACCTGTAAATATGGTCTATTGTATGTATTATTTCCTTTATGGGTAAGGCCAAAAAATGAAACTTTTCTATTTAGGTCATACCTGAAAAGGAAATAATACATACAATAGACCATATTTACAAGTACAATACATATAATAGAAGTTTTCAAAGTTCGACTCATACAATAGTAAAAAATGTAAAGTTTAATACATAATGAAACAATAAACCCAAAAAGGTAATATCAATTGCTTATTTATAGTGTTATAAATATACTTTTTTATGTATAGTTTTTTTAAAAAGTTACATATTTGTACTTTTTCAAAAAATTGGCAGTTTCAAGCTAAGTAATATATATCGGGGTTATCATGAGTCATGACATATCTCACAAGGAAAAGTGTGAGGTCTTTTTTTTTTTGTAAGAGTAAGTACTCAAAATTACTTAGTTGTAACTTTATATCAATTTACAACACAAGTAGCATATAATCAAACTAATAAAAAAAACATACTTGATAGAGATGTACCAAGTGTGGGCGAGAACTTGCTGTTTTGTACTGATATGATATAACGAAACAAACAATCGAATTCGCATATATTCATTTGTACAAATAAATTTGACGTTTTTTGATTGAAGCCGGATAAAAAAAAAACTTGAATAGTACCGTACATTTTCATTCATGTGATACGTACTCTAATGTTCAGTTTAGATGTCTCAACATGTAAATATTGGGTATATATTCTTATAACGATGATATAACTCATTCTATTTTTTGTTTTATGAACCTAACAGTAAATATCTAATCGTAAAAAACAGTGAAATAAAATTAGCCAATACGGAAAAAGTAGAGTAATTGACCCTCTTGCGACTTGCAGCTCTCACCGACTCATTCCACGATTAAAATGTAACTCGTGGTGTGACGAAGTTGACAACGAACCTTAACTAATTAAAGATGAGCATATGAAACATATATTAGCTGCACCACAGATACAACAACTACAAAAGGAACTACAATGGGTCTTCGCTAGAAATACGGATACAAAAAAACGAGTCAATAATATGATATGTTCTACTAGAAACCACAATGCCAACAAATGGATATGAGTAACTCATTAAAATAGTTATCAAAACATAATCACAATCAAACAAGCTCTTAATAACTCAAATAGCCTAGTTAATTAAGACCCGGCCTATTACATCAAAATGACAAAAGATAGAAGAAAACAAAATATAAGCAAAAAGAAACTTCAATTTTATCATCCTACATCTTCTTAATAATGTTCATCGTCATTCTTGCATTTTGTTCATCAAATTCATCTCGCGTTTCTTTTCTTCTTCGAAGTCCTTATCCATCTCTTTGTTGCGACAATCTCCAAGCATGGTATACATTGAGTCACTGCAAAAGGCAAGATCCCTGCAAAAGTACCACAACAAAAGATTAACTTAATCGAGTGTGTTCCACAAATCTTAAAGAGTTTTAATAAAAAAAGAAAAAAAGTTCGAGTATTAATTACTTGTACATATAAATGTTGTCCCGTTGTTCGATTTCTTTATTGCAAGTGTAGCAACGTTTGATGGATTCAAGGGGCTGAAGATCGGTAAAGTTTAACCGTGAAGAGGTCTTGTCGTGATTTGGAATCGTGATGTTTGTGACTGAACCATAAGGCTTGGACATGTTCTTGACCTAGAATGGAATAATGAAAAGGATGAAGTACGGAACCGTACATGTCAAATATATTTAATTGGTTAGTTAAGTTGATGAAAGATTAGAATAATCCTCAACGTAATTAACCGCGAAAATATCTCATAGTGCGGTAGCGTCATTATATTAAATAAAAAGTTCTAAAAGTAAAAAAATTCGGTACACATGTATATATATGTATAATATTTGAGTATACGGCCGGTCAGTGACGGATCTAGACTTTTAAATTAGGGTATGCAATTTTATGTTAAATTTTCCCCCTGTTAGATTAATATAGAGTAAACATTTGTTTTCTCGGGTTGTGGCTTTTTATGGCTTTTGATCATTTGATTATATATTTGACGTTCGAATATGATCATTCTACGGATGACTACATTTAGAGTTCAATAAGTATCCCATATTAGCTGGTTTTGGTCTTAACCAAATATGAAAATTGGTTTGTTATTAGTTAGCTATGTGTTTAATTTATTTGGGCATCTCTATCTATATGTACTAGCAGTGATGTGACGGTAAGATATTTACAAGTTGGTGACCTCATTTGATCGTTCCATGCGGAGTATTATGTTGTATGAAGTTAATATACAAATTTTTATTGAGGTTACATATTTTTAATTTGACATGTTTCCTTTGTTTACTTTATTTCTTTTTGTATGAGTCAAACATTAATATTATATCATATAGGTTCTTGGTGAGTTGCATAGTATCATATTTAGAATTTTATACGATGTTTAGAAGTCGTTTAGTATTCATAGATAGGTTTTAAATATTTAAGAGAAAGAAAGTCATATGCTCTATAAGTAGTTGAGATATAAATAAGTAAACATATAACTTGAAATCCTTTGTGATAGAATCCTCTTTTAAAGTGATTATATACAAACAAAATGATTACATCCTAAAAATTACGAGTATAATTTTATATTTGAACATCTAAGACATCTTGATTATTTCAGCAACTCCAAAACTCAAGACTCATTTTGTATAATTGACTTATGTTTATACTAAATTATATGTTGATGACTAAATCTTTATGTGAATCATTAATCGTTAATCGGTTATATGTAATATAATAATGAATAATTAGCAGATAACTCAATTACTTGATAAATTTAATTCAAACTTACCAAAAGGAGTAAAAAGCATGTACAAAATAATTGGGAGAAAAAATAAAAAGACTAAACACTTTAATATACGGAGTATAGTCTAGTTATCTAGTTATATGTAAAAAAGAGTGTTAATTCGGGAACTTGTGAAAAGCATTGGATGAAAGTTGTACTAGTCAATAAAGCATCTGTACTATTGTCCTTTGTATCCATGTTTGATCTTTTCTATTGGTTACTTATTTAAAGACTTCCAAATAGAAGGGTATTCACTCCTTTTTGCACAGGCTATGCACCCTGTACATTTCAATCTAGAAACTATAAGAAAGTAATATCAGTGCTACCAGGAATTCAAGGGTATGCAAGTGCATACCCTTGATTGTTAACAAGTCCGCCCCTGCGGCCGGTGATCAATTGATGATCATACAAACCACATATATAATAATAATAATATTTAATAAATTAGAACGAAACATTGGATGAAACAAAAACTCGTATGATTTGTATAGATAAATATAAAAAGTACTTCCTCAATCGTGTGTATATATATATATATATATATATATATATATATATTATAAATCAAACCATATAACATCATATTAAACCTTTATGGCTACGCACATAGTAATGATAGAAGAAAACTAATTAAATATCAATAAATAATATGCATTTATAATAACTAACATTCTAACATCTAACAATATACATAAAACATGTTTAAAAACTAATGGATGTAAACATTACAATACGTACCATACCATGTAATGATTTCTCCGCGCATGATAATAATCGCCTATAACTTTTTTCCACCAAGTTTGTGACTGTAAAACTGCATTTAATTTATAAGCTTGGATGCAGGTGACTCAAACGTAAAAGTTATATTTACACTCAACTTCAAACATTAATTAAATGGTTTATCTTATAGATCACCATTGTATTTTCATTTTTGTCCCAATATCACCAACGAATCACTTTTATTACTAATGTCAACCATATACTTTCAAATTTTGTCCCGATGTCACCGAAATCTCATTTGTAACCTGCTACAGTTAAAAGACGATTGACGTGTCAATGACACATCGGCTTATTTAATCCACATCATAACACATTGCACACGTGTCATCCACGTCAGCCCCTGTAAACCTTGATTTAAATACACGGGTCAATTTCAATTTTGTTCCATCACGTAGAATTGTGAATTTCATACACAAATCAAAACTGATCGCGAAGTGCTTCCAAAACTGATCGTCATTCTCGTTACTTCATGACCAATACTCGTTAAATCATTGCAAGTGGCTGACGTGGATGACACGTGTTATGACGTGGATTAAATGAGCTGATGTGTCATTGACACGTCAATCGTCTTTTAACTGTAGCAGGTTACAAACGAGATTTTGGTCACATCATGACAAAATTTGAAAGTATATGGTTGACATTAGTAATAAAAGTGGTTCATTGGTGACATTGGAACAAAAATGAAAGTACAATGATGATCTATAAGATAAACCCTTAATTAAATTGGCTAAAACGGAAGTTTTCATGGTTACAAATAGTCATATTCTCCCTTTCTAGAATTGTATCAACTTTTCAATCTTTAAATTTTGGTTGTATATCAAAACCATATTGATAGTGATCCAAACTTCCGTATAAATTAGTATACGATTCTATTCATTGTAATATATTACTTAAAAAAATAAAAGCACAGTTAATGGTATAATTCGTCAATGTAATTTAATATAAATTGCATGGTTAGTCTTTATATTTCATTTTTCATCAGCAATCTAAAAACATAAATGTTGTTGTACAGTTGAACCTATTTTCAACTAAAATAACGTTACTTCAAATAAATTCAATACAAAAAACTTGAACATATATTAAGGGTATAGTATGATAGTCATTTTCTTGGATAATGAGGGATTAATCGCACACAACTTTTATATTTTTGAACAACCAGTGTAAAAAACTAAAATATTTAATACAATAATGAACCATGATATTTTGATATTTTTTAAAGGGATTAGAAAAACTATACCCTAACAGCCCGCTCCCGAGTTTTTTACTAGAAGAAAAGAAAAGAAGTGGAAATAAAATTGTAGAAAAGAATTGAAAAGAATATATACTTTTTATACATTTTGTGTTCCCGAGTTAGAAAGGAAATAAAAGAAAATTTAGTTATTTTGTATTCCCGAGTTAGAATGGGAGAAAGTGACACTTTTATTATTGATTCAGTCTTCCCTCCTTCATCTTCTTCTCAATTTTGGAGAGAAGATTAAGAGGGAAGATATTGGATAATTCTTCTTCCGCTTCTTTTCTTTTCCCTACATATACAAAACTCATGAAAACATATCTATTTTATTTTGTTTCCAGTTCTCATATTTTTTTCCAAAAAAATAGACTCAGGAGTAAACCCTAAGGGCAATCAGCAATGCATATGATACTATACATAAAACTAAATATTAATAAACAACAATGTTTCGATGTTTTAAGTGCATCATTAACGCTAGTTTCCACATATAATTAATCAAATGATTATTTTTATAGAAAAATGCAAGTTTGATTAACGTAATTTGTTATAAGGCAAATGACCCGAAAAAGTAATCAACTTGTCAAAATTTGCTAATAAAGGGAACATCACTTAGACTAATGTCCAAAAAGGACCTACATTTGAAAATCAGTGCCATAAAAGGATTTAAGTTGTTATTTTTTTTAATTATATGTGTAATTACTATTTCAATTTTATCCTTTAAATTTTGATCGGTTTTAGCTTATGTGAGACTTAAATCTAATATATTTAATTGATACGTAACATTTGTTACCTAGAAAACATACGATATAAACACTAATTTTACTTTTTGAGTATTCAAATCTAAATTTTTATTTTAATTGTTTAATCCTTTTCTGACATGATTTCAAAATGTTTAATTTTTTTATGGCACGATATCAATATGCTAAGTCCTTTTATGACAAGTTTTTAAAAATGAAACGGTAATTTTACGTACTCTTAATTGAACTTTTCTGACAACTTGAATTCTTTTGTGACACGATTCTGAATTGTAAGTTTTTTTTGAGCATCGATATATTTCATATTTCCTTTATTGTCAAATTTTAACAAGTTGATTACCTTTTTGGGTTAGTTACCCTTTTGTGATACTCCGTATAAGGAATGCTAAACAATTGTCTTTAGAGCAATGTTTATATTAAATCCTTTTTGTAATCTTAAATTACCTTTCTTCTAATAATTTAATATAACCTAATATATTATATTAGTTAAATTATAATTTCAACATTGTGAGAGATTGTCACCTATCAAATCCTGAAACTTTCTTTTATACTTCGCTAGTCTATAGATTTTCGTCACTATAATTAAACTTTAGCCGAAACATAAGTAAAATAAGCAATGTTTTCTCTATTTATTATGTCTATCTTTGTCTTATTTATTATTATTGAGATTATGTATGCATAGGATCTCTTTGTGTTTATCTGAGATAAATAAATGATGATTATATGAGGGATTTGAGAACGGATCAAACAATTATACAAACGATAATCGCTAAATAATTTTGGGCTTTTGCTGTAAACTATTTTGGTCATTTGATGGTGGGCTATAATCTATCGAGCCCAAGTGCCAACTTCAGTTAGTTTTGCTTTTTAGTTTTCTGTATCTATTTGTTCATGTTAATTTTAACAAAGATATTGAACCATTCTTATAACTTATAAGGTAAATTTAGTTAAGGGTACCGTAAGTACGTATCTCTACCATTATTATAATTATTTATTCTATTCATTCATATGTATAAAAAATAAAGTTTTTTAGATAAATATTAGACATGCCACATTAATATTTAACCATAAATAACTAAATCCTAATAATTTTAAAAAATTCTTACACATACCACATCATTATTACCTTAAACAACTTCACAACAATATATGATTTAAATTAAATAACCTCATACATGGATCAAAAGGATCACAACTTGATGTTATTTAATTGTTATTTTTTAAGAAAGTTAGAACATAATAATTAAGTAATCTTTTTGATATATATATATATATATATATGTGAATTAACAATACGTTTAAAAAAATTTGATCTTACGGATGTTAGTATGTCCTCCCGACAAACAAATATTGTTTAAGTTATCCCTTTTTTATATGTTTCATAATGACCATTAACTCAAGCCAATAAACATCTTTGTCTTGTGTCATTTTGATTTTTCTAAATCCAAATTTTACTCATGTCAAAGTATATGATGCATTTAAAAAGTAAAATTTAAAAGGTTAAAAATATTATGTTTCTATTTTGATTTGCAATATATGTTTAATTTTTTTTGCATTGATAATTGCACAATTAAGTTAACAATATATTAATATATTTGAATACTTACAAATCTTTAATATATATATATATATATATATATATATATATATATTAATATTAAAGATACCATGGAGGATTTTTAACCTTTCGATGGGTTCACCATTAAAATCTAACGATTGATATTAGATTATCATAATTACAATTTACATCCCTAATCATATTAGTTATTAAATTATTAAATATAAATATATAAATAAATACATTATTCAAAAAAAAAGAGAGAAAATATCATACAAAAATACAAAAAAGCTAAAAATCGGTGACCAAAAATAAACCCCAAGAAAGGATGTAAAAAAATAAGTATTAATTATTTAGTTACTGAATATAATACAAAAAATTGAATATAATATAAATATATCAAGTAAGGATAATACGATGAAAAAACCCCAAATAAAAAGGAATTAAACTTAAAAAAAGGGGGTACAAGTCAGGAGAGATACCAAAAGGTTCCAAAAAAAAAGGAAAAAAAATAAAAACTAATTATAATCATACTCAACATCGACCACTTTATCCTAACTAATTTGTGCTCATCTTAAATTACAATTACAATATATTCTATTAAAATCGATTCCTAATCCTAACCCTACATTAAGCCTATTTATATCCCTCCTTTTTTACCTGCAATCAATTCAAAACCTCATGTACGTGTATTTGCCAAAATCCACCGTACTCCTTTCAAAAGATGATCCAAACCAATTGAAATGTATGCAACTTTATTAATTTACTAACAATCTATTATTTGTTTTTTAATCTCAAAGAGCCTCCTATTATCAAAGATCACAAAAAACATAGGCGTTCCATTAATGTTGAAGGCATGAAGTTAAATGTCAATTTGTATGCTATAATATTTACAATTTTATCTTCGTTTAAAAAATGCACCTACATATGAATCTGTACATATGTGTTTAGATCTATCATAATAAAAAAAAGTATTCAACTTTTTTGTTGAGGAACATATTCTCGATGATTATATTGATTGGATAACTTTCAAGGGCGAGTTAGTGAAGATGTTATTAAAAATCTCATGGATAAGATTGTGAAGGCCGATCAACTAACTAAACAACCCTGTCATGAAATTGATGAAGATTATGTCATTGATTGAAGACTAAGATAGGATTTGCAAATGTATTATTTTATCTTTTAAGTTATTTTATATTTAAATTTATATTCTATGTTTCCAATATCACATTAGAACATGTTATATAATAACAAACGGTTTGTTTTCACAATATTGTTATTGAAATTCGATACCCACATCTATCTTACTAATAGATCTACAACAAAACGAAAACTTATATTACTTTGATGTTTTATAAACTATTACCACAACAAATGGGCCAACCCATATATTTACATTTTAACTACAAGAAGATCCAATACTTTTAAAAATTAAAAAAAAAAACAAGAAAAAAAAAAAGAAAGAAAACAATGCTAAGCTTACAAAAACTTTACATAAAAATTTATACAAGATGAGGTGGATCCAATGTTTTGAAAATCGGTTTTCAAGTTAAACCGGTACAAGCTTCGGTTCCGGTTCGACCGGTTGAACCGGACGGTTGAACCGTTTTCTATTATCACGTTATAAAATAATTATATATTGACTAATACAAAATACAATCTACGCATGCTCTGTAACTTACAGACTGTAAGCCTATGATGTACGTTTTAAAAAAAAAGGAATATGCCATTAATATGCCAATATGCCATATTTAATATCTACGGTTTAGATTTTCTAGAAATTTAAAAACCAATTTAATAAATATATTCATCATGTATCTAAATATTTAAAGGAATACGATTTTAAGTTTGACTAATATCAAACGTTCTTACAAAGACGGATACCATATATCACCATCGTCGGATTCATCTCGCCGGTCATCACTTCCATCACATCACTATCATCTTCTCTAGCTATTAATTTCACCAGATGTCATCTTCATCACTCTTTTCGAAAGTTACTAAATCAATTCAACCATACCATCTCTCTTTCCCTTATCTCTACAAAACACATAAATTAACATTTAAAACTTCAAAATACCTTAACAGATAGAAGGTAAAAGCCGGCTAATCAGCCGGAGAACGCGAAGGAGGAAGACGACGAGGGTGTGTGATGGCGTGAAGAGGCGGGAGGCGGCCGGATTTGACCGGAATCTGTTTCTACTTTCTAGGGTTTAGTTTTTGTTGGTATAGTAAGAGAGGGATGTGAGGGAAAACAAACTACCTGTTAATTTTTCTCCAACTTCAATTCTTTATCAAAATAAAAGCATATATAATATAAAATATAATATAATAAATGTGAAAAACAAATATCAGTCCGGTTTATCCGGTTCCCGGTTTTCGGTTCAACCGGGTTTGACCGGAAAATCCGGCGGCCAGATCATTTTCAGAATATATTCGAAAACCGGTTTTATATGGCTCACTTTTCTAAAAAATCCCGGTTGAACCGGTCCGGTTCAACCGGTTTTCAAAACATTGGGTGGATCAATCATGTAAAGGAAGAGAAATAAGAAAGAGAAAAATACATAAACTTTCAGTTGTAAAATTTTCTTTTTCACTATATATATCAAAGATCACAACCCATAAATAATTAACTACGTTATAGTAAAAAAAATAATACCACTTTAACATCCAACACTTATCTTGGCATGCATAAATTAATTATGTTTTTCAACTGTAAATAATTCACTTATATGATCATAAAAGTTGGTTTAGTGGTATTAAATTATTAATTATTCACTTTGCTTAATCATTTATTATTTTTGGCTATGCAGTTACAAATGCAATTCATAAAGATATCACATATCACATAAGAGATAATAGTGACAAAATACTTAATATAATAAATAAAATTAAATTTAAATAAGATGAAAAAACGAAAACCTTTTTAAAGCAAACGTGAGGCAAACGGAGTTGAATGATTTAAATCCTTTTACCTCACTTATATTCGCCTTTTCAAATCATTAATTATATAAATTCCCGATTATTATTTATGATGTTATCGTATATTAAACTAGTTTTTATGCCCGTGCGATGCACGACTAATAATTATAGGAAGATGAAAAAGATTGAAGATACGTACTTATATAATCAAGTATACATAAATAACTAAACTAAGTATCTACGTATTGATATATTACAGTTTAGAAGGAATGTAGACCCTAACACTATACAAACAACATGATGTCTTGTTCATTGAAGTGATTCTACAAATTAATAATGAGTGATAGTGATCAATAGCTTAATATTATCAAATACCGAACTTTCATGAAATGACATATCAAAACCTGTATTAGTTTTAACCTGTTCGACGCACGGGATGATTCATGTTCAACAATTCTCGATATTAATTTGCAAAAATAATTTATTTTATATAAACAACACAAAACAACAATGAGCTTGTTGATAAACCACGTGAATGATGAGTAAAATATATAATTAATTAAAACAAAGAACTTTATATAAAAAAATATTTAGTTAGAAGATAAACTAATCATCTAGAAAGCAAAGAGTAGGCAATGAAGTTTTTTCTTCATGATCACCTACTGATGAGCTGCTCTCTGTTACTTGTTCATTAAACTAATCAAATTTATCATGAAATGTAAATGGTAATAAGATCGGTATGCATATAAATCTTTAATATTTGAAGGAATTATTAATTATATAGAAATATATATTAGGAATAGATATCAAGTGGAAAAAAACACCTATTATTTATTTATTGGAATCTACGTGTTATAATTTTTTTTAAGAGTTTAATAGCTAAAAAATAGGCGAGTTTAGAATTTTTTTCAATTTGAATGACATTTAGGATTTTTTTTATGAAGCTAAGGTGATGACACATAGGATTTTTGCTTAGTTGTCAAAAGAATAAATATGACACGTAGGAAAGAGGCTATCCTCTATCTACCTATATAAGTGATAGAGGATAGCCTCTTTCCTATGTGTCATATTTATTATTTTGACAACTAAGCAAAAATCCTATGTGTCATCACCTTAGCTTCCTAAAAAATCTTATGTGTCATTCAAATTGAAAAAATTCTAAACCCACATATTTTTTAACTATTAAACTCTTAACTCCATACAACCCAATGAATATAAAGAACTAATATATAATTAATGCAATAAATAGAACCAACAAAATAGAATGGATAGGTACTACACAAAAAAAAAAAACCAACCACCTAAAAAAACCATAAATCGGTTAACGGGTGACACAACTTTTCATATACATTTTTTAAACACTAATCAAACAATCATTATGACATGAAAAAATAATAAATAACAGAATTTGAGTCACCCATTATGATCACCTTAATGATTATAAAACAAATAGAATATATACTAATCAAACAAACCAAAAATTAAAAGAGTCCAAGTATCAAAATATACCTCAAAGAAGAACATACATAAATCAAAATTAAAATTAAAATTAAATTAAAAATAAAAAATATAATTATATAATAAAATAGGCAAAAAAACTAATCACAGTCAAATTCATTCATTATAATATCCTTCTTTCACACAAACTTTGTTATGTATTATTAAATAAAAAACTTAAATTTATTTAAATAAAACTAAATAATATCTAATGTCAATACCAACTTTTAAATACAACCCAAATCCTAATCCTAATAAAAAAATAAATTCAATAAAATATAATTTCAACGTATTAATTAATTAAATAATAGGCGTTTTTGTTTCAGTTGATATCTATTCCTAATATATATTTCTATATAATTAATAATGAATTTTGCTAATGTACGCCCATGTAGCACACGTTAAGGTGCATTTAATAAAGTTGTAATTTCCTTATATAACATAATTTGTACAGTAATTAATATATGCATAAAAATGAAATAATTAAATTGAATTAATGAGTATTAAATGTAAATATTAATATTTAAGGAAATTTCGACTAACAAATCCCTTAATAATTCTTCAAAAATTAAAGATTTATATGCATTACGATCTTATTACTCTCTACATGTTTTCATGATAAATTTGATTAGTTTAATGAACAAGTAACGGAGAGCAGCTCATCAGTAAGTGATCATGAAGAAAAAACTTCATTGTCTACTTTTTGCTTTCTAGATGATTAGTTTATCTTCTAACTAAATATTTTTTATACAAAGTTCTTTGTTTTGATTAATTATATATTTTACTCATCATTCACGTAGTTTATCAACATGCTCATTGTTGTTTTGTGTGGTTTTATATAAGATAAATTGTGTTTGCAAATTAATATCGAGAATTGTTGAATATGAATCATCTTGTGCGCCGAACAGGTTAAAAAACTAATACAAGTTTTAATATGTCATTTCATGAAAGTTCGGTATTTGATAATATTAAGGTATTTATGAGTATCACCCATTATTAATTTGTAGATTCACTTCGATGAACCAGACATCATGTTGTTTGTATAGTGTTAGGGTCTACATTCATTCTAAACTGTAATATATCAATACATAGATACTTAGTTTAGTTATTTATGTATACTTGATTATATAAGTACATATCCCCAATCTTTTTCATCTTCCTATAATTATTAGTCGTGCATCGCACGAACATAAAAACTAGTTACTTATATAGGTAGATTTTAGCTAACTTAACAAAATCAAATAACTAAAATAGGTTAATTAAGATTTTGGTGACATTATCATCAATTTCCTATATTATATTTAAGATATCAAAATCCAAATCTTATTTTAAATAATCAATATCTTAACCATTTCTTATAATCGTACAATGATTCAACAACCTAGCATTAAACAACTATAAATAGACTCTTAACACCATGCATTACATTAAAAAAATAAAAGCAAATGATCACCAGCTCAACTGGTTGTGATGCATAGGGTTTTACCCATAGGTCTCGGGTTCGAGTCCTGTGATGGTATTTTCTAGGTGAGGCAATATATGGGCTGGTAGTGGTGGCACGATGATACTCCATTACTGGCTCGCAAGTGTTATTTGTCGTTTCCAAAAAAATTAAAAAAATAAAAATAAAAAGGTTTTGTTAAAAGTCTAAGACTTCAATAAAAATAACAAATGCATTAATTAAAGTTAAAAATGTCATTTTAATTCACAATTATATTTGATAAACTTAAGTTTCGCATGGAATAAACTCTAAGTTTCATATTAAAAACATGCTTTTATTGATATTTTAGAGTATAAATGAAAATTTGAATATAATTAATATTCGAGTTTCTTATGGAGAGCCTTAGGGTGTTGTTTAGAAAAAAATAAAATATAAAAAATAAAAAGATCAACTCCATCGATAGAAGTTGACGCATATTTTTCTTCAGTGCCTCCTAATCAACAATTTAATTATGTCCGTCACATTCATGAAGAAAAATACGATTGGAACATCAAGGTTCAATTGCTAATGGATGGAAGGCTGGAAGCAATACTTCTACAACAGCCCAAATGTCTTAGCTTCTATCGATATGATAAACACGTAAGTATAAATTAATATATATTATCTCAATGAAATAGTTTACTTTCCTTTTAATACTATAATCATTCTATTACCATTAATGTACGTTAATTTGAATATACAACGTACTCTTCATACGGACATGAGATTCAAGCTACAGCGAAGAAAAACTTAATTCCTTATTTTGAAGAAGAGCTTGAAAAAGGTTTTGTTATTGAACTCTTCAATTTTGGAGTAGGCTCGAACGTGGGAAATTATTTGCTTGTGAACCATCCAAGTTTAATCAACTACTTCAAATCAATCAGAGTTAACATATCAGAAGCTCTTGAAAACAAGATGGATGAGTTCGATTTGGACATTCTTTATGTTAGATTATTGGTTCAATTCTATGTAATATCTAGTATCTTTGAGTTCGAAGAAAACCTTTCTCAAAACTCACCTTTTAATTTATAAGCTAACACGCAAAATTCGGACTACTCGGACCCTTATAGAAACCAATGAAGACGACACACACTTTCCAAAAAAAAGATTTACATAATTACTTATTCTTAAAAAAGGCACTAGCAAGATTAAAAGTTATCGTAGAATGGATTTTGTGTATCATAACAATGCATGTGGGATATTACTCATCATCTTATATATACCAAAAGCCGAAGAGAAATCTATATATATAGGTTAATTGTCATCGTTAAGCTTATAATTGATGCTTCACTTTACTCTTTGCAGCAAGAAAAATGCGAGGATTTAAAATCGATATCACGAGTCTAAGCTGCGAACCCAACTTGTTCAAAATATTTATCAGGTGGCCTGTTTTGAGTTAATAACCCTAAAGTTTAAATCAACACGGAATGTGGCTATAAAGACGAGGAAGGTTTCAAAACTAAACAATTAACGATCAACTTATATTAAGAGCATCTTCAATAAAAACTTTTTCAGAGTTTTTCTATGCAAAAAAGCTATAGAAAAGCTTTAATTGAAATAAAAGCTTAATTGATGAATAGTTTGAAAATTTTCAAATTTTACATCAAAAGCTTTTTGGTTATAATTTTTTTATATTGTTCTCCTCTTTGGTTCAAAAAAGTTTTGTGAAAGTTTTTTTACATTGAGGATAATTTTTTTTGAAGGCTTTTATAAAAAGGGATTGAGGGTAGTTTGATGCATCAAGTATGCAAGTACTATTTTCAGGCTACGGATTTCATGCTTTTTATTCTTTACCATGGGAGTCCCACAATCCTTTATAACATCTTACAAGGTCTCATAATCTATAATATTTTATTATTTTGCCGGAATTTATGTCCTACGATCTTTTCCAAAAATTAACAATGTGCTTGAACACAAACCTTCGATTCACCGATGTATTTAACATAAAATTTCCATCATAACAACCTAATTGACAGATTATCTACGAAAAAATTTGCAACGAGTTTGAGACACATATTATTTTGCTAATACCTTGAAATGGCAATTCAAATCTTGATCATCTTATCAAGTTTTACGAGTAATCATTTAGTACAACGTGCAAACAATGCTACAAAACTTCAGGAGTTCAGCTATCAAATGGCAACATTTTTTTTTCTTTTTCTTTTTGTTAACTTGACATGTACTATACGTAGTTACATAAACTTAATGTCAAAGGAATTATTAATGTAACATGCTAGCTCTTCAATGAACTTAATTCGAGTGCAAAAAATCCAAAACCATGGCTTATCTACAAATTATGTACTGATTCAAATTACAAAATTTAGTTGATATACTTATTCCGCAAAGATTCTACAAACCAGTTTGATACTTTGATCTATACATGTAAGCATACATATACGGACTAATAATTATCCCGTCATTACTCTATTTAAATAACACGCTAATTGAGATTTGTATGACATTAATTCATTAAGCTCATAAAGATATAATAATTAATTATTTATTATTTTACGTTATGTCATGACGTGTGATTGGAATTAGTAGAAGTCGAAATGGATGCTTTTACATATATTAGGGTATGACGTTTAATTTAGATTGATGTCTTATATACTTCTATATCTTAGTATCTTATATCTTATTACGTCACTTGGCGCAGAATTCAAATCTAGCTAGGCGTATACAGAAGAAAACCCTAGCTAGCGAAGTTCAAAGTCTACTTTAGGAAATATAAATCGATGTCAAAGCAATATTGATTCCTACCCGCTCGCAGGATCCTGATTATGTTATCAAGTTTTATGAACAATTGGCGTAGCGTGTAGTTAATGGGACAAAACATCATTATCAATCAAGATTCATACTACAACTAAACAAATTAAAAACTAGTTTAGACATTTGACTGTCTAGAATCTAATGCCATTACTTGAAAACACCATTTAATATTTTGGTTTAAATTCAATCACCATCATTCATATTGTCTATAAATTGATAATTCCTATTCTTAATATCATCTTTAAACCGAATTTTAATGTTTTCTTAATTAAATGCCGTCGAAAAAATTCTAAACCCACCTATTTTTTAGCTATTAAACTCTTAAAAAAATTTATAACACGTAGATTCTAACAAATAAATAATAGGCGTTTTAGTTTCATTTGATATCTATTCATAATATATATTTCAATATAATTAATAATTCCTTCAAAATTTAAAGATTTATATGCATTCCGATCTTATTACCCTCTACATGTTTTCATGATAAATTTGATTAGTTTAATGAACAAGTAACGGAGAGTAGTTCATCAGTAGGTGATCATGAAGAAAAAACTCTATTGCCTATTATTTGTTTTCTAGATGATTAGTTTATTTTCTAACTAAATATTTTTTTATATAAAGTTCTTTGTTTTGATTAATTATATATTTTACTAATCATTCACGTGGTTTATCAACATGTTCATTGTTATTTTGTGTTGTTTATATAAGATAAATTATTTTTGCAAATTAATATCGAGAATTGTTGAACATGAATCATCCCATGCATCGAATAGGTTAAAATTAATACGGGTTTTGATATGTCATTTCATGAAAGTTCGGTATTTGATAATATTAAGTATTGATCACTATCACTCATTATTAATTAGTAGAATCACTTCGATGAACCAGACATCATGTTGTTTGTATAGTGTTAGGGTCTACACTCCTTCTAAACTGTAATATATTAATACATAGGTGTTTAGTTCAGTTATTTATGTATAGTTGACTATATAAGTACGTATCCCTAATCTTTTTCATCTTTCTATAATTATTAGTCGTGCATCGCACGAACATAAAAACTAGTTATTACTATAATTAAGCATTAATAACCAAGGTTTACATGATACTGTATTCCAAGGAAAAAAGAAAGGAAACAAGAAATAAAAAATAAAATAGAAAAACACCATATTAAAGTACGCTCAAATACCCTATATCATCATCACCCAAAAACCAGAAGACTTTCGGTCCAACGACACTGAAGCATGGTACTTAACCATCAACACGACTGCACTCATCGGAACAGACTTTCGCTTTAACGACGTCTTTCCTGAACCTCATTGGTTTGTAATTCTTGCGTTTTCGACTGTTTGTGTTATCATACACCCTTTCCACTTCCTCCTTCGGTTTCTCCACCTCTTCATCAGCCTCCATTTCCTTGTTTCGACACTCGTTGCTGCAAAATGCAAAACTTCTTCAAAAACATCAACACAACAAATTAAATAATCAGTACGCGTTTGAAATATACATAGAAATGTGAGGGTTTAATATGAGAGAGTGATTAATGAATTAATTACTTGTAACTATAGATCCTGTCAGAATCCATATACTTTCGGCAAGTGAAGCAATTCTTGATCACAGTGTTGACAGAGTTGGGAGTTTGATTAATCTCATCAACAGAAGTCACACAACTCTCTTCTTTCACCGACACCGGATCAAAATAAGGCCTTAAGTCGATCCAGATTTCGCTTATGGGAATTACTTTCTTTTCGCCAATCAATGTACGTGTGTCTCCTAAATTAGGAGTCACATTTTTTTCGTCAACTGACTCACCTCCTATTACATTCTTTCCTTCCATTGACATGTTCCTGAAACAAAAGAGAAGCTAGATAATTAAATATTATATATCTCAAAAGTTTAGAGATTTAATTTAAAGATGGACATTATAAACTAAATACATACCTGCTGATGAAATATATATCTTTTGTTAGATGGTTGAAATGGAAGGAATGGTGCAGGTATAAATAGTGGGGTGGAAGCCATGCATTTACTCTAATATTCGGTGAATGATATCATCTTCTTAATTTCTCGTTGAATTCAACAACACATTAAAGTCAACTTTATATAAATATAGTATTACCATACATTTCACCTTTTGTTGACTTACTTTTTTAGGATTAGAGAGAGCCATATATTTATGATGTCCATGGTTCTTAATTTCTTATATATCCAAAATAAATAAAGGTAACTAATGTAGGGGTTTAGAATTAATGTAAATACCTTCCCATAGAATACACTAAACACGGAGGAGGCCATCCTATTAAGGTTACGCGGGAGACTGAACATTTTTTACTCGGATGTATGCAGTCTAATTATGTTATGCCGTGCCCATTTTGTCACCTTAAAATATGGTGCAAATGAGGTTTGAACGTTTAATCCCTTGTGAGGATATCATGACGTGTACCACTATACTATCTTGTGATAGTTAGAATATTAATTAAATACTTTCAGTTACAATATTAATTAACCCATTAACAAGAATATCAAAATAAAGTATTACTTTACTAGTAATATAATGAAGTACAAATATATTGTAATATATGATTTATAATTCAAAATTATTACAAAATATATAGCATAAAATAAGTAAAATTATATAGATGTCATAAATAACGTAAGTGTGAATAGATATAGATATAGATAGATGCATATCTTTTACCGTTTTCTCATTCCGTATACACATTTAGTTATTTAACTCTTAACTAAGACATCATTCCAATCACTTTCTTACTTTGTAAAGTCTATATTAGTTAATACTACTTCAACACTTTTTAACTATTAATAAATATATAACAAATATTTATGTCTTTTGATAATGTTTTTTTTTTTTTCATATAAAAATTTTGTAACATACATATAAACTTTTAATTATCTGTTTAAATTATATATGACTGATAAGATATATTTAGCTTATTAGTAGAATATAAGAATTATATAGATGCAAAAAATTTTCTATTTAATTGACACGATAAATCTTTATAAGTTGATTAAACATATTTACTATGTAGTCGAAAGAACATTTCTAGCATTTGTTTTGTGTTAAGGAGCAAAGGAAAAAAAAAGAATTAAAAGGTAAGGAGCAAAGGAAAAATAAAAATAAAAAAATAAGAAGCTAGGCTTGACAAAGCTTAACAAAAATTGTGATCCATTAATATAAAATAGAGTTAATTACGCCATTCGTCTTTATGGTTTAGTGAAAATTACTGATTTAATTCTTTAAACTTTTTATTTACGTCGCTCATCATTTATTTTGAAATTTGTTGCGTAAATAATCCTTTAATTTAACATCGTTTGTGATTTTCGTTAAGTGCACTCATATGCCATGCATATGAGGGCATAATAGTCTTTTCACCTTTGTATGTCACCTGCTCCACTATTTTTGACTCCCCCTCTCACCTAAAAACCCAATCAACATGATCTGCATCTTCTTCAATAAAAAAAACTCTTTAAAACATGAAGTTTTAAGTCTAAAATAAAACCCCAAGATCAATAATATAAGAATAAAGAATCTAAGTGCGAATCTGATTTTTGAGGCTTGATAGCGGTCTGATTTTAGCTCGAAACAAACCTAAATTTCACCATCACCATCCACAATCACTTTTCAGGTACACACTCCCAAATCACAATCGTAACCGGAAACCTGCAAATGTGAATGTAAGTTTATAGAGGTTTGAAAGTGGTATGATGGTTATTTTGAGCCCAAGGAGATCCGATGAAGGAGATCCTGATCATGGTTAACTGGTGTTCAGAGATCGTTGTGTTGATGCAGCCACCAGAGACTCCGATGAATACGACGACGATGTTTAGGAAGAAGGCGTTGGCGGGCGGCGACCGATGGTGGTAGCAATGGAGGCGCCGTCTGATGATGGTGATTATGATAGGTTTCTTTGTTATGTGTTTTATTTTCGTTGAATGTGATGTTTGAGTTATTAGCTTCGAAGTTTATAATTAGGATAATGAATTAATGAATATATACTTGTAAATAATTTTGTGGAACTGTATGGTAATGGTAGTATGATACTGGTTCGACAACAAGGGGAATGGAAGAGACGTAGAGAAATTGGATATATTTGTGACTTGTACCTTTTGCATAATAAGTTGTAACAAGGTCTTTATTAAATAAAATGGTTTTAGTATCTTTAGTTTAATGTTGAAAACAATGGCAACATGGTAAAGTGACATTTTCTGTAACGCCCCTCTTTCAATAACACAATATTATATTAATAAACCGGAAGCGTAGATATTTAGAACTCACATTTTATTACTACACAAGATTTGAAATGTAGAAAACAGTTTATAGATAAGTTATTATAATTAAAAACTACTACACCACTTCCCTTTTCGGGGCATTACTTAAAACAAATTCTATTTAACACAAAATAATGATCAGAGTAGCAATAATCTTCAAACATTCCTCGCCTTTTTCATTAACTTCTTGCTACCCACATTTTATCAAAATCTGCAAGAAGTAACAACGAGGGATTAGCACGAAGCTAAGTGAGTAAATTCATCACACAACATTCAACTTAGCTTCATCATTTAATTACTTCTAATATCCGCAAATACTACTATCAACAATCAACAATCACAAATACTTAATGAGGATCGGTGGTTCTGGGGATAACCATAATACCCGGGAGGCTCCCCAAGAACACTTACCCAACCATATCCGTATGGCCATACGGACGAGACCGATAGCTAGCGGTTATTACATTCAGATACAGAGTCTATACACACAACAAATGAAGTACAACTCTGTATCATTCATACAACAACCCGCTAGCCCAACCAACAGTTCATCAACTCGTTGACCTCATTAACAACTGATGCCCAAAGGCCACATAACACATAGATTTATAATCAACAAGATATAATAAATAATCAACAACATCAACATATCTACGATTACTAGTTATAATCAAATGATTTCAACTAAATCAAATGGTGAGCTTTGAATCCACTCACCGACACCCTTGAAATCTCCACACTCAGCTTTTATTCACTGAGCCTTTGGTGTATCTGAAATACCACAAAACGCACAAGTTAATAACTTGTCATTAATCAACAACCTTAGATGAATCATGTTGTTATACAAGTAATCACACAACTTGTATATATATATATATATTACTTGTACATTTGTGATTGATACACAAATTAAAACTGAATTGATCCTGTTCTGAACCAAAGCCGATCTGCTTTACCTTAGCAGATCTGCTTCTTTAGTTGATTTTTTTAAGTCTTTTCACCTAAGTCAAGTTCTGTTGCACTTTTGAACTAAGCTAGCAGTTCGGCTACACATAGCCGTTCGGCTTTTCTTTCATAGCCGATCTGCTTTGTAAAGCAGATCGGTTTCTTTAGTTAAATTCGTCCATTTTGTTCCTGGGTTAATTTCTGTTGAGTTTTTGCACTAGCATAGCCGATCTGCTATGTATAGCCGATCGGCTATTCCCTGAAACCCAGAAAACTCAGTTCTTGACCTGCACATTTCCATCTCGTATCCTAACTCAAAAACCCAAATTTTCAAGTACCAAATCACTCAAACCACACTACAAATCACAAAGGAGTATCATATATCGACTAGTTAACATCCAATAACTTATTCAAACACAAATCACTACAATTTTCAAGCTAAATTCTTTACACATCAAAGATGAGCTTGAATCACATTTCAATGGCAAACAAATCACAAATTGAGCTAGGAAATCAGTTTACTATCATTAGCTAATACTTTTTTATCAACATTAAACACATATAACTAATTTAATTCATCAATTTCATATGTGACCTAACCAAAGTTTAAGTTCATAAACAATCAATTACTTACATGATGATGAAGAGAATGATGCTAACAAGAAGAAGATGAAAGATATCAAGCTAGTAATGATTCACAATTTCAGTTTCAAATTGTCAAATTCTTCAATTTGGTAAGGTTTTTAAGTTTGTTCTTGTTCTTGAAGGGAAGTGAAAATTGGGGAAGATAATGACAGTAAAAGGGGTTAATCCCTTATTTACACCGACTCAACTTTGGGTATTTTATACCCGTTCCAAATCTATTGTCTGGAACCGTAAAATCACTTGCGAGAAATATTATTTTATTTTACTGTCAACTACAGTAATTTAAAACAACTAATATTTCATTAGTCACAATAAGTCCTAAGACTTATTCACCTAAGTTTTTCAATAACAATTAATAACAAGTAATTTCTAATTAATAAAATATTCAATTTTAATAGAAAATTACCAGGCCCGACGCGAGGATGTTACAAATCTCCCCTCCTTTAGGAGATTTCGTCCTCGAAATCTAAACTTAATCAAACAATCCAGGATATCTGGATTTCATTAACTCTTCGGTCTCCCAGGTCAAATTTGAACCTAAACTGTGCTTCCATTTTACCAACACCATAGGAATGTGTTTCTTCCCAAGTTTAGTAGTCTTTCTATCTAAAATTTCAGTCGGTTCTTCAATCAATTTCTGATTCTGATCGACTTTCAAATCTTGTAAAGGAAGAATTTGAGATTGATCCTCGACATTGCACTTCCTCAAGTAACAAATATTAAACGTATCGTGAATACCAATGAGTTCAGGAGGAAGGTCTAATGTAACTGATTGATCATTTACCAACTGTCGAATTTTAAAAGGACCAATGTATCTCGGTGCCAACTTTCCTCTCTTTCCAAATCTAATAACACCTTTCCATGGAGAGACTTTCAAATACACTAACTCACCTTCGGTAAAAGTAACCGGTCGTCTACGTGGGTCTGCATATTGTTTCTGTCTACCGCGTGCTGCTTTTAACTTTTCTCGTGCGATAGCCACTTTATCAGCAGTAATTTGCACAATGTCTGGACCTGCAAATTGTTTTTCTCCCACTTCCAACCAACACGTAGGCGTTCTACAACGGCGACCATATAACATCTCATATGGCGACATACCAATACTCGAATGATAAGAATTATTATAAGCAAATTCTACCAAAGGAAGATGAGAATCCCAAGAATCTCCATATTCTAAAATACAAGCTCTTAGCATATCCTCTAATGTCTGAATAGTTCGTTCTGACTGACCGTCAGTCTGAGGATGATAAGCTGTACTGAGATTCACACATGTACCCAACTGTTGTTGTAAATTCTGCCAAAAGCGTGAAATAAATCTAGCATCTCTATCTGATACAATCGATAATGGAATACCATGTCTTGTAACAATCTCATTAACATACAACTGTGCCAACCTACTCAGTGATGCAGTTTCATTAGTAGCCAGAAAATGAGCACTTTTTGTTAAGCGATCCACTATCACCCAAATCATATCATTCCCTCGGTTAGTTCTTGGAATTTTTGTCACAAAATCCATAGTTATATGTTCCCACTTCCATTCTGGAATCTCAAGCTGTTTCAACGACCCATACGGCTTCTGATGTTCAGCTTTCACTTGAGCACATATATGACAATTACCAACAAACTTTGCAATATCAGTTTTCATTGTAGGCCACCAGTACAAAGGTTTCAAATCATTATACATTTTAGTACTCCCTGGATGAACCGACAATCTAGATTTGTGAGCTTCAGTCAAAATCACATCTCGAAGACCTCCTATCAAAGGAATCCATACACGCGACTGAAAAGTTTTCAATCCTCTAGAATCATCAATCAACAAGTCTTCTCTTTTTGTCATAATCTCTGATTTTAAATTATGATTCAATAAAGCTTCCAACTGTGCAGCTTCAATTTGATCCACTAAATCAGAAGAAACATTAACTTTCAAGTAATAGACTCGGTTAGAAGTACCTTTTCGACTTAAGGCGTCTGCAACCACATTTGCTTTTCCTGGATGGTATCTAATCTCACAATCATAATCTTTGATTAATTCTAACCATCGCCTCTGACGCATATTTAACTCTTTCTGTGAAAACATATACTGAAGGCTCTTGTGATCTGTACATATAACACATTTAGTACCATACAAATAATGCCTCCAGATTTTCAAAGCAAACACCACAGCTGCAAGTTCTAAATCATGGGTAGGATAATTTCTTTCATGAGTTTTGAGTTGACGAGAAGCATAAGCAATGACACGATCTCGCTGCATTAAAACACAACCTAAACCCACAATAGATGCATCACAATATACAACAAAATCATCAGATCCATCTGGTAAAGCTAACACAGGAGACTGACACAACAACTGTTTCAATGTCTGAAAAGCTGCTTCCTGTTGTTCACACCATTCAAACTTTACATCTTTACGAGTCAATTTAGTCAATGGACCAGCTATCTTTGAAAAGTCTTTAATAAATTTTCTATAATATCCAGCTAGCCCAAGAAAACTCTTGATTTCTGAAGGATTCTTTGGAACATTCCATTTCATAATAGCTTCAATCTTAGAAGGATCAACTTTAACACCATCTTTACATATGATATGACCCAAAAATTGTATTTCTCGAATCCAGAATTCGCATTTTGAAAACTTGGCATATAATTGTTCTCTTTTCAAAGTTTCCAACACTAATCTCATATGCATTTCATGTTCTGATTCGGATTTAGAATACACAAGAATATCATCGATAAACACTATCACAAATTTATCAAGAAAAGGGCGACATACACGGTTCATCAAATCCATAAACACTGCCGGAGCATTTGTTAAACCAAATGGCATCACTAGAAATTCATAGTGACCATACCTGGTACGAAAAGCAGTCTTTGGAATGTCTTGTTCACGAACACGAACTTGGTGGTATCCCGTCCTCAAATCAATTTTAGAATATACCGAAGATCCCTGCAACTGATCAAATAAATCATCTATTCGAGGCAGAGGATATTTATTCTTGACTGTTCTTTTGTTTAATTCCCGATAATCAATACACATTCTGAATGACCCATCTTTCTTTTTAACAAATAAAACCGGTGCACCCCACGGTGAAGAACTAGGTCTAATGAAACCTCTATCCAACAATTCCTGAATTTGTTTCATCATCTCACACATTTCAGACGGAGCTAATCTATAGGGAGCTTTAGCTACAGCTGAAGAACCAGGAATAAGATCAATCTGATACTCAACATCTCTAACCGGTGGTAATCCAGGTAATTCATCGGGAAACACTTCCGGATATTCAGAAACAACCGGAACTTCTGAAATGGACTTCTTTTCTAATTTGGCATCAATAACATATGCTAGATAAGACCTACAGCCTTTAGACAACGACTTCCTAGCTTTCATCATAGAAATCATAGGAATACAACCCCTATCCCGTTCTCCTCGAGCCACAACATATGACTCTTCAGAAATTGGGATCCTAATCAACTTACTGTGGCAATCTATACTTGCTTTAAACTGACTTAACCAATTCATGCCAATAATCACATCAAAACTTGGAATCGGCATTAATAGGAATGAAATTGGAAAAGTATAACCATCTATCACAATATTAACTCCAGTCACCGAGGTGGTAACAGGAACTAAATTGCCACTAACAATCTCTACTTCTAAGGGCTTATTTATCACAGTAGGGATTAATCTCAACTTATCACAGAAACACACAGATATGAAAGAACAATTTGCTCCAGAATCAAATAATACACGAGCTGGTACAGAGTTTATAAGAAAAGTACCCGTGATCACATCATCTGTGTGGACAGCCTCATCAACTGTCATCTGAAAAGCCCTACTCAGTGCTGGCGGAGGGTTCTTTCTCTTTTGACCGGAAGATGATGAACTTCCAACCGTACCCGACCCAGTCTTTCCTGCCTCTGGACATTGACCAACCCGGTGTCCTTCTTTCTTACAAGTCCAACACACAAAATTAGGATACCGGCAATTCTTAATCTCATGACCTAACTCACCACATTTCAGACACTTATTGGTCTGAGCAGTACATGGACCAACATGTCTAGATCTACACGGACTGCACCAACTAGGTCCACCAACTGATCCAGAAGAACTAGTCATTCCACTTGACCTTCTATTTTGTCGACTACTTTGCCACCTAGATTTGCCCTTACTAGAAGAATCGCTTCTAGTCCTTGAAGAAGAAAAAGTAGAAATATCTCTCGGTGGATACCTACGAGAACCTCTCATATCACTGTCAACAGCACGTGCCAAAACAAAAGCCTGAGATAAGTCTCTAGCCAATCGAACTGAAGTACGATATTCATGGGGTAAAGTTTCTACAAACTGTTCAATTTTAGTCTTTTCATCAGGGACCCACTGTTGAACAAAGCGAAGCTTGTCAGTAAACTGGGCAATTAAATCATCAATTGTCATCTTATCAGTTAGTTGAAGATTCACAAATTCCCGTCGAATCCGTGCCATATCAAAATCCGAGCAATACTGATTACGAACTGCTTGATGAAATTCAGACCATCGAATAGCCTTCTTTTGTTGCTCAGCTAAATGACCTGTAACCGAATCCCACCACACCATGGCTTCATCTTTCATACATTGTACCGCAAACATTACTTTAGAATCTTCATCACAACTTGTCACTTCAAATTTTCGTTCAATATCTCGTAACCAATTCAATGTGACAGTTGGATTTGTACTACCACGATACTCAGGTGGTTTACTAGCCATAAAGGTTTTAAAAGAGCATCTCTTACTAGATTGAGAAGAAGATCCAGTACCAACAGTAGAAGTTTGTTGTTGATATACAAGTTGTTGAGCCGCAGCTTCCTCGGCTTTTCTTTTAAATTCCCTCAAAAGAATCAATTCATCCTCCATCTCATGTACATATTCATCTCTTTCTGATTCATATTGTTGATGAGCAGATGTACCTTCATGAATATATTGCTCTTGTTGTGTGTTCGACTGAGGAGCATCTATCCGAGAGGCATTATTCGGGTGGCCGGTTGGTTGCTCATTATCTACCATTTCTGAAATCAACAAAACACTTGAACTTTGTTAATCGTTAGTATCTATCTACTAACAATTATCGACCAATGCTAAATCCCAAACCAGGAATGTTTGACTAAACATGCTCCAGTTTTGGGGTTGAACATTCTTCAATGCTCAATTATCCCAAAACCATGCTCTGATACCAACTTGTAACGCCCCTCTTTCAATAACACAATATTATATTAATAAACCGGAAGCGTAGATATTTAGAACTCACATTTTATTACTACACAAGATTTGAAATGTAGAAAACAGTTTATAGATAAGTTATTATAATTAAAAACTACTACACCACTTCCCTTTTCGGGGCATTACTTAAAACAAATTCTATTTAACACAAAATAATGATCAGAGTAGCAATAATCTTCAAACATTCCTCGCCTTTTTCATTAACTTCTTGCTACCCATATTTTATCAAAATCTGCAAGAAGTAACAACGAGGGATTAGCACGAAGCTAAGTGAGTAAATTCATCACACAACATTCAACTTAGCTTCATCATTTAATTACTTCTAATATCCGCAAATACTACTATCAACAATCAACAATCACAAATACTTAATGAGGATCGGTGGTTCTGGGGATAACCATAATACCCGGGAGGCTCCCCAAGAACACTTACCCAACCATATCCGTATGGCCATACGGACGAGACCGATAGCTAGCGGTTATTACATTCAGATACAGAGTCTATACACACAACAAATGAAGTACAACTCTGTATCATTCATACAACAACCCGCTAGCCCAACCAACAGTTCATCAACTCGTTGACCTCATTAACAACTGATGCCCAAAGGCCACATAACACATAGATTTATAATCAACAAGATATAATAAATAATCAACAACATCAACATATCTACGATTACTAGTTATAATCAAATGATTTCAACTAAATCAAATGGTGAGCTTTGAATCCACTCACCGACACCCTTGAAATCTCTACACTCAGCTTTTATTCACTGAGCCTTTGGTGTATCTGAAATACCACAAAACGCACAAGTTAATAACTTGTCATTAATCAACAACCTTAGATGAATCATGTTGTTATACAAGTAATCACACAACTTGTATATATATATATATATTACTTGTACATTTGTGATTGATACACAAATTAAAACTGAATTGATCCTGTTCTGAACCAAAGCCGATCTGCTTTACCTTAGCAGATCTGCTTCTTTAGTTGATTTTTTTAAGTCTTTTCACCTAAGTCAAGTTCTGTTGCACTTTTGAACTAAGCTAGCAGTTCGGCTACACATAGCCGTTCGGCTTTTCTTTCATAGCCGATCTGCTTTGTAAAGCAGATCGGTTTCTTTAGTTAAATTCGTCCATTTTGTTCCTGGGTTAATTTCTGTTGAGTTTTTGCACTAGCATAGCCGATCTGCTATGTATAGCCGATCGGCTATTCCCTGAAACCCAGAAAACTCAGTTCTTGACCTGCACATTTCCATCTCGTATCCTAACTCAAAAACCCAAATTTTCAAGTACCAAATCACTCAAACCACACTACAAATCACAAAGGAGTATCATATATCGACTAGTTAACATCCAATAACTTATTCAAACACAAATCACTACAATTTTCAAGCTAAATTCTTTACACATCAAAGATGAGCTTGAATCACATTTCAATGGCAAACAAATCACAAATTGAGCTAGGAAATCAGTTTACTATCATTAGCTAATACTTTTTTATCAACATTAAACACATATAACTAATTTAATTCATCAATTTCATATGTGACCTAACCAAAGTTTAAGTTCATAAACAATCAATTACTTACATGATGATGAAGAGAATGATGCTAACAAGAAGAAGATGAAAGATATCAAGCTAGTAATGATTCACAATTTCAGTTTCAAATTGTCAAATTCTTCAATTTGGTAAGGTTTTTAAGTTTGTTCTTGTTCTTGAAGGGAAGTGAAAATTGGGGAAGATAATGACAGTAAAAGGGGTTAATCCCTTATTTACACCGACTCAACTTTGGGTATTTTATACACGTTCCAAATCTATTGTCTGGAACCGTAAAATCACTTGCGAGAAATATTATTTTATTTTACTGTCAACTACAGTAATTTAAAACAACTAATATTTCATTAGTCACAATAAGTCCTAAGACTTATTCACCTAAGTTTTTCAATAACAATTAATAACAAGTAATTTCTAATTAATAAAATATTCAATTTTAATAGAAAATTACCAGGCCCGACGCGAGGATGTTACATTTTCACCCTCACGTGCAATTCACGTGACCTTACTTAACAGAGATAACTAAACGGTTGTGAGACTAAAGGATTATTCACGCAACAAATTTCAAAATAAAGGATGAGCGACGTAAATAAAAAGTTTAAAGGATTAAACCAGTAATTTTCACTAAACCATAAGGACGAACGATGTAATTAACTCTATAAAATATTATCATTGAGTTGCTATAGTGTGCTTTTGAATTTGAATAGGTTATAAATAGTGTACAATCACTTTGATGACTATATGCATGTAAATAGCTTTGCATTATATATAACACATGGTGAAATCAGAAATCCCCAAAATGTCTTTGATCACAATACATCAAATTTATAATTATGCAACAGAAATGTTGGCTTAAAACATCTGCAAACAACAAATAAGCGATGATAAAAAATTCAATATATAGATTTGGCCTTTTCTTCAGGTTAGTGATATTTCCACCCAACATTTTAATAAATCCACCATACTTATGCAATAAACGCTTGTACTGTACAAACCAATATTGCACACTTATGATAGATTTATCAAAATTATTGTTGGATTTATCATCACCCCTTTAGACTAACATATAACATCATTATCAAAAATAAATATATAGCTCAAAGCTTCATATATTTGTCAACCTTAAATTGAAACGTCAATAATAAGTCTTGAAAAAAATACTAAATGTTGTAGATCATCTAGTTAGACAATCCATGTAATAAAGATATAAATCCTAAAAATAAAGGAAAATAAGTTTGTTGACTTTCGAAAATACCACCACAAACTTCTCATTAATTTGTACGATGCTATATATTTGAATCTCTACGCCAACATTTTACTCAAGTTTACAATGCTAGAAGTACCTTTTTTTTTTTTTATTAAGTTGTAATATTACAAGTAGTTGATCACTTGATTGCATTACCAATTGTTGTTTGATAGCATAAGTATATTACTAATATTGTATTTTGTGTACTATAAACATTGATTAGTGAGGTGAGGTGAAGTTGATCGTGTTACTTATCTGTAAGGTCGAAAATTGACTAATCGCCCCGTTGATGTGCACGAACACGTTACAAGTTATAAAATTAGAATGACTCATCTTTAACCAATTATTGTATTTACTAAAATAATTCCGTTTTTCATAGTCACTATAACTTATTGTTTGTGTTTTGTTCATCTTTTTAAGTAAAAACTTATTTGAGTTTTGAAGTTATGATATTCGGTTTTTGTAATGAAATATTACTAGCATCTATAGATTGATTTATATAATTTAGAATGTTACTTTGGACTAGTACAAAACCTCAAGTAAAACATGTTACTGGCCTACTTTAGTACTTTTGATCACAACACCAAGCAATTGTTCTAACTTGTAAGAGTCTAGCGTATATGATACTCGGAGAATTCACATACCAACAAAAAAAGAGTTTGCTACCCATAATTCACGTTGTTCTATTACTTTACTGAAATGTTTGTTATATAGGTGTAAAAAGGTACTTAATGGGTTCAAACTCTTAGGGAAAATTTAGATTTCTTTCACACTTTCAAATGTAAACCTTTTTTCTTTACACTAATATGTGTGAAAATTGTGATTATTGTTTATATATTTGTACACTTATTAATGTAACTATTTTCTACACGATATAATTGTGAATAATTTAATATAATTTCACACTTCTTTTAGAGTGTGAAAAAAGTGGGGGTAAATGATGAATTTGTTGTAGTGAATGCATTATATATTTGCAAGTGCTCGGTTGCGAGTGTGGGTTGCAAATATGAGAGACATTTTATAGAAAGTTATCATTTTGTATTTTTTTTGAATTGTTAGTGACAACCCTAAGGTATCTCATTAACGTGAATAAATTGGTTGTACGTTATACGGATTAAAAAGTAGGGGGTTAGAGAGTAACTAAGGTATGAGTACAACTATTAATGCATATTTTAAATTCTTATTGACAACCCTCAGTACTCTCGTTATATTTTTATTTTTTTAAATAATTAAAATGTAATTTTCTCATCTCATCTCATAAATATAATGGGGTTGGAAAACACTAAGATGGAATGATGGATAGAGTAGAAATTCACCTAATTCGTTTTCTTTGGAAATCAAACGAGGCTGATAACTTTAATATAGTTGTGCAATAGCAAAACACAAAAGTTGTTATTATTTTTTTTAGAAAAAGCAAAGAAAATTTTATTGATCAAACCCCAAACAAAAAGTAAAAGGTTGTTATTGTTGGAAGATGATTTGATGACATTATTACTAGATTTTAAACCCGTGTATACATGCGGATTATTTATTTTAGTATATTGTTTCTAATAATAAAGTGTGTAAGTTAATATATATCAAACATTTAATTGGATTCATGATAATATTATTTTATGTAATAGCTTATATAAGTAGAGATTAAAAAATTAAAATATTTTGAAACCAAGTTAGTGGAAAATATTAATTATTTTTAAAATATATTAGGCTTTTGGGTTTAAGTCAACGATCGCCAACGTACTTTTCTTTTTGTTCTGAGATGACCAATCAACCGGTTTTATTACTATGATCACCAACGAACTTTCAAATTTCGTGTTGAAGTCACCAATCTACTTTTACCTACGGGTTGGAGATTGCCAACATACTTTTAATACGGAGTTAAGATAGCCAATAAAAATTGCAAAGAAATTCATTTTTTGAAAGATCATTGGTGATCATGGTAATAAAACCGGTTGATTGGTAATCTCGGAACAAAAAGGAAAGTATGTTGGCGATCGTTGACTTAAACCCTAAGTTTTTCAAGTCATTTTATACCTACTCGGTAAATTAAAAATAAAAACATTATGATATTGATTTGGATAATGTTATAAATAATAAATTAAATTTTTTTATGTGTAAATGAGTAGTTGATTAAAAAAAATCTTTTATATAAAAGTTATGAATCTTATTTTAAAATTTACAATTAAAACTTAATTAGGATTATGATGATGACATCACAAAAATATATATATATATATATATATATATATATATATATATATTAAATAGTACTGTAAAAGATTCCTTTTTAAAAGATATTACTCCGTATGGTAAAAAATTAAATAGTACTGTAAAAAGAGGTTGTTCCATCACGTGTCGGCACTGACAAGACTTCAATGCTTCATCTCCCTTCTACAGTGCCGCCTCTCTCCTTCCAAAAACCACAAAAAATCTGGAAGTTTTTTTCGTGTCTTCGATCCATCCATCCATCCATAACATGAATATGAATAAATCCACTTATGATTTACAAATCTTAAAGACACATATGTGTTTGTGTTTTTTAGAGTTTGTGAATACGATGAGGATGAGAAAGTTCCGATGTGAAATCTTAAGAAAGATCCTCGGTCTTCTTTGGTATTCGGAGCTTCAGGCAGTTTCAGAATCAAAGTGGATCTAATCATATTGGTACCACCGAACTCTTTATGTCTGGTTATTGATATATGTTATTTATCGACTCTTGATTATGAGTAAAAAGCAAACTGGTTGTAGTTATGTGATTATTATTATTTAGGTGATGTTAATTTGCTTGCTATGCTACAGATCTGTCTTTAATTATTGTAATTATGTGGTTAATCTTATTACTTTTGTTGATACTAGTAGTTGTTGTTTTAAATCTCGACTCAGATGTGTGTACGGGCCATATCCATGGTGTCCCTTACAGTTTTGGAACCCTTTTCTTGGCCATCAAAAGATGTTTATGAGGACTTAAATTTGAGAATTGAGACCTCTTATGAGGACTTGAGGGCACCTTGGTGATGGTTCAACTCTTGATTATTAGTGCAACCAAAAGTCATTGTATTTATGTGTCCTTTTTTCCCCACCAGATGATGTTAAGATAGCAAATATATGTCAAACATACATCAAAATTTCAATTTACTACTGACTTGTCTTTATTTGCCACTAAATAATGATAAATCAGCAAATTCAGCGTCTACAATACATTGAAATGCTAATATGCCACCAATCTGTCTATCACCGCGACTAAATGAAGTCAAAGTAGCAAGTTTAGTGTAATGATATGCTAGTGTCTAATATACACCTTGATGCATCAGTTTTATTTTCTATGTGACTTCTAATTTTGTAAAAAACTCCTTTTTCATGAAGTTAAAGAAGCCGAAGAACTCTATTGGCATGAAAGTTTGTCGTCAGGAAATGACAACTTTGAAGACTGGTATTAGCATCAAGGTAAGTGAAATTCATAACTTTTAGTTAGTTTAAACGTTTGATATTACATTTATATGCATTCTGCCATTATTATTCTCATCAAAAAATTCTTTTAGGCATTTCATCAAACACCTTGTGTGCAACTCTATTTTTTTCAGTAAATTGTTATTTTTTACTTTTTTCCAGTTTTTTACTTTTGACTATTTTTAAATGGGTTTTTTGCCGAAAAATGAACAACTTATTCTCGTTTTTGTGTTTTGGGTATCAGATATTCTTAACTTTTTAAAAAGAATAACTTATTTTAAAATTAGGATTAAATGGTATATGGCCAAAAAGTTCGGAATTTTTAACCATTTGTGGAAGATTAATGAGTCAATAATTCTCGTTTTTCTCAAAGAAACATTTAACCATTCTCCGATTTATGTTATATTTACCAAATCACTAACATTAGCGTGTTTTCTCGTATCAAATAATTCGAACTTTTTAGCCATATACCCTTTAATCCTAATTTTAAAATAAGTTGTTCATTTTAAAAAGTTAAGAATATTTGATACCCAAAACACAAAAACGGGAATAAGTTGTTCCTTTTTCGACAAAAAACCCATTTTTAAATGTAACAACCTGTATTTTGTATTATATGGTAATATTAAAATATGAAAGTCAATTTTAACCAAACACTATCAGTTTACTTCATACCCATTTCTACAATCAACAATCAAACCCATTTATAATTGGTTAACAAACACACCTCCTAAGATACATGATGCTTCAATGTATTGTAATGCAATGTACGAGTGAAATTAACATATAAAAATACAAAACTTTCCTCTAAATTTAGGGTTTCACCTTTTCATTTCAACATCTCTAGCTGCTCTAATCAGATAGAGATTCATATCATCCTTGTCTAAATTCTTGCTATATTTAGGTAACACCATCATCCTCATCACTAGATCAGCCTATGTATTATGTGAATCTCTTTTATGTGAATCTGTTTATGAAATATAGGTAACACCATCATCCTCATCATTAAATCAGATTATGTATTTTGTGAATATGTTAATGTAGTATGTGAATCAGCATATGTTATGTATGTGAATCTGTTTATGAAATGTAGGTAACACCATCATCCTCATCATTAAATCAGATTATGTATTTCGTGAATATGTTAATGTAGTATGTGAATCAGCATATGTTATGTATGTGAATCTGTTTATGAAATATAGGTAACACCATCATCCTCATCATTAAATCAGATTATGTATTTTGTGAATGTGTTAATGTATTATGTGAATCAACATATGTTATGTATTTCTGTTTTTCCTTTGTTCATATTAGTTCAAAATATGTTGTATTGAGGTAAAAACACCACCATCATCATCATCATCATCATGAGATCAGTTTATGTATAATCATCATCAAACTTATATTATGAATTTTAGTTAATATGACACTACAAATGGATCTGTTTTTGTTGTACCTAGAATTCAAATGAAACTCAGTTGACGATTTGCTGTATTTAGGGTAAAACACCATCATCATCATCATCATCAATAGATTAGTTTATGAATCATCTTATCAAACTTATATTCTGAATTTTGGTTAATATCATACTACAAATGGATCTGTTGTCGCTATATTTAGAATTGAAGTAACTCTGTTTTTCTTTTGAAGGTGTGTTGGAAGTTATGGCTATGGCTACTTTGTTTTTCTTTTGAAGGTGTGTTGGAATTAGTGTTGACCGCCATAAACGAACAATTCTGACCCGTTGACCACCATTGACCGGCGTTGACCGCCTTATTTGAGCGACTTTAAGGTGGTCGAGTCGGAGGTCCCTTGGAAACCGACTAGTCGCCGACTAGGCGGCCTGGTCGGCCGACTTTTACAACACTGAATCTTGTTATCGTTGTATTTAGAATTGAAGTAACTCTATTTTTTTTTGAAGGTGTGTTGGAAGTTATGGCTATGGCTACTATGTCACGTAGATTGTTATTAGGTGGAATTAGTGTTGGTAGATCCGTAAAGTCTAGTTCAATGGCTAGTGTTCATGACCGGGTTTATATACCGGATATCAAGAACCATCTTGATAATGGTGAGATTGTTAAGGCCATCGAGTTGATTAAGAGATTAGAGAGTAAGGGAATTCCCCAATACGTTTATGGTATGTTACTTGACTTTTATTGCATTAGAGGGCATGTACGAGAAGCCAAAGTTGTTTTTCAAAAAATTGTTAAAAGTGGCGAGGTTAGTTTAATTAGTTACAATATGCTAGTTAAAGGTTATTGCAAGGGTTATGGGGTAAGAGCCGGGTGAAAGATTTATGATAAAATGGTGTGGAGTTATGAGGGTCTAGTCGCTCCACTTTTAACAATTTTTTGAAAAACAACTTTGGCTTCTCGTACATGCCCTCTAATGCAATAAAAGTCAAGTAACATACCATAAACGTATTGGGGAATTCCCTTACTCTCTAATCTCTTAATCAACTCGATGGCCTTAACAATCTCACCATTATCAAGATGGTTCTTGATATCCGGTATATAAACCCGGTCATGAACACTAGCCATTGAACTAGACTTTACGGATCTACCAACACTAATTCCACCTAATAACAATCTACGTGACATAGTAGCCATAACTTCCAACACACCTTCAAAAGAAAAACAGAGTTACTTCAATTATAAATACAACGATAACAAGATTCAGTGTTGTAAAAGTCGGCCGACCAGGCCGCCTAGTCGGTTTCCAAGGGACCTCCGACTCGACCACCTTAAAGTCGTTCAAATAAGGTGGTCAACGGGTCAGAATTGTTCATTTATGACTCGGATTTGTTTTTCCGTTGCTTATTGTTGCTAAATATGAAAGAAAGTAGAAAAAAATGTGGTGAGAAGGGGTAGAAAATGATGAAGATGGTGAAGAAGTAGATGGAGAAAAAGATGAGATGGAATCTCAGATCTGTGATTTAGATCTGCACAAGGAAAGAGAAAATGTTGTATTTTGAATAATAAGTGAAAATAAATTTACAATTAAGTCCCCTGTCTTTAAAATGTATCTATATTTACATATAAACTTGTAATTTATTATTTAAATGTATAAAAAGTCAACAAAAGTCAAATCCGACTAGTCCCCGATTAGTCCTTCCGAGGTCCCGACCGACTCGCCCCCGACTTCCGACTTTTTCAACATTGAACACATTACTGTTTTGGTACTTTGAGAACGGTTTAGTGGATGAAGGGCTTGGCTTGTTTCACAATATAATGGGATTAAGAAAAAATGTTATCACTTATACGACCGTGTTTCATGGGTTGTTTAAATGTTACCGTTATGGTGAAGCTCTTGCATGTTATCAACAAATGTTGAAGGAAGGGATACCCAAAAATGAAAAATCGTATTTGAAATTACTAGATGGATTGTTGTGGAATGGTAAGCTCGAAGAAGCTCTTGCAGAATTTAGAAATGAGTTGAATCGGCATTTTAATGATAATATCTCTATTTATAATATCATAATTAAGTGTGCAAGCGACCGTGGATGTTCAAATCTCGTTTTAGGGCTTTGGTGTGAGGTTATAAAACTTGGTTTAGAACCAAATGGGATAACTTATGATGAAGTGACGAGGGCGGCTCAGGTAAAGAAATGTTTTCTGTTGAATAGTGGTCTTTTAAAATCAATATATTAATGAAATGTATTCTACTGAATAGATAATTGTTTTCTGATGTGTTTACAACAATTAATAACAGAAGTCACAGCAAGACTTGCAAGCAAAACCAGGCTCTCATCCTTTTGAGGAGGTATCATTTTCTCAATGCTATTTGTTCTTTTGTTAGAAAGTTATGTAAACTCTGCTTCACCGCTGACATCTTTCAATTTTTGGCAGATACCGTACTGTAACATTGGAAATCCACAATCTCTTGGCCAACAACCAATCACTTTCTTCAGAGAGGTTTGCATGCTGTCACATTACTTTTTATAAGAGAGGTACCTTATTTTCTGTAATTGATGTGTACTTATGTGTCTTACTTTTTTTGTGTAGGTTCTCGCATTATGTAATCATCCTACCTTATTGGACAAGAGTGAAACACAGAGCTTGTTTAGGTATGAATACAGTTGAACTATATTGTCAATTATTGTAATTTTTCTGAAGTTCTTATAAAATCTAGACGAGTACATAGGTCATCTCTCACTGTGACTTTTGGTGGTGAACTCTTACAGTGCAGATTCCATTAAACGAGCATGGCAGATCCTTGATCAAATTCGTGTAAGAGCTACTGGTGCATATAGCGCCAGTCAGGTAAAACTGCTGCTTCTCTGTAAGCTTGATGTATTAAACTTTTGTTGCATACGCAATATTTACATTTTAAATAGATGGTGCACTGTAATTTTCATCAGGGTGGTAAGGGATTGTCTGATACCATTGCTGCTGGAATTGAAGCTCGTGATGGTTTTCCTGCTGATCCAAATGATATTTTCTTGACAGATGGTGCAAGTAGCGCGGTAAAATTTTCATCTATATGCTTGTTTTCGAATTCCTGAAAATAGCGATTATTGACTGGTGTGGCATCTTTCAATTCCAGGTCCAAATGATGATATAGTTACTAATACGATCAAAAAGTGATGGAATTTTCTGTCCAATTCCGCAATACCCTCTTTACTCTGCTTCAATTGCTTTTCACGGTGGCACTCTTGTATGTCGTTTTATTACCTGAAATAAATATCTATTGTATACTGTCTGTCTTCTGCACTATTATATTTTTTTAGTTCAAGAGTGACTTTCTAACTCTATTGTATTAGAAAGATAATAGAGCCAGCAAAACACAATGTTTTTCCAGGTTCCTTATTATCTTAATGAAGCAAAAGGGTGGAAAGTTGAGATCTCTTTGCTAAAGTGGGAACTGGAAACTGCTAGAAAAAAGGGTGTTACTATCAGAGCATTGGTTGTGATTAACCCAGGAAACCCAACAGGCCAGGTAATTGGGTATATTAGTTGTTTATTGACATTTTTGAACACTAATAATAATCAATATATTCCCTCTTCTTTTATATTTAGTTTTATTAATTATTCAATATATGTAGGTTCTTACTGAGGATAACCAACGAGATATTGTGGAGTTTTGCAAGAAAGAAGGTTTGGTTCTTCTAGCAGATGAGGTACATCAGGAAAATATTTATGCCCCTGAGAAGCAATTTCACTCATTCAAGAAAGTGGCTCGTTCTATGGGATATGGTGACAAGGATATCCGCTTGGTTTCCTTTCATTCGGTGTCGAAAGGTAGTTTTCTTTTTTGTAAACAGAGGAGGTTACATATAATATAATGTTTAATTTTAACAAAGGTACTTTGTGGTGGTCTTTAGGATATTATCGTCAGTTGGGGAAAAGAGGTGGTTACATGGATGTCACTGGCTTTGGTCCTGAGGTTAGGGAACAAATTTACAAGGTGGCTTTATATGTAAATCTGTCGTGGAATCTTTCTGGTCAAATTCTTGTCTGTATTATGCAGGTTGGAGATGAATCGTATGAGTCCTATATTGCTGAAAAAGATGGCATCCTACAATCATTAGCGAGACGTGCAAAGGTCAGTTTAACAAATTTATAGATTGGTTTATGTTGATGATTAATTTTGTATTCTTGATAACAACTTTGGTCTACTGAATAATAAATAGACATTGGAAGATGCTCTTAACAACTTAGAGGGTGTTAGTTGCAACAAAGCCGAAGGTGCAATGTATCTTTTTCCACGCATTCTGCTTTCAAGAAAGCCATACAAGCAGCAAAAGCAGCTAAAGAAGCACCTGATGCCTTTTATGCTATGCGCCTCCTGAATGCTACTGGCATAGCTGTGGATCCCGGTTCTGGTTTTGGTCAGGTAGGTACATTTTTAGGCTTTATAACTCTAATATGTTCGTTAAACATTAGAAGATGATCCTGTCATCATCATCATGCAATAATTGAAGAATATATGTTTACAAGCGGTGAACCTGGTCGTGTAATTGTTGAGTTGTTGATCGTTTATTTACAACAGGTCCCTCGAAGATGGCATTTTAGGTGCACGATTCCTTCGCAGGAGGAAAAGATTCCGGCCATTGTTAACAGAATTTCACCAGAAGTTCATGGATGAGTTCCGCGATTAACATTCTGCTTCTGTTCCCGAGGAAAGGCCTTGAGAAATACTGAATATGTAGGTCTCAAATAACTAATGCTACAGCTGTTAGCTGCATGTGGAACCTTGTTAAATGGATTTCAATCATGTTTAGTAGGGAACTTGACCCAATACCCTTGATGTGTAGTAATATTTTTGTTTCTGTTGAGGTTTTGCCACCTGCTTTGGAATTCATTTTGGTACTTATCTTGGTTGAGTTATGTTTGTAACTTTCATTTTGTAACAGCTTGGTTAAAGTTTTAAAGTAACCGGTGGAGAGAATAATTACTGTGGCGTACAAACACAGAATATCAAAATGCTCTGATGAAAATAGTACGGCACAGTAATTATTCTCTCCAATCACTATAAAAAAGGTGTGATTTGTATTGGTAGCAGTACCCATTACCACCATACGTCCATTTCCATAAATTTTAATTTCATGGACCACGGTTCAACATATAGCTCTGCTAGAAGTGCACATCATTTTCCCAATTCAAAATAGTCGTGACTTCCTGTTATGTTTTCTTAAATAACAAAAAAATTAATCACCATAAAAAAGATGTGACCTTTAAATATGTTCTTTTTTTTTTTTTTATGAAAGTACCTAATCTCTAGTGTTTTTTACAATCAAAATTCATTTTGCACCAACAAAAAAGGTGGTATATATGAACCATAAGCTAATGTAACACGTATGTGTGTGACAATGGGAATTAAAAGAGACAGCTTTATAACATGTGCAAAGTATCTATAAAGAGAACATCGGTGAACAATGTTAGTTTACCTTTTATGTTATAAGCATATCAGTCGCCTCTGAAGTTAAGATCCCATTCAAAGCTTTGTCTAAACTCCCATGATCATGGTGGTCCAAAGATACAATTTTTGGACCTTGAAAAAAATAACTCGTTTTTTTTATGTTTTTCGATGAAATCTTGAGACTTTACAACACATGATCAAGGGACTCATGACCATTCATAACCCATTTTTCAGCATCATCCAATTTTGATGGAAAGTTCTTTCTTGACCCAATACTTGAACTAATCCGGGTCGGCCCAGTATAGACGGAGCTCCATTTTTTCTAGTCATCGAGTCAGGTAACCAGCTTTTGAATGGGTTCTCCTTCCTCATTCCTACTTCCTGTTAGAAACAACAATTCGTAAGAAAAAAAGTCACCAACTTTTTTTGAAAACTGAAATTTCAAGAAACATGAAAATTATAAGTTAAAACCTTAAAGTGTACCGTATGAGGATGAAAGTACTTGGAGCTTTTGAGATCCATAATTAATTAAGATTGACACACTAAACTTTAAAGAGTGACAAGGAAATCTTTTGTTTGGATCCAAACCCACATCTATCTGGCCAAAGTGTAAACAAGGAAGTGAAAAGGGTGACATAAAGGTATTTTCATCTATTTTCTCACTACTTTTGCCACATGAGAGCCAAATCAGTTTTTCAATAACTGATTCACAACTAATTATTTTTCGCCATCAATCACTAATTACTTCATAATCACTTTATTTACATTAAGTTATTTAATACAAAACAATTAAAATAAAACATTACATATCCTAAAAACAAAAACAATATTTAAAATAAAACATTACTTTTCTTAAAAAAAATAGTTATTATAATCCAAATAAAAAAAAATACAAAGTCAACGGGTACGGAAATTTGATGGAGGTTGCAAAATGTGTTCGATTAGAGCATTACCCAATTCATGATGTACCGTTCAATCGTGTAATTCCCAATCCATACGCATTTGTGTTTCAACTTTTTCTTGTCACGAACGTCGTATTGCATTCGTCGGGTTTGACGGATAGTCTTCTTCTAGTTCAGACATGTTTTGGCCGTTGTCCTCGGTTATCATGTTGTTTAAAATCATACAACAATTCATGATTCTTTTGATTCAGTTGGTGCTATTTAGTCTTGCCGGGTTTTTGAGTATTTGCCAACGCCCTTGAAGTATATCAAATGCTCGTTCAACATCTTTCCTTGCAGATTTTTGATATCTCTTGAATCGATGTTCTTGTGGCGTTAGTGGATACTTAACCGACTTTACAAGAGTCGCCTATTCTGGATAAATATCGTCAACAAGATAAGAACCTTTGGTAAATTGGCGACCAACAATCATGAAATTTACTCATGGCGCTCTATCTTGTAGTAAATCGGTAAATAAGTCGGATTCATTAAGAACGTTGATGTCATTACTCGAACCCGCTGGACCAAAGTAAGCATGCCAAATCCATGTATCGTTAGAGGCGACAACTTCGAGCATGATTGTTGGTTGACCTTGATCACCTTGTGTGTATTGCCCTTGCCACGCAACTTGACAGTTTCACCACGGCCAATGCATACAGACGATGCTCCCGAACATGCCCGAAAAACCATGCAACTCGGCATGACGTTGTTGTAAACGTTGCACGTCATGGAGTGTGGTTTTCATAGGTACTCGGTAGAATATTATGAAAAATACATTTACAAAAAGTTTTCAAACATTTGTATGATGTTTGTTGACTCATATGTAAATATTCGTCGAGTGCATCAGCGGCACAACCGTAGACTAATTGGCGTATGGCAGAAGTGCACTTTTGGTAAACGTTGAAACTAAGTTTTTTGGTGGCATCAAGTCTTTGATGGAAGAATGCAAAATATTCAGGTAGCGGTTGTTGGGAATAATATAATATACCTTGACAAATACGGATAAATAAGGACTGGCTCATTCGAAAACGTCGAAGAAAGTAGTCGGCCGGGAATGTTGGGTTCTCGACAAAGTAGTCGATAAATAAACGTTAACCCATTTTATCATGATCTTTAGCAATTAATCGTCTTGGTGCTCTTTGCGGACGGAATTAACTTTCCTCCTTGTCATCCGAATTCGACAATACCGAATTTAGCAAAGCGAGTGCGATTTCCAAATTGAATACAAACAATTTATTTGAAGCTAAAAAAAATCATATTGACATTCATTACTAATTATAGTAAAACACAATAATATTAAACACAAAATATTCATATATGTACGTAAGTAATTAAGATATAAATATTATTTAGTATCATCAAACACGATACTTGAATTTAATTAATAAAATGTTAGAAATTTATAATTTTGATTATCTAATATTTTTATATAAATAGTTTCTCCAATTTATAATTTTCAACAAATAATTAAAATTATTATTCTACATTCTTAATTGATACAAAATATAATGTAAATAGTACAAAAACTTGAAATTATGATTTTTTGTATTATTAAAACAATTATATTTTTGATTACCTTACTTAAATAGATTGGATATTTGCAGGTTAATATTTCTAAAGTCCCTGTTACTATCATTAGAGGTGTTAATTCAAGTTGAATCAAATTAGAGGGTCTAGATTTGTAGGTCAAAATTGTGACATGAACATAAACTAACATGATAGACCCGTCAAAAAAACTCATCCACAAAAAGACTCACATAACCAGTACGGTAAATGGGTTGATAGGTTGACAATTTAAAAAATAAACTATTTTCGAGTTGGTGGCTTAACCTGTTGACCCTAACTTATGCGCGGTAAATATGCCCAATAAATCAAAATAGCTGACAGTTTTTGAATTGATGGGTTCAGTTTTTCGGGTAAAAAGTTCTCAACCTAAACCCAAACTATTGTGAACGAGCTAAAACGTCAAAATCAACTAATATGGCACAACCCACATAACCTATTTAGGTAAACGAGTTAATTGGTTTGAGTGTTACTTTTTCATATGAAAATAAAGAAGTTAAGAGTTTTAGGTGGTACGTTGATCCAAACCGTAATACAAACTCAATCCCAAATATTAAATATTAAAGTGGCTATGAATTTTTGGTTTATTGAATCATAGTGAATAAAATAAAGTAACAAAATGGTAACATTTGGCGGGTAGTATATTAGTTCTGAATAACGTGTGTATATTACTTTTTGATATTTTTGTTTTATCTTCAATGAGGATAAGTGTAAAGAGTTTTTCTAAATAATTATAGAAAATCATAGATTCGTGAAGTTGTCGATGGCGGAACAGAGGTTTGAAGTTGTCGATGGCGATGGCGATTCGCAAATCATAGATTCGTGAGGCATATACATCGGCCCACCCCATGTGGTTCCGTTGATGACAACATTTGTGCTCTTGGTTGTTGCTTCAAGCAAGGTAATATACCTGATGCTTCTACTTATAATAAGCTGTTAGCTGGATTCATACAACATGACAGAACTCACGAGGCAAGTAAATTATTTAAAAAGTTTTTCACGTATGAACTTGTCGAACGTCCCAATATAGTCACTTACAACACTATGATCAAAGGCCTTTGTAAGATAGGCAATAACTTTGCAGCAATTGCTTTGCTTAGGCTAATGGACGCAATGTTTATACTTATAACACCATCATTCATAGTCTTTGCCATGACGAAATAATGTCGATAGGCGCTGCTTTCAAGCTTTTCAACGAGATGGTATTTCAGAAGAACATACCTCCTAATGTGGTCACGTACAACTCTTTGATTTATGCCCTTTGTAAGTTAGGTCGTTGGGACGAGGTCACTCTGATGCTATATCAAATGGAAGATGAAAAAGTGTCTCCGACGCTGAGAACTTATAATATATTAGTTGATACACTTTGCAAACAAGGTAAAGTAAAAGAAGCACATGTTGTTTTCGACATCATGGGTAAAAGCCACCAGTATCCTCCTGACTTGATAACACACAATTCACTTATTTATGGTTATTGTTTGCGGCGTGAAATGATGAATGCAAAGAAGATTCTTGAGTTGATCTGGTTTAGAGGCATCAAGCCTAATGTTGTTACTTATAACACGTTAATTGATGGGTATATTGAGGATATGGATATTAAGGAGGCTCTTCCTATGTCTACGAAAGTTGGGAGACATATTGCCAACATGGTCACTCACTACGTCGTGCTGAAATTAGATTCACTAACTGAACTGAACATGCTGAAATCGCAAGTGGAAGAAGTTACGGACAAAAAAAAAATCTATAAATTACTTTTACAAAACGATGCCTATGAACTGGATCATAAACTCGCTTTGTTCCATTTTTTGGATAGCAGAGAGCTAAATTTAGATATCGATGCGTACAATATCCTCATTGATCTCGCAATCAAATATGGAAAGTTTGATATTGCGACGCGTCTTTTCCATGACCTACTTGTTAAAGGTGTGCAACCTGATTTTGAGACATATAAACTCATGATTACTGCTTTTTGTCGGGTAGGTCAAATCAAAGATGCAAATCGATTGTGGTTTAAATTGGATGTCTCGCTAGACAATGTCATTCTTAGTGATATTATCCGATCATATTCGAACGTGAATGTAAAGGATATATACAAGTACGTCGGTGCATATGTCTCGGATGATGAGGAAACAATTGACAGAATAGATGAACCTTTTTAACTACCCTTCTGGTACGATCTCTGTTCAATCTATTTCAATGTTATATAAAAATCGCAACAAATTTTCATTTTGGGTGTCTATAATAATCAATACATCGTTGCTGGTTTTTCCCTTCTTTTTGCAGGTTCGAATAAATATTGTTTCTTGAAGCACAATGAGTTTTGCAGGTTCAAATAAAACGGGTTTGGATTGTGTATCTCAGTCTGAAACTTTTAGTTATTCCTATTTTACTTTGATTAAATTATGTATTATGTATTCTTGTTAGTTAAATAAGGATGCCCGGTGTGATTCTTGTTTTATCATCACTAACCTTTTTAATGATGTTAAATTTATTTATCTTTTGGACCGGTGCCAACGGCACGTCGGTTTGGGCGGCCGTTTTTATCAACGGAACTGACGACGTTGACATGTCGGTGTCAGTTTTTTGACGGGCAACGGACGGAGAAGTGGGGACCATGCAACTTTTTACTTTTTTCCTTTTGTTTTATTCTAATTTGAATTTGAAAATTAAAAACCATTAAAAATAAAATTAAAATAATCGTCAAAAAACGGCTAAAAAGACTGAGAAATTTTTCTTTTTATAAACTCAAAAACAAATATTTCGGCACTATATATATATGCCCACGTTATACACATGTTTTTTCACTACAACTTATCTTCTTTTATACACAACTACAACTTCCATACACAAATACACCACCCATACACAACTACAAAAATGCCTAGAAATCAACCTAAAAATATACAACGTTTCACCTAGTCAACCGCTCAGGTTTGCATCATACTCACATCACCTTACACTATACCAATTCCAACATTACCAAAATTACCAACCCTACTCACCATACCATCTAATGCCCCAAAACCCCCATCATCTTTTGGAAACCAACCATTCCATCGACTAACATTTAATAACTTTAAAGTTAAAATTCATGATTATTTTTGAAACTAGCCGAGTAGCCGACCCTTATAATCTTATTAGAGCTAAATCGCTAGAAGGGTTCCATATGATAATGAAAACACAAATAACATATGCAACTTACCAAGTACTCGTATGACTCTATGAAACACCAATTTGTAGTGAAGCGCAACCGTGACACTAGGTTGAGCAACATTTACAAGCTAGATTCACGAAATTAACCACGGTTGCGGTTTACCATCAGCATGCTTCGACACTTCTAACTGTCTTTGCCTGAAGTAAAAACCCTCTGACGATCACTCGAAGTCGGCTGCTCCCACTGTTGGAACAGATATTCAGGTACCAAATCTAGAGGAAACACGCTAAACCAGCTGGAGAGATATATAATCATTAGGGTAGATGGGGAAATTCGTATTATTGATGTTTGACTAGTTGGTATGTTATATTCAGTTATTCACCTTAAATTTTGAGTTAACTTATTGTTTCTACATGACTTAAGTGATGTTTTTTTTAACTTACTACTACATGAATGCGTTCTGTTCAAGAGTTGGGAGGGTGAGTTGAAAAATAATGCAGAAACTATTGTAGCTACTGTGTATATATTGATTAGAGAAATCAAATAACCATATTGAATTATTGATAAATCATTGTTCCAAGTTTTCTAATCTGATCATAAACAACAATGGGTGTGTAGTGAACACTGACCTAATGTGCTGATGACATAAAAATCGACTGGCTCTTGCTTGCACATAAAATTGTTTTCATGATCTCAACATATTATAATCTTTCAAAAAGAACATAAACCCATAAGGCCATAACAATCTAAATATCTCACATCAAATTTAATACAACTTTAAAACAAAATTAATGGTAAAATCCGTGAAATCGCCTTATGCAGCAGCCTCGGGATTCTCTGTTTCCATAGCTGACGTCGAATCAGAATTCTCATTACTGACCTCAGGGTTAGGGGCCTTCTCTGACCCTTGAGAAGGCTGTTGGTCACCTGCCTCAGCTGGTGCAGTTGAGGATGGTGTCTCGGGAGCAGCAGCCTTTGGTGGGGTTGGCTTGGGTTTCGTCATTATCGGCCTGCAGATCCTGTAAACATTTTAAAGAAAAACACCTCTTCAGATAATGTTCTTAATTAAATAAAACATTACAAATACATAAAGATTGATCAGCGTGCAACTAGGATATACCTGTCAAGGGATTCTGATTTCTTTCTTATATCAGATGATAAAAGAACCGGATCAGCATGTTTAGGGATCGAGTCTTGAAGTTGCTTCTTTTCTTTCAACCAACTTTCTACTTCGGAACACTCATTCAAAACCTGATACAGGGGTCACCAAGTGAGAACAGGGGGGGGAAAACAGAACAATGCAAATCCAATACATAACGAAAATTTTGGGATCATTACCTTTTGTTTCTCATTCAAGTCGATGTGTTCATACTTTGGATCACCAGATGCTGCAGCCTGCTTGTACCAATTAACGAAACTCAACAGTTGATCAACATTTGATCCTCGTTCCGAGTGCTCCTTGTACCGTTGTTCTATTGGATCACCTTGCTGCAATTATTTTGCCAGTGTCAAATGGACACCTTGAAGTTTGTAATTAAAATAGTAAGAGATGGAAGTATTGAAAGCAAACCTTCTTGAGTTCATCAAGCTTGGCGATATATACACCTTTGGTTTCATCTTCTCCATCTTCATACAACCAATCTTCTGTTTCCTGAAGTTTAGCGATAAATCCTTCTCTCTCTGAATCCGTAATAAAGTCGTGCAAGTTATCATAAAGCTGAAAAACAAGGGAGACTGTAAGCCGGTATGTCGAGTAGATATATAACAAATAGTATGAGATAAATTACCTTGTTCCTCATGTCATAGACATAGGCTTCAACAGCATTCTTTTTGTCCTTGGTTTCTTCCATAACTCGGTCTTGTAAGGCCATTTCAAACTCTTTTTCCACTGCTTTCTGCACGTCTGCAGTTAGCATTGCCCCGTAAACCACCTCCGAAACAGGTACGTTAGCTTTTTTGACCTTCTTCTTAGGAGCTTCCACCTTCACATCAAAATAACAAACAATTACTATCATTCTGCATCCATAAGAGATGTCCAACACTCCAACTACAATCCAGCATTGGATCCCACCATGACAACTCATGATGGTCAAACCACGATGTCAACCATGAGAATACAGTTGTTCATGGGGAATGTACAGTTGAATACGAAACCTATTAGTTGACAATATTGAAAGAGAAAACCAGACTCTGTTAAACCACTTCACTGCCGACTTAGAACCAATTTGGTCTTAACCAGGATCATGAACCAGGCTGAAATATTAGGATATTAATACTATTCCGTACCAAAAGAATGTCAATTCATTTTTTTTTTAAATAGGAGCCCAGGCGAGTCCTGTACCGAACCAGACTGAGCCAATATTATTCCTATTGCTAAAACCAAGAACCAGACCGAGTATACCGATCCGCGTTAATTTGAACAAATCAGCAAGAAAGCAAGAAAGCAAGAAAGCAATCCATTTGGATATAAATCAAGGCAATAATCAGCAACTTAAAAAAAAACCCAATCTGCAACAGTTAATTTATTATAGCAACAAGGATGAATGCCGCACTTTGTTGCGATGGTAATAAATAATGATTTTTGGTTCATTGTACACAATAATAATAAGAATATATATTGAGTAACTCCTTTCTCTCGATTTAATTATCCGTTACAAATTTACATACAAATTTAGAAATGTACACTAATTGTAATGTTGACCAATTACAATTTATCGCACTTAAATACCCATTTGATTTGTTAAAACAAAAAGTGAACCATAAACTTGAGACATTTCAAAAATAAAACTCGGATATAAAATTGGGACGGAGGTGAACATTTTTAATAAATAAAAGCTAATGATGAATGTAATAAAAGGTAAGAAATGAGAAAGTGTCATTATGTGATATCATAATACATTTGGACATTAGTCGAATATGAGTTAACCCTCGAGGGTTAATTGTGATTTGTGAAAACATAGGAGTATATTAATCCTCTGGCGACGTGTGTATACTTTATAAAATTTTACCAATCCTTTCAATACATGTGTCGGTTGTATGTTGTTATCATGTAGTCATTTGCAGACAATTAAAACGTTCGGTGAACAGTAAATGTACGGCCACTAATTAATATATGTATAATTATTCATCTTGTGTTTAAGTAGTAGTATAGTGTGTATTTCACAAACCTTAGAATCAGTCTCCATCTGAGCAGGAGCATCTCCTGTTTCTGGAGCACCATTCTCAGGCCCGGATGCATCCTGCATGTTTACATCGCTTTCATTTGCTGGCACATCTGCTGGAGCCTTGTCCACCTCCATCTTCGTAGTCTCTTTTGCCACTGGAACGTCAATTTCCTCTTCCTCAATAAGCTACAATTATAAAGCAATAAGTAAAGTCAAGAGTAATTTACACCCAAATGAACAATTTTTTGACTAACATGAGATCCCATAACCACCAACCTGTGCAGACTCCACAGAAACTATTCCATGTAAATTCAAACGTGCTTTCACCTTGACCTTCGCACGCTCACCTTTTGTTGATTGGAAGGGACCAATCTGCAAACCATCATCAACATTAAATTTTAAGCAATGAGCAGTATTCAAAGAGCTACTTAACGTACACCCACAGAATATGTGATCTTTAAGCAACTTTTACCGTGTAAGTGCTGATTTTTGGTTGTGCCTGCAATTCACTGACATCCGCATACTGCAGGTCAACCGTAAATGTGCCAGCCCTGTAAAAAGTCAGAGCTTTAACACTGGGGATTCCATTTCCCTTGGGGAAAACCGTACTGCTTTGTAGATTCTCCACACCTCCATTCTGAGAATCTTGAGCAGTACCTTTCCATGACAATGCAATTGGAAAAGGGAAACTTTCTTGAACCTATAAAAACAAAAAGGCAATACAAATTAAGATCAAGTTCACCCACTCATAACAGACCTGTGCATAATGAGAAACCTGGATCATACCTGAAACTCTCTAACTTTAAAGGTAGGACTAAGAATAGCACATTCCAAAGCACAGCCTTTGGAGACACACTCGCTTGCGTTCATGGTACGTCTTGGCTCTTTGCCAAAGAATTCTGTCAAAATCTTGATTACAGCTGGTACCCTAGAACCAGAACCAACAACCTCCACAGCATATATATCATCAACTGTGAGTTGGGCCTCTGAAAGAGCCTTCTCCAAAGGTTTCTTTACACGTTCCAATATTGGAGAGCTGATTAGTTCAAATTCGTCTCTCTTGATAAAACCTCTAACATCCTTATCGTCCATCAAGCATTCAATGTTCATAGGTGCCTCTGGATTTGCACTGAGTACCTTCTTCAGCTTCTCACATGCAGCACGAAGCCTGAGGCAAGCCCTTGCATTTTGGAACACGTCAATTTTGTACTCCACCTTGAACTTATCAGCGAAGTGCTGGAACAAAACCTCATCAAAATCCCTCCCTCCCAGGCAGCGGTCAAAAGAATGAGCCAATACTTTCAGTTGACCTTTCTTGAAACCTGCTATGCAGACCTGCATACTAGCATGCCCAATGTCAACAAAGGCCACATTCAGCTGCTCATTCTCTGGCAAGTCAGTCTTGTAAATTCCATAAGCAAGAGCAGTTGCAGTTGTTTCATGCATCAATCGTAAAGGGTGCAACCCAGCTATAGTAGCTGCATCCATAACAGCCCTCCTTTGAAGATCAGTGAAATAAATAGGTATCCCAATGCAGCAATCCACAACTGCGGCATTCAAGTTCTTTTCTGCAATCGTCTTCATATTTGAAAAAACCATTCCCATAACCTGGGTCGGGGTGAACGACTTTCTTTCCCCAAGATACTGAGCATGGATCAATGGGAAACCGTCAGGTCCTTCGGTCACAGAAAAAGGCAGCGACTTGAGATCCTGTTGCAACTCAGGATCTGAGAAAGGACGACCTATCAACCGCTTAATCTGTGAGATGGTATTCTTTGGGTTCATCATGCTGGTGGCAGCACCAGCTGTTCCAAGGAAACGCTGTTTTTCACCAAAACAAACAAGAGCAGGAGTCTCACGCTTTGACTCGTCATTAAGAACGACATCGATACCCCTCTGTCTGGCAACTGCCACAACACAACTTTCATTCCCAAGATCAAATCCAACCACACTCATCTTTGCTGAGATAAGGTAACTTGTTTACTCAATGAGGTTATTCTTTCCCACAAGAATCAACCTGAAGCACAATGAAATAATAACAAGTCATATATACACATGAGACAAACCCAAGTCCCTTGTAAGGTATTCAGATATGGCATAAACAGTGTCATCAATCTTCCTTATACCATATGCAAACACTGTGTAGGTAAAACCAGAGTTTCTCTACACAAGCAATCAATAATGCACATTAAAACAATTACACCTGGCACCAAAGCACCTAGCATTTATCTCATTAGATACCATAACGTTCCCCTTTAACGGTTTTCGTAACTGTAGATCAACTCAAATACTCAACAAATATAACTATAAATATAACTCACATCGCCAGATATGTCGTACTCATCAACTGTATCATTACTCCAGCTTTTAGAAATAATTTTAAGTTTCTATAAGTAAGCAATTGAGCATTCGGCATCACACCGTCTACATTATTAACTTATAACTATTGACCTATATCCTTAATCATTCACTACCGGATATTTTAACTGATCTAAACACTTAATAAAGTATAACATACGATATAAGCAATTCAAATGTGAGAATCATGACAAAATATAAACACTTAATTAAACTGATCTCACAATCAAATATCAAACTCATATAAATAGAATTGATTCTTCATGTACGAAATTGATTAGTCCCCTAACTAATACATCACAATATTACTCGGCCACAAAACAAAACTACTAAATCTACAGCTATCAATCTAAATAATAAAGTTACTTAGTGAACATAGTAAGTACTCCGTAAAATTAAATCTAACAATAAGATAATGGTAATGAAACCGGATCTGATAGATTATAGGAACAGAGATCGTACCTCTAGATGACGAAGATCGAGTACGGCCGCCGAGTTAGAAAGAGAAAAATGAAAACCTTAAGAATTTATTTTATTTTTTGTGAAATAAATATAAATAAAAATTGATAAAGCCCTTTATTAATGTTGATGCCGTGGACTGCAAAAAAGATGAGGGGGGTTTTGGGTGGAATTTTTCAGAAGGTTGAGAAGTGGTCGATCATAAACTACAACTACTAGGATTTGTGTTCCAGAAAACACCTTCTAGAAACATCTTTTTTTTTGGGCTTTTCTTTTATTTATGGCCCATGTTTGGTTTCCATCATACAAACGAGATGGCCCATGTTCTTACTGGGCTTTTTTCTTTGAAATGCGTATATCCACCAATTTATAGTAGTAGTGTAGTACCTTATTTAAATATATTTATATATTTATTTATTGATATATTATTATTTTAGAGAGTGTATATTAATTTAATTAATATTTATTAAGGGGATAATCCTATCACAACACGTCAAGGATGTATATTTGCCAATACTCGATAGAACAAACTGAATTTATGTTTGATTTAGCTTTTTTTTTCTCTTTTATCTTGATCAAGGTTCTATTCTAACTTATAGCCCTTTATGAAATCGTTGATACTAAAGTTACTAACAAATTAAAAACATTGGAAAAAGTGGTAATATAAAATCTCAATTCTAAATCGTTTAATATAATAGAATGCGGTGCACTAAACATCAACATCAGGATGGCTGAGGCCCGAGTGGTCTAAGGCGCCAGACTCAAGTTTTGGTCTTCAAGAGAGGGAGAGAGGGCGTGGGTTCAAATTCCACTTCTGACAACTGTTTTTGATATCAAAATTTCATTTTCTTTCGCAATACTACAATAAAAGTTTTATTTTTACAAGTTTATAGCTTTACATATACAGTATCTACAAACTACAGTAAGTTCTATAAAGAAATTTATGAAAGTTATTTATAACATTGCTAAGATTTAAGTATAAAAAGTTTGCTTAGAATTCACATTTTATATCATAATAGTAATTAAATGTAGTTCAAAAGTTTAAGACTAAAGAATAATGAAAAGCACCAACTTATCATTTTTCTTTTAAAACACAATTTTGCATGAATGGTCATCTTTCTATGAATCCAAAAAGTCTGTTACATACTTACATGATTACACAAAACCGTTAATACAAATGGAGCTTGCACGAGATGGAGTTAAAGAGCGAAAAAGGAGGAAGAGGATTGATAATGAAATAAGATATGATTGATCATTCCCGGCATCTCAATAACCTACAAAGTTGACCTTTATTTCCTCTTTTACATGCAAAGTCATTGCCTAATCGACGGAAAACATTAACATGACAGAGTTATGGCAACTAATTACATGCAAGCAACTTTGATCACGTAGCTTTTCTATTCTATATACGGTACGTGTTTATGTTGGACTGGTTTAATAAGGCTTAAATGGGCTAGTCATTTGTGGGCTTCTGAATTACAAATGGGCAATAGCTTGGGCCACCTGATATCATTTATTTAAGTTTGTTTTGTTTGTTATTTCGTTTGAATTAGTATTAGGTTAGTGGAGGTTGCACTACGGTTGTGGTTGACCGAAGTTGTAGGTTGGTAGCGAGTTATCAGGGTTAGTTATTTGCACGTTGTTTGTTTTCAGTATTTATGTAATTCGAAAAGCAGTGAATGAGATTATCGAATCATTGCACCAATTATCAATTGTGTTCTTTCAATTGGTATCAGAGCAATAAAGATCAAAAGTGAGAATGAGTGAAAAGCTAAAAATTCCTGTGTTCGACGGTCATTATGATCATTGGAAGGAGATGATGGAGAACTTGTTGCGGGCAAAGTGATATCGTTCGTTTTGTACATGTTTATCTCTCGCGATGTCATCATTTTTGTACTTGTTTCTGTGCAATTTCATGAACTTTTGGTACTTATTTAGTTTGAAATTGATTTCGTGTGTTAAGGTTGATGATTGAGGAAGAAAGGATGAAAAGATGGAAGGTTTTGCTTAATTGACCACGCTGCACCGTTTTGGCCATAACTTTCTCATACGAACTCGGATTGAGGTGATTCAGGCGCCCAAACGTTCGTATTTCAGAGATCTACAAATCTGCAAAATATGGTTCTCTGAAAATTAGGAGAAGCCGCCGGGTTCTTGGGGGAAGCAGCCGGGTCATTTATGAAAAATCGGTAACAGAAAGAAACCTTCATTTTAAGGCTGGAGGAGCAGCCGGGTCGGGGTAAGAAGCAGCCGGGTTCTAGTGTCGGCAGCAGACTTTTTGACTATTTAAACACCTTTTCTTCCTCATCTCTCACCTAACTCATCATCTCCGAAAATATCAGCCTCCATGGCGATTTTTTAGGGTTTTCAAGCCATTTTCATCACCTTGAAGATATCTCATCATATTATATCATTCGGACACGAAGAATCATCATCCAAACATTGTAATCACTCGGTTTGCATTTTTATTCACACATAATTATATTTCCTTTGATTTCACTTATTATTTGTGATAGTTTGAGTATGATTGTTAGTGGCTAGTTTTATTTACTTGCTTGGATGAAATAGCTAGAGATTAGGGGTGTATTAATTTGGGTTTTTATGCTTGAGTTTACAATTCCTTCATGAAACTTGAATATTTTAGCTCAATCAATTTGTGGAACTATTTGGTGTTTTTAACTTGTAATTATAGCGAACGTTTGTTATTAGTTATGATACTTGTCATTTGTATGTCGATGTATGAATAAACCATTGTTTGCGGTTGTGAAATTTGGTATGAGTTACACAAATGAGCTAAAACGTATGAGTTGATGAATATGGCGAACGTCTTTCATTTTGGATGAATTATAAACTTGTGAGACTTGAACTCTATGTTTAATCGCGAACCTTGTGCATTTGAGCTTAGTATCGTTGTTCTAACTTGTTTGGTGATTTACTAGTGGATATAGCGAACGTTTTTTACTTGGTAAATTATCATCAATTATGTGTCTATAAGTAATTGAACAAACATTGCGAACGTATTTTTGGAATGGGTTGGGATAATTAGAGCTTAAATGTGCAAGATGGTAACCATGGCGAATGTCCGTTACTAGATTAAATTGTATGGTTAGTAAATCAAAGTTAAGGTTTGTAGGTGATAGCGAACGTTAATCCTATGCTTAATTAAGATTTACAAATGCATTGTATAAACTGGTTATAACTCAACACCCCGAAATCATTAGCGAAATAATCCAAGCAAGTATCTTTTTAATATCCTAATTATATAAAAATCACTCTGACTCTTCTTGAGTCTACTATTGCCTAGTTTTAGTTTAAAAGTAGTTTTTAAGCAACATGACAACTCGGTCACAAAACCCCCACATTTACTTTACTGTACAAATTACTTGCACTTGAATATAACTTCTTAAACTCACATTCCCTGTGTTCAAACCCGAACTTACCCAACTATACTACTACACGATAGGGTCCACTGCCCGGTTGTGTTTTGGTCTAGCTCGGTACTTTCTTGTTCATATTTTCAACGATAATTTTAAAACTAGATTTAGCACATCAAGTTTTTGGCGCCGCTGCCGGGGAATGTGATTGATTGAGAATTTAATTTAAGTGTAGTTAATTGATCTCTTCTTGGAATTTAGTTCAAGGAAAGTTACTTAAAATAGTTTTTAGTATTTGTTAGTGTATATATTTTTAATGTTTGTTTATATTGTGTTGAGTGGTTACGTTTTACCGTTTTTAGTTTTGATGTTTGTAGCAGATTTGTGACTTAGCTTCGATGTCTTATTACTCAAATCATGAAGGTTACAAACCTTTATTTTGTGAGAGTGATAATGATGATGTGCCAGTGATATCACTCGAAAGGTACGCACCACAAGGTCACCACCAAGATAATTGGAACCAACCTTATCAGTCAAGATCTTGGGATGATGAGCCATTAGAGATGGAACAACCTGAAATATCGAATCTTGGAAAGTTGTTGAAAGAGGCTATAGAGCAAACAGAGAGACATAATAGAGAATTGGATGAAATCTTCGCTTGGAATTTTGAGCCCAACTACGAGAAGCCTTATGATACATTTTCCAATGCAAACGAGCATATGGACGATATTGAGGCTATCGGGGTTTATGATCTTGAATCTAACCTTTATGTTCCTGATGTGTTGAATCTAGTTATTAAATTTATCGTTGAAAAGTAAACAAGAAAATACCGTGCTAGACCAAAACACAACCGGGCAGTGGACCCTATCGTGTAGTAGTATAGTTGGGTAAGTTCGGGTTCGAACACAGGAAACTTGAGTTCAAGTAATCAAGATAAGAGTGAACAATTTAGAAAGTGGAAATAAAAGTTGGTTTTGTGTGACCGAATTGTCACGTTGCTTTAAACTACAAATTTTAGTTAAAATAGGCAAGTGGACTCTTAAGAGTCAAAGTAATAAGTTGGAACTTTCGAATATTCAAAATAATACTTGCTTGGACTATTTCACTAGTGATTTCGGGGTGTGAAATTAAAACCGGTTATATTTATGCCAAAGTAATATTTACCAAACATAAGCTCAACTTCCGCTAAGTCCTATTGTCCAATATCAATTAACAAACCTATTATTTAATCTAGTAACGGACGCTCGCCATGGTTACACACTTGCACAATTTAGCTAAACCAATTTAACACATTCCAAAACTACGGTTCGCAATTTTGTTCAATCATTCATAGACAAATAAATCAATAGCAAATCACTAGGTTGAAAACGTTCGCTATATCAATAAGTAAATCACCAAATGGTTAAATTCTCGAGATTAAGCTCAATCACATAAGGTTCTTTGATTAAAAATACGTTGAAGTTCCATGAGTTTATGATTCATCCACACGATCAACATTCGCTAAAATCGCTAATTTGTTTGTATTTGACTAATTGTTGTTACAATCACCAAATGCTTTGTTCCACAAATGATAAACAACTCGTTTTAGGTATTTTTTTAGAAGCAACAAACGTTTCGCTATAATTGCTTAGTGAAAATGCCAAAAGTTTACTAACAACAACAAGCTAAATCCATACACATTCATGGATGATTCACTAACTCAAAGCATAAATTAAACACCAAGTTATACACCCCTAATCAACTAATTAGTTCATCCAAGCAAGCATGTAAGTAACTAGCCACACATGGTCACAATCATCAAGCAAAATTCATGATCACTAAACAAATCCATAAATAACTTGAAAGTAGATTAAATTGAAATTGTACCAAAGTTGTTACACAAATAGAGCAATTGTTCTTGAGAGGTTGTCACTAGCTTGGTTTCTTCAAATGATCTTCAAGTGAATATGGAGTATATTTGTGTGAGTGAGTAATGGTTAGGTTGGAACTTTTTGTTCTTGAGAGAAAAACTCAAGAAAAAATGGTAAGTGTGTCCCTCCAATTGTTGAAGAAGGCCCCCCCTTTATTCACACCTTTCTCCTCTTTTTTTCTTCTTTTTCCCACTGCCCAGCACCCATTTTTCGCACACCCCCTCTTACACTCCGGATACCCAAGTTTTGTTTAAGAGGGAAAGTGATAAACAGTGGTCCGCCAACTTAGCTAATCGGCTAAGCAAGGATAGCCGAACGGCTGAGCAATGATAGCCGAACGGCTGACCAACGTTAGCCGAACGGGTATGGTGTTGATCATGGGTTTCATCTTCAGCTCGAACATAGGTGAGTTGCTGTCGTGATTTTGAACTAAAGTAGCCGAACGGCTAACTTTAGCCGATCAGCTAATGCTTCCCAGCCGATCGGTTGGTTACCTTTTAGCCGAACGGCTATCAGGTTTATTCCAGCCCAGAGTTGACCATTTTTCCAGCTTCAACCTGAGATGCATTTCCGAATGAAATAAGTACCAAAAGTTCATGAAATCTACTCAAATATAAATGCAAAACAATGATATCGCTAAAGATAGACATGTACAAAATGAGCGATATCAAATATCCCCACACTTGAACTTTGTTTATCCTCAAGCAAATCATAAGTTTATCATTTCAAAACCCACTCTTGCAACATCATAAGTGAAGATCAAGTTTACCAAAACAATACTAACACTAACTACTAAAGCAATTAGGCTAGAAACATATGTATAAACAACAGAAACTTGAGATGTTAAGTTTGTCAAGCCCGAATGCACGACCTAGCACCTCACATAAGGATAAGTGTTTAGTCACTCACTCTCAACCTATGAGACTACAGGGTAAGGAAGTAAGTAATGTAACACTCAATCAAGCCAAGTCGTGATGCATTGTTACCATAGGCTTGCAAAAGGATCAAATCTCCACCGATTTGGCGTGAGCACCAAGTAAGGTCTCAAAGGAGGTATTCTAAATGTGTGTTGTAACAAATGTAGGCTAATTATGGAATTGGGTATGATAGACACAATAATTGGTGAAAAGTAGTAGTCAAGACCCATAAAAAATGGCAATGTTACCTAATTGTTTAAATACGTGACAGTGATGAAATTTAGGATTCTCATGCTAAATCAATTCAAATTATCACTTGTTCTCATTTATAACTTATACTCAATAATTGCACACAAATAACTCAAATTGATTTTTTCACATTTTTGTTGGAATAATTGCATTCTATGACTTTTTATGAATCCTATGTAATGAACTTTCAGACCAACCATCCTAAACCGGATAAAGGCCTTCGGTGGCTAGGTGTAAAACACCCCTCGGGAACTACTTGTTCAGGAATTCAAAGGCCATTTAGTTGACTACAATTTATCCAAGCATAACCTTTAAGCATAATAGTTGACTTCTATTCATTTGATGTTTCCAATCTCAATCATAGAATTTAACACTAGAATCCCAATTCAAAACGATTGAAGTCACAATTTGGATAAAACTCATTAAAATTTCCAATAGGCAACATTGTAGAGAAGTAAACAGTTCAGGAAATGACTACACAAAAACAAGGCTAGTATTTAGTGGAATGTATGTGGAAGTGTCTACGGGTTTCTTAGCACTAAAATGAGTGCTAACGACCTGTGTGGACTGGATGTAAATGGTTTAAAAAAAAAACATAAAATAAGATCAAAATTCCTAAGAACACCTCCTCGTCTTTGACCCCACCTATATCACATTTCTGTGATCCCACAGCGGTCTCAAAATGCATCACTAGAGCAAGTTCTAGAACAAGCTACAATCACCGGCACACTCATAGCAATCAATCAATATATAAACACTAGAGATAAGTGTTCTTCTCAAATAGGCTCAAATTTCTCACAATTTTCATAGTGGAGGCTACAAGTGTACTAGTCATGCAATTCACCCTATTAGGTTGCTTTTATGACACATCTCAAAAGGTTAAGTTGCAAGAGGGAAGATTTAATCACTTTTAATTAATTTTCAAAGTTTAAGATTTTCAAAGCAATCAACCCTTTTTTTTATTATTTTTTTTTTTTTCATATAAGACAAGCACCTTCCTAGCAAATTATCATTCCGACCCCTTATTTGTATATGCAAAAACCTATCGGGCCAATGATCAATAACAGACCTACTAAGTAGCTCAAAGCCGTTAATAGGATTCGTAAAGCTCGATCGGCCAACCAATAAATCTTCACAAACCCCAATAAGAGATAAAGATAACAATTTTCCAGAATGAAGTTCAAGTGAATCAACCTCCCCACACTTGAGATTTGCATTGTCCCCAATGCAAATATAAGCAAAAAGAAGAAGGAGCAAAAGTGCGGAAGTAAAAAGGAACGAGAACTTCCCCGCGGGTTTTGCAAGAAGGCGTGGAAACAGGAGCTGGTATATGATAGACGTGTCGAGATCCACTCCAGCTCCGTATGCTATGTATGGGGTAACAACAAACAAACAAACAAAACACAAGCCCACAAAGATAATAATAAAAAGTAATAATAAAAATGTCAATGAATGCTAATCATCCAAAGAACAAAAAAAAAAAAGAAAAGTAATGCAGAATAAAAAGTGTTTAGAGTTTTACAATCCCAAATAAACAACATCCAACTACCAACCCCCTCCATGAGGCGGGTCCTGGGTGGGATCGTCCTGCTGATGCTGATCATGCTGCTCATAAGGTGAAGGAGAGCCAAATAACCAGTGATGGTGAGCCTGCTGCTGCTAATTAGATGGCTCGGGAATCGACCAAGTGGTTGGTTGGGAGTAAGATGGAGGTGAGGACCAAGTAGCGCCCCAATCCTGCTGCTGCTGATGGAAGTTGGCGGTGCGGGCATAGTTATCATGATGTCTCTGGATCTCAAGCAAAGCAGCGTCTCGATCATAAATAGGGGCAGGAAGAATACCGCCCGGCTCACCATAACGGGGTGGGGGTGATAAGGGGCGGGCACATGGTCGGGCACATGGTGGCCCATCCGCTCATGGTCGTGAATGAGCCAGTCATTCTGGTATCTGATGGCTCCCACTTCATACCGCGACTCATCCCTAAAATCCATTTGCTCCCGATGCCAATCTTCCTGCTGGTTCCACCTCCTGTCCTGCTCAATGCGCATGTGCTCAAAGCTAGACATGAAACCCTGCCAATACGAAGGTTCCCCCGTTTGAGAACTCTGACCCTGATCCCGCTGACCCAGCTCCTCATCTTCCTCATCTTCACCCTCCTCATCATCATCTTCTTCGGATGCATTTCGAGAGGCAGGGCGCTTTCCCCGAGCCCCGGACCGAGATACTAAACGTGCCTCCCTATCGGAGGGAGCGAAAGGGGCATACGTTCCACCCTTTCGCCTAACCACTTTGGCGCTACAATACAGCTCAATACCAACCTGGAGACCCGGGTCATCAACAAGGGTGTACGGGTGGTTACGGGGTTTCAAGTTGACCTTAAGGGTTTTGGCAAACCGGGTAATGAAATGCCCTCCGCTTAGCTTGGACGTTGGTTTGGTCCCACAAGCATATGCATGAAGAAACTTACCCACAGCAAACGGAAGGTTGATTCTCTCTCGGCTCTTAAGTTTGTACAAAAACCACAAATCAATGAGAGTGACCTTCTCCCTGTTGCTACCCCTAGTGGTGAGAGTATGGGAAAGCATTTTCTGGACCACATTATATTTCGGGGATCTGAGGGTTTTGGCAAGGTTCTTACCCGATAAGTATGGCGCGTCACTAAACTGGGCCCAAACATCCGCATTACATTCCCCCTCATCTAACCTAGCACCGGTCATGATATATCTGTCAAACCAATCCGCTTCAAATTCCTCGTCGGTGTAGATACCAAGGCTGGCGGCAATTTCCCTCAAGGTTAAACTTCTCGGTGATCCTCCCATTTTAAAAACCAAGAACTTCTGATCCATCTCACTTACATTAAACATTTCCAAGGTGGCCAAAAATTCCATGACCAGCTCCTCATAGATCGGTTCTTGAATGGCAAGAAGCTTCTCAAAGTCATGAACATCAAAAACCTCACCATCATAGCGCATACTCTGAACAAAGACCCTTCTGATTTCGTGAGAGTAATTTATCACATCCAGCGGATTCCAATCGATCACCCGCGGGTACTCACACTGCTTTTTATGGATTTTGTACAAAGCCTCATTGTTCTCCAGGTAGCGATGCTGATGGGGCTCGAAAACTAAGTGTGGATGGCGGTTCCTTGGAAGCAATTCCGCATAAACACTGAGAGTGGATAGGGAGGAGGTGTTCGCCCTGTTTTTCTGCACACAACACATAGCAAGCATACAAGATTCCCAAGATAATTGTTAGTGTTAGTTTAATCTTGGCAAAAATGAGCGATTTATTGCACAAACAATCAAACCCATACGAAGCAGAACACATGAAGCTATAGCATTAATACACATCATAAAACAATTCATGCTATGCACAACCCAAACCGATTATTACTGACAACTCACTTTGCAAGGAGTGGCATGCAACCTAATATCAAACAATACTTGAAATGTGCCAATGACACATACTTCAACTCAAGTAAGTCTTACAATCAAAATTGCATACTAAACCAAGTGACTATCACCTAAGCACATAACTTCTAATATCAAACATAACTTGAATTAAACAAAAAGGGTCACTCAATTCGTATCAAGGCATGTCTTACAATCAAGAGTTAAATCCATAAAGTCAAAGTCAAAGTCAAAGTTTGACCAGAAAAGTCAACTTCATCTTCCCCAAATTTCACATGAACCCTAATTACTAGAATGTTCAAACAATCAACTAAGGAGTACCAATACCCCTAACAATCATGCCATATATGTTAACAATCACTAAACAACAAGTTGTCATCACAAAATTCATAATACCCAAAAATTAGTTATAAGAACCCTAATTTTCAAGGTATCAAAATCAAGCAATTTACACATAACCAAGTGATAGAAACAAGTTAAACACATGAATGTAGCATGTTGAACAATAATTCTACACAAGAAATCATCCCCACACTTGAATTTAACCAAATCCCGTATCTAAGTGTTCATACCCAAAACTCAAGTGATTTAGCAAATAAAATTAGTGAATGGGTACCTTAGAGGGTCTAGACATGATAAAGGAATGATTAATTTCGAGATTCTTCACAAATTTGGGTTGAAATCGTTGGTGAATGAGGTGTGTGTGAGTTGGGGTTTAGGACAGCAAACCGATCGGCTGTGGTGTTTTGTGTGAGAAAAACAAGGTGTTTATTTGTATTAATTCATGCCCACCCCGACACGATACCCGATCGGCTCAAAGTAGTTAGCCGAACGGCTAAGGAGCGTTACCCGATCGGCTCACAAGAGTTAGCCGAACGGCTACTTGATTAATGTTGAAAGTCCAAATCTGATGTAGCTTCTGTTCATTTTTTGCAAAGAATTAGCCGTTCGGTTAAGTTTACCCGTTCGGCTCAAAACACTATACCCGATCGGCTATGATGTTTACCCGATCGGCTTGTTTAACAATTTCTTGAAAGTCCAGACAAAGGGTAGCTTCTGTTCACCTTTTTCAAAGGAATAGCCGTTCGGCTAATTCCACCCGTTCGGCTAAAAACTTTATACGCGATCGGCTATTCTTTCAGCCGATCGGCTAACACTCTCAGACGCGTTTAAAAACAGCAAGTAATGCAGCAGATTGTAACGAGCAATTTGACACAATATTAGGCAGGCATGGCAGTAGCAACCCAACAAAAAGATATAATAAATAACTAAAACAAAAATGCAAACAAAACAAATACAACTACACAAAAAGGATACAATCACGAGTTTCCTCGTGCACGAACTTCGTTTATTAACGAGTCCAAGCTAGACTCGACCCCGAATTCATTTGTCCTTGGGGTAAGTTGCGAGCTCCTCATACTCGCCATCAACCTCCTCCTCATGGTAAAGCTTTAATCGATGACCATTTACAATGAAAGTTCCTCCATCCGAACCGAAAAGTTCAACATATCCGGACGGATAACCATGTTTGACCGTATATGGACCGGTCCACCTTGGCTTGAACTTTGGTTGTTTCAATTTGAAACGTGATTGAAAGAGAAGAACTTTATCGCCGACTTTGAATTCTTTTCTCATCTTGAGATTTCGGTCATGTAACACCTTGGTTCTTTTTTTGTAGAGGCGGGAATTCTCATACGCTTGCAATCGAAGCTCATCCAACTCATGGAGTTGTAACATCCTCTTTTCGCCCTCTTCAACCAAATCCAAGTTGCAATTCTTGAGTGCCCAATAAGCCTTGTGCTCAATTTCAAAAGGTAAATGGCAAGTTTTGCCATAGAGTAGCCGGTATGGTGTTGTCCCAATAGGTGTCTTGTAGGCGGTCCGAAATGCCCACAATGCATCTTCAAGCTTCTTTGACCATATGGCCCGGTTCTCTTTCACCGTCTTCTCCAAAATTCTCTTCAAGGCTCGGTTTGTGTTCTCAACTTGACCACTCGTTTGCGGGTGGTAGGAAGTCGAGAACCGATGATTTACCCCATATCTTTTAAGCACTTTTTCAAGTTGAGCATTAGCAAAGTGGCTCCCCCGGTCACTAATCAACGCTTTAGGCATCCCAAATCGAGAAAACAAACTCTTTAAGAAGTCGATCACCACCCGAGCATCATTCGTGGGCAAAGCCTTTGCTTCCGCCCATTTGGACACATAATCAACCGCCACCAAAATATATTCATTCTTGAAAGATGGAGAAAATGGACCCATGAAGTCGATGCCCCAAATATCAAACACTTCACACACTTGGATGCTAGTTTGTGGCATTTCATCCCTTTTAGAGATGCTTCCGGTTCTTTGACAAGCATCACACGTTTGGCATAAGGTATTTGCTTCTTTGAAAATTGTGGGCCAATAGAAACCCGCATCATAAACTTTCTTAGCGGTGACCGAAGGGCCATAATGTCCACCGGTGGGTCCGTGATGACATGCGTCTAAAAATTTTCTAGTCTCACCACCCGATATACATCTCCTCACCATCCCATCCGCACAAACCCGGAATAGATGCGGCTCTTCCCAAAAATAATATTTGAGGTTCGAGAAAAACTTGCTCTTCTCTTGATGGCTCATCCCCTTTCTCAAAACTCCACCGACCAAATAATTTGCTAAGTCAGCATACCAAGGTGCTTCATCCTCGTCCTCCTCGCTTGTACCTACATGAAACAAAAATTCCTCCGGGAAAGAGTCATTAATGTTAGTATCGCCTTGCTTGTCAAGATTTGGATTCTCCAATCTCGACAAGTGATCGGCGGCGAGATTTTCGGCACCCCTCTTATCTTTAATTTCGATGTCGAATTCTTGCAAGAGAAGAATCCAACGAATAAGACGCGGTTTTGCATCTTGTTTAGCAAAAAGATATTTGAGGGCCGAATGATCGGTAAATACAACGGTTTTTGAAAGCACAAGATATTGCCTAAACTTGTCAAAGGCAAACACAACCGCAAGCAACTCTTTTTCGGTCGTGGTGTAGTTTTGTTGGGCCCCATTCAATGTTTTGCTAGCAAAATATATAGGTTTAAAATGGTTGTCTACTCTTTGTCCTAGGACGGCTCCTAGGGCAAAGTCGCTTGCATCACACATAAGCTCAAATGGTTTGGACCAATCGGGGGAAACTATTATGGGTGCTTGGGTCAAATGGTCCTTAAGGGTCGAAAATGCACTCAAGCAAGGGTCATCAAACACAAAGGACGTATCCTTTTCAAGTAGCTTAGTCATCGGTCGGGTTATCTTTGAAAAATCCTTAATGAATCTACGGTAGAACCCGGCGTGACCCAAGAAACTTCTAACGCCTTTTACATTAGTCGGAGGGGGTAATTTGGCAATAACATCAATCTTTGCCCTATCAACTTCAATACCCAATCCTGACACTTTGTGTCCCAACACAATACCCTCACGTACCATAAAATGGCACTTCTCCCAATTCAACACTAGGTGGGCCTTCTCACATCTCTCCAACATTTTGTCCAAATTGTTTAAACATGACTCAAATGAGTTGCCAAAAACTGAAAAATCATCCATGAAGACTTCCATGGAGGTTTCAACCATATCGTGAAAAATGGCAATCATGCATCTTTGAAAAGTGGCCGGGGCGTTGCAAAGACCGAAAGGCATCCTCCTATAGGCATAGGTGCCGTAAGGGCAAGTAAAAGTGGTCTTTTCTTGATCCTCGAGGTCTATTGGAATTTGAAAATACCCCGAGAATCCATCAAGAAAGCAATAAAACTCGTTTCCCGCTAGCCTTTCAAGCATTTGGTCAATAAATGGGAGGGGAAAATGGTCTTTTCGTGTAGCATCATTTAATTTCCTATAGTCAATGCATACACGCCAACCCGTGACCGTCCTTGTGGGTATCATTTCGTTTTTCTCGTTAGCCACAACGGTCATGCCCCCCTTTTTTGGCACACAATGTACCGGGCTCACCCAAGAGCTATCCGCAATAGGGTAAATGATACCCGCATCAAGAAGCTTAATCACTTATTTCTTGACTACATCCACCATATTGGGATTAAGCCTCTGTTGTCTTTGAACAACGGGTTTAAAATCATCAACAAAATTGACTTTGTGCTTACAAAAGGATGGGCTTATTCCCGGTATGTCGGATGTTCGCCAAGCAAAAGCTCCTTTGTGAGCCTTGAGTACATTCAACAATTTAGCTTTTTCATCATTTACAAGGGAGGAGGAAATGATTACGGGTAGGAGATTTTCCTCATGGAGATAGGCATACTCCAAATGGCTTGGAAGTTCTTTCAATTCCAAATCACGTGGTGGATCCTCCAATGATGTTTTGATCCTCATATTGTCATCCTTTTTAAGCTCCTCAAAAGCCTCCTCACCATCGAGCTCTTTTTCATCATTTGTCTCTTCCATGCTCATGACCAACTCCTCCTCGGTCATTGCTTCAACATGTGACTCTAGGAAGTCAACAAGCTCCGATTCCAATCCAAGCAAGCTTTCCAATTCTTCATCTACCGCATCATCTATCACATCAATGCTAAAACAAGAATCATCGTTAGAATAAGGATGCTTCATGGCCTTGTCGACCGTGAAGGCAATCCTTTCGTCACCTACTCCTAAAGTCAATTTCTTGTCTTTGACTCCTATTATGGCGTCCGCGGTGTGTAAAAATGGCCTTCCTAGAATCAACGGTACCTTACTATCCTCTTCCATTTCTAGGATGACAAAATCTACCGGGAAGGTGAATTGGCCAACTTCAATTAACATGTTTTCCGCAATCCCAATGGGATATTGGAAAGATCTATCGGCAAGACGAATACTCATACGTGTGGGGGTGAGGGATCCTAGGGACAATTTTGCATACAAAGAATAAGTCATCAAATTAATACTAGCCCCTAGGTCGGCTAATGCATCACACGTAATGAATTTACCCAAAGTACAAGAAATGATGAAACTCCCGGGATCACCACGCTTTTACAACCGGTGTAGGTGACACCGGTGCATCCATTGGTGTAGAATCATCAACATTTTCTTCATCCGCCTCCTTCCCCTTATCCTGCACAAAAGAGTTAGAAATGTGTTTGTCCTTGGCTTGAGGTGGTGGTGGAAGTTCCTTTCCGCTTCTTGTAGTGATAGCATTTACATGCTCATTCCTTGCGGGAGGTGGTTGGTATGGTTTGGGTCCACTACTTGAAGATGATGGTTGTTGTCTTGGATTTTGTTGTGTATTACTTGGTAAGCCACCGGTTGGCCTACTACTTTGCCCCTCGGACAACCTATCCATCTTCCTCTCTAAGTCTTGTATGGAAGCTTGATGATTCTTTTGGCCTTGTTCCACACTAAGCCTTATGTTTGTCATTTGGGTTTTCAACCTCTCGGTGCAAGCGTCTTGCTTCGCCATGAAGTCTTTCATCATTTGTTCCATTGGCGACAAGGTGGGTTCTTGTTTTTGAACCGGTGGTGGGTTGTTGTCCCTTGAAGAACCTTGGTGTTGGTTTTGGTGTTGATTGTAGTTTTGGTTTGAAGATTGGTTGTAATTTTGGTTTGGTCTAGAAAATCGGTTGTTTTGATTGTAGCTTCCTCCTTGATAACCTCCCGAGTTCCTATTTTGGTAACCCCCTCGTTGGTAGTTTCCACTTTGATAATTTCCTTGTTGAAGAAAATTTGCGTCTTCCTCATCTTCGACCATAGGCAAATCATCTTGTGCACAATTCGCCGTGGCATGGTTACCACCACAATTACCGCAACCTTCTCTAAGCTCCTTGATTTCACCTTTGATTGTTTTGAATTGAGCATCAAACTTTGAAGACAATGCTTTTATCTCCTTCATCATTGCCGAATCGTTGGAGCTTCCAACCCCACTACTATTTCCATCAACAAAAGCAACATGCTTTCTCACCGGTTTTCCTCCTTTATCCTTAGCCCAATTCAAGCTTTGGATCACTTTATCTTCAAGAACCTTCCAAGCTTGGTTTGGTTTCTTATAAAGAAATTGACCACCTCCCGAAGCATCAAGAATACTAGCCGAATCCATGTTAAGACCATTGTAGAACAACACAATAATTTCCCTCTTCTTCAAATCGTGGCCATGACAATCTCTCAACATTTCCTTCATCCGACACCATGCTTCAACCAAAGTTTCACCTTCTTGTTGTTTGAAGGCTCTAATCTCATTCAATAACCTTTCGGCCAAAGCCGGAGGGTAATACCGTCTAACAAATGCTTCTCTCATCTCGTCCCATGTTGTAATGGTATTTGGTTCCAATTCTTGAAACCATATCTTTGCCTCACCACATAGAGACATAGGAAAAGTCCGTAGGCGAATTGCCTCATCCATGTTTGGCCCATATTTGAAATAGCTCCCAATCTCAAGAAAACTAGCAATATGTTTATGCGGATCGGCCCGCACCCTTCCGTCAAATTGTTTATCCCTAATGAGTTGCATGTGATGCCCCTTCAAGGAGAAGTTATCATTTTCAACATCTTGAATCCGTATGGCCGACTCGGGTGTCGGTGCTACGGTTCTTACCCGCAAGCAAATAGGAGTATCATCCTCATCCGCCATATCGTCTTCGATTATGATAATTTCTTCCTCACGCTCCGGTGTTACAAGCTCGTCTTCAAAAACCTCTTCAACCAAGATATTTCCCGAAGATGTATCAGAATCCGTGCGACTACTAGTTGAATCCGTTGGATTATTCTTTGGCTTCCTCCTTCGTTTCTTTTTAGTGGCTTTCTCCGGATTGGACAAAGGACTAAGCAGTTCGTGGCCCGAACTTCTTGTGCTCATCCACTACCAAATCAAACATATAAAGCACAAAAGATAAAACCGTCAAATGCACCGGCGCAACACAACTTAAAAAGTAACTTTCAAAGAATATAATTCCAAGAAAGGATCAATCAATCACACTTAAATCAATTTCAATCGAACACTAAGCTCCCCGGCAGTGGCGCCAAAAACTTGATGTGTTGAATCTAGTTATTAAATTTATCGTTTAAAAGTAAACAAGAAAATACCGTGCTAGACCAAAACACAACCGGGCAGTGGACCCTATCGTGTAGTAGTATAGTTGGGTAAGTTCGGGTTCGAACACAGGGAACTTGAGTTCAAGTAATCAAGATAAGAGTGAACAATTTAGAAAGTGGAAATAAAAGTTGGTTTTGTGTGACCGAATTGTCACGTTGCTTTAAACTACAAATTTTAGTTAAAATAGGCAAGTGGACTCTTAAGAGTCAAAGTAATAAGTTGGAACTTTCGAATATTCAAAATAATACTTGCTTGGACTATTTCACTAGTGATTTCGGGGTGTGAAGTTAAAACCGGTTATATTTATGCCAAAGTAATATTTACCAAACATAAGCTCAACTTCCGCTAAGTCCTATTGTCCAATATCAATTAACAAACCTATTATTTAATCTAGTAACGGACGCTCGCCATGGTTACACACTTGCACAATTTAGCTAAACCAATTTAACACATTCCAAAACTACGGTTCGCAATTTTGTTCAATCATTCATAGACAAATAAATCAATAGCAAATCACTAGGTTGAAAACGTTCGCTATATCAATAAGTAAATCACCAAATGGTTAAATTCTCGAGATTAAGCTCAATCACATAAGGTTCTTTGATTAAAAATACGTTGAAGTTCCATGAGTTTATGATTCATCCACACGATCAACATTCGCTAAAATCGCTAATTTGTTTGTATTTGACTAATTGTTGTTACAATCACCAAATGCTTTGTTCCACAAATGATAAACAACTCGTTTTAGGTATTTTTTTATAAGCAACAAACGTTTCGCTATAATTGCTTAGTGAAAATGCCAAAAGTTTACTAACAACAACAAGCTAAATTCATACACATTCATAGATGATTCACAAACTCAAAGCATAAATTAAACACCAAGTTATACACCCCTAATCAACTAATTAGTTCATCCAAGCAAGCATGTAAGTAACTAGCCACACATGGTCACAATCATCAAGCAAAATTCATGATCACTAAACAAATCCATAAATAACTTGAAAGTAGATTAAATTGAAATTGTACCAAAGTTGTTACACAAATAGAGCAATTGTTCTTGAGAGGTTGTCACTAGCTTGGTTTCTTCAAATGATCTTCAAGTGAATATGGAGTATATTTGTGTGAGTGAGTAATGGTTAGGTTGGAACTTTTTGTTCTTGAGAGAAAAACTCAAGAAAAAATGGTAAGTGTGTCCCTCCAATTGTTGAAGAAGGCCCCCCCTTTATTCACACCTTTCTCCTCTTTTTTTCTTCTTTTTCCCACTGCCCAGCACCCATTTTTCGCACACCCCCTCTTACACTCCGGATACCCAAGTTTTGTTTAAGAGGGAAAGTGATAAACAGTGGTCCGCCAACTTAGCCGATCGGCTGAGCAAGGATAGCCGAACGGCTGAGCAATGATAGCCGAACGGCTGACCAACGTTAGCCGAACGGGTATGGTGTTGATCATGGGTTTCATCTTCAGCTCGAACATAGGTGAGTTGCTGTCGTGATTTTGAACTAAAGTAGCCGAACGGCTAACTTTAGCCGATCAGCTAATGCTTCCCAGCCGATCGGTTGGTTACCTTTTAGCCGAACGGCTATCAGGTTTATTCCAGCTCAGAGTTGACCATTTTTCCAGCTTCAACCTGAGATGCATTTCCGAATGAAATAAGTACCAAAAGTTCATGAAATCTACTCAAATATAAATGCAAAACAATGATATCGCTAAAGATAGACATGTACAAAATGAGCGATATCAGTTCCATATTCATCTAACTTTGTTTTTCAGGATGATAGTGAAGACGAAATGGATGAGGTGGAAGAAAAGAATGAAGTCACTAATTACCCTCATGAAACTTCACAAATTGTTTTGCAGGATTCATACATGCTAGAGCCTGAAGTGACTAAGGATGCCATTGTTGACTATGATGCCGATATAAAGGAATTACAAGGACTGCTGGGAATTAGTGATCATGAGCTACATGAGCTTGTAAAAAAGGGAGTTGGAGATGATCTTATTCTAGACGCAGAATTTGAAAATTTGTATCGAGCTAGTAGCACTTTGACACTTGAGGTAGATAGGTTGGCAAGGTTGGAAAGGAGTATTGAGTGTGTGCATCTAAACTATTTTGAAGAACCACTTGATTATCTTTGTATACTTGCCAAAGATTTTTCTGAAGACGTGAGGATAACTAGTCATTCATACTTGAAGGTGGAAATCATCCGGGTTATCATTATACCACTCAAGAAATGGAGAGGTTATTTTCACGTTACAAGTTGTAGTTGGAGGATATTCTACCGAAATGTCAAAAAAAAAAAGAAGACATCCTCCTATGTGAGTATGACGAGAAAGGAGGTGGTAGCGTGATTGCGGATTGGTCATGAGAAAGCAAGGGTCGAGTCTAGCTCGGGACTCGATAATAAACCAAGCACTTTGCGGGAGGTAACCCGTACTTCGAAGTGATGAATGTTTGATGAAGACAATTTTGTGCGATAACGAGAGGTACCTGAAAGAAATGGATATTTTGAAATCATGATCGAAGGTTATTCAAAACCATGAACAAGCAAAACCCCCCGGGGAAGTACTCGTTCCCTTTAACTTCTTTACACATTATTTTTGTTGAATATTATTGTTTTGTTGCATTGAGGGGAATGCAAACCTCAAGTGTGGGGAGGTTTTTCACTTGAACTTTATTCTTAGTAAATTATTATTTCTAGGTCCTTATTGAGTCTGTTATTAATTTTGGTTATCCAACAGAATTTTACGAATTTCAATAACAGGTTTAGGAATAATAATTTGTTAAAAACACTTTGTCCTCATATGATTAGTTGCTTTGAAATGTAATAGAAAATATTTGTTTTAAGTAAACTAAATCTTACCTCTTGCATGAAATTTGTCAATAAGCAACCTCATTGGGTGAATTGCATAACTAGCACACTTATAGCCCTACTAAAAACAGTGAGATATTCTTGAGCCATAATTGAAAAAACACTTATCTTTAGTGTTTATATATTGTTTGCTATGAGTGTGCCGGTGGTTGTAGTTATTCTAGAACTTGCCTTATTGATGCATTCTGAGACCGTTGTGAGATCGTAGAAATGTGATATAGGTGAAGTTTGATAATGAGGTATTCTTTAGGATTTGGAGCATAATCCTAATTATTTTGACTTTCTAACCAATTATTGAGTTTGTGTTTGATCTTTAAGGGATTGCACGAACTTGCTAATCGGTCAACGAATCTTAATTATTTAGGATGAAATTTTCTGTTTGAAATCAATTTACATCCAGTCCACCCAGGTCGTAGCACTCATTTTTGGTGCTAGAAACTCGTAGAAACTTCCACATACACTACCCATCATATTATCCATGTTTTTGGTTAGTCATTACCCGAACCTTATTTTATTAATGTTACTTGGTCAGAATTTTTGAATTGTTTCTATCAAGAAAATGTGACTTCTGAAATCTTTTGAAAGGAATATTAAATATGTTATGTTCGGAATATATGGAACTTGAATTGAATTGTCAAATGCTTGGTTAATTAAAGCCAAATGAAAGCCATGAAAATCATGGAATATAAAGTAAATTGTGAATATGCCTAATGAGGCTTGACTAAGTTAAAAAGTGAAAATAAGTTCCAACAATTGTAAACATATAAGATTCCTAAGTTTATTTGCAAGTCACAGTAAAATTTCTAGGTAACATTTCATCATTTTTATTGGGTTTTTGACTACCACCTTTACACCCATTGACGAGTCTAACATACCCATTCCAATTTCATCCATATTTGTTACAACATATTGATAGAATACCTCATTTGATACTTTACTTGGTGCTCACGCCTAGTCGGTGGAGATTTGATCCTTTTGCAAGCTTATGGTAATAACGCATCACGACTTGGCTTATTGAGTGTTTATCTATTCCATTCCCAATCCTGATCAAATTGAGATTTGAGTGATTGAAACACATTTCCTATTGAGAGGTGCTAAGTTGTGCATTCAAGCTTGACATTCAAATCATTTAAGTTTTTATGGTACTTACATGTTAATACTAACCTATGATTAATGCTTATGTGATTATTATGGGTATTCTTTTGTAAAACTTAACCATTGATTCTCAGTTGCAAGAGGATTTTGTTTTGGAATTGTAAATCATAGTTTGCTTGAGGACAAGCAAAGTTCAAGTGTGGGGATATTTGATATCGCTCGTTTTGTACATGTTTATCTCTCGCGATATCATCATTTTTGTACTTGTTTCTGTGCAATTTCATGAACTTTTGGTACTTATTTAGTTTGAAATTGATTTCGTGTGTTAAGGTTGATGATTGAGGAAGAAAGGATGAAAAGATGGAAGGTTTTGCTGAATTGACCACGCTGCACCGTTTTGGCCATAACTTTCTCATACGAACTCGGATTGAGGTGATTCAGGCGCCCAAACGTTCGTATTTCAGAGATCTACAATTCTGCAAAATATGGTTCTCTGAAAATTAGGAGAAGCCGCCGGGTTCTTGGGGGAAGCAGCCGGGTCATTTATGAAAAATCGGTAACAGAAAGAAACCTTCATTTTAAGGCTGGAGGAGCAGCCGGGTCGGGGTAAGGAGCAGCCGGGTTCTAGTGTCGGCAGCAGACTTTTTGACTATTTAAACACCTTTTCTTCCTCATCTCTCACCTAACTCATCATCTCCGAAAATATCAGCCTCCATGGCGATTTTTTAGGGTTTTCAAGCCATTTTCATCACCTTGAAGATATCTCATCATATTATATCATTCGGACACGAAGAATCATCATCCAAATATTGTAATCACTCAGTTTGCATTTTTATTCACACATAATTATGTTTCCTTTGATTTCACTTATTATTTGTGATAGTTTGAGTATGATTGTTAGTGGCTAGTTTTATTTACTTGCTTGGATGAAATAGCTAGAGATTAGGGGTGTATTAATTTGGGTTTTTATGCTTGAGTTTACAATTCCTCCATGAAACTTGAATATTTTAGCTCAATCAATTTGTGAAACTATTTGGTGTTTTTAACTTGTAATTATAGCGAACGTTTGTTATTAGTTATGATACTTGTCATTTGTATGTCGATGTATGAATAAACCATTGTTTGCGGTTGTGAAATTTGGTATGAGTTACACAAATGAGCTAAAACGTATGAGTTGATGAATATGGCGAACGTCTTTCATTTTGGATGAATTATAAATTTGTGAGACTTGAACTCTATGTTTAATCGCGAACCTTGTGCATTTGAGCTTAGTATCATTGTTCTAACTTGTTTGGTGATTTACTAGTGGATATAGCGAACGTTTTCTACTTGGTAAATTATCATCAATTATGTGTCTATAAGTAATTGAACAAACATTGCGAACGTAGTTTTGGAATGGGTTGGGATAATTAGAGCTTAAATGTGCAAGATGGTAACCATGGCGAATGTCCGTTACTAGATTAAATTGTATGGTTAGTAAATCAAAGTTAAGGTTTGTAGGTGATAGCGAACGTTAATCCTATGCTTAATTAAGATTTACAAATGCATTGTATAAACTGGTTATAACTCAACACCCCGAAATCATTAGCGAAATAATCCAAGCAAGTATCTTTTTAATATCCTAATTATATAAAAATCACTCTGACTCTTCTTGAGTCTACTATTGCCTAGTTTTAGTTTAAAAGTAGTTTTTAAGCAACATGACAACTCGGTCACAAAACCCCCACATTTACTTTACTGTACAAATTACTTGCACTTGAATATAACTTCTTAAACTCACATTCCCTGTGTTCGAACCCGAACTTACCCAACTATACTACTACACGATAGGGTCCACTGCCCGGTTGTGTTTTGGTCTAGCTCGGTATTTTCTTGTTCATATTTTCAACGATAATTTTAAAACTAGATTTAGCACATCAAGTTTTTATCACAAAGCAATTATGGAACCTCATCGAACCAGAAATCATTGAACCACCAGAAGGAGCGGCACAAAGTGAGAATCAAAGGAAGACATTAGCGGAACTGAGATCAAAGGACTTGCAGGTAAAGCATTATCTATACCAGGCGATTGATCGGGTCTCGTTTGAACAAATCCTAGATAGAAGAACGGCGAAAACCATCTGGGATGCTATGAAGCAAAGATTCCAAGGGAATGCTCGTGTCAAAAGGTCGATGCTACAGAAACTCAGGCGAGACTTTGAGGTCTTAGAGATGAGGGCCTCCGAATCGATTTCGGACTACTTTGGTAGAGTTCTTGCAATTGCAAACAACATGAGAAGCAATGGAGAAGTGATGACTGATTTGAAGATCGTGGAAAAGATTTTGCGAACTCTTACTGAAAGGTACATGTTTGTTGTTGTTTCCATTGAAGAATCCAAAGATATTGATCGCATGTCGGTAGATGAATTGCAAAGCACGCTCCTTGTTCATGAACAAAAGTTCAAGAGGCTAGAAAAGGAAGAAGAACAAATGTTGAAGGTTGAGAATAGTGATCATCTTGCCATAAGAGGTAGAGGTAGAGGTCGTGGTTTTGCCCGTGGAAGAGGACGTGGACGAGGAAGATCACACTATAGCAAAGAAACAGTAGAGTGTTATAGGTGTCACAAGCTTGGCCATTTCTCATACGAATGCTCAGAATCCAGAGAAGCCAACTATGCCGGTTTTGAGGAAGACGAAGAAATCATGCTAATGGGTATGATTGAACAGGATGGTATTGATGAAGATGACATGAAGGCCATAAACAAAGTTAATAGTTTCATGGCCGAATCAGAAAACAGGAGCAATCTTCGTGTTTGGTTTTTGGATTCGGGTTGTTCGAATCACATGTGTGGAGACATAAGTAAGTTTGTTCACTTAACAGAAGGCTCTTATAATTCGGTAAAGTTAGGAAATGATACTCGCATGAAGGTGGAAGGTAAAGGACAAGTGAAGTTGGTGTTTAATGGAATCACATATTTGGTGAATGATACCTACTATATTCCTGAACTCAAAAACAATTTATTGAGTATAGGACAACTTCAGGAAAGGGAGTTTACTTTTGTGATTAAAAATGGAGCATGCAGGATATATCACAAAGAGAAAGGATTTATGTGTGAAAGCTCAATGACCACAAATAGAATGTTTCCACTCTACGATGAATGTCCTTATGGAGAAAAGAAGACAAACAAAGATGTTGAAACAATACATGACAAAGGGAAAGAAAAGGTGATGTGCAACAGCCTATACACTAGTGAAGGAGACTTGTCAAAGCTATGGCATGAGAGATATGGTCATATAAGTACAACAAGCATGGGGAACATACAACAAAAGCAATTGGTCAAAGGTTTGCCTTACTTTTCTATGAAAGATTCTTTCTGTGCTACTTGTTGTATTGGAAAATAAACCAGGAGCTCCATACCCAAAACAAGTGAATGGAGAGCAAAAGACAAGCTTGAGCTTGTGCACTCAGATGTGTGATGACCCATTAAGCCAGCCTCACAAAGCGGAAAGAGATATCTACTAAGTTTCATAGACGATTTCAGTAGAAAAGGATGGGTTTATCTGTTGAAGGAAAAGTCAGAGGTATTCGAGTGCTTCAAAGCTTTCAAAATTAAGGTGGAAACTGCAACGGGAAGTAAAATTAAGGCGTTGCAAACGGACAGAGGAGGAGAGTATTTATCTAACGAGTTTAAAGAGTTTTGCGCAGCTCATGGCATTCATAGACAATTGACTACAAGTTTCACGCCTCAGCAGAACGGAGTCGCAGAAAGAAAAAATCGAACTGTTATGAACATGGTGGTGACAATTATGGCTGCCAAGAACATTCCTAGAATGTTTTGGGCAGAAGCAGTGGTTTGGAGTTACTATATCCTCAATCGATGTGGTACAAAGGCGCTGGAAAACATGACACCTTATGAGGCATGGTATGGGTTTAAACCAAACGTTCAAGACCTACGAGTTTGGGGGTGCTTAGCCTACGTTCATGTTCCAAAAGAAAGACGTAGCAAACTCGATGATAAAAGCAAGTGTTGTGTGTTCGTTGGTCGAAGTGATGAGTCAAAGGCGTTTAGGCTAATCGAGCCTAAGTCTATGAAAGTGATAATTAGCAAAGATGTAATTTTCGAGGAAGATAAGTCTTGGGATTTGGGAAGAAAAGATGACATAGGTGCTCCTACATGGAGGGATGATGAGTCGTATTTGGGACATGGAAATCACGAAACTGAAACCGAAGGGTTGGAAGATCAACCAACTGTGATCACTGAAACCGGAGAGACAAGTGGTGTTCAAGCAAGGGAGGGTCGTACTCGTAAACGACCTGCCTATTTGGATGATTACATTACTCAGGTAGATGACCAATTAAACATAGCTCATATGCTTAATGAACCATCTGCTCCATACTCATTTGATGAAGCCGTGAAATGTAACAAGTGGAAGGATGCCATGGATGCGGAAATGTGTGCCATTGAAAAAAAATGAAACGTGGAAGTTAATGGAGCTGCCAGAAGATACAAAGTGCATTGGGGTCAAATGGTTGTACAAGATAAAATTGAACGAACGAGGAGAAATTGAAAAACACAAAGCGAGGTTGGTTGCCAAAGGCTATGGGCAAGAGTACGGTATTGACTATACGGAGGTGTACGCTCCCGTGGCACGAATGGATACTATCAGGCTGATGATTGCTATTGCGGCTCAAAAGGGTTGGCCGATTCTTCAAATGGACGTAAAATCGGCGTTCTTGCATGGGTCTCTAAGTGAAGAAGTCTACGTTCAACAACCTCAAGGGTATGTTGTTAAAGGTCAAGAACAGAAAGTCTACAAGCTCAACAAAGCACTGTACGGTTTGAAACAAGCGCCGAGAGCATGGTTTAATAGAATCGAAGGTTACTTCATGAAGGAAGGGTTTTCTCGAAGCAATGCCGAGCACACACTGTTCGTCAAGAAGAACGAAAAGGGTAATATTCTTTACGTTAATATTTATGTAGATGATTTAATCTATACATGAGATAATATGGAAATGCTCAGTGGGTTCAAAAAGTCCATGCAAGATGAGTTTGAGATGACAGATTTGGGCAAAATGAGGTTCTTTCTGGGTATTGAAGTTCTACAGACGAGCGATGTTGTTCATATTTCTCAAAAGAAGTATGCATTGGAAATTATTAAGCGATTTAATCTGGAGAATTGCAACTCAGTTAAGACGCCCATTAATCCAGGGTGTAAATTAAAGAAAGAAGACGGTGAGAAGGTTGATGGTACGATGTTCAAGCAAATGGTGGGGAGCTTGATGTATATCACTACAACACGCCCGGATATACAATTCGCTGTAAGCTTAATAAGTCGTTTCATGTCGGATCCAAACACGAGTCATCTCGATGCAGCAAAGAAAGTGTTGAGATACCTTCAAGGTACACATGATTATGGCATATGGTACAAACGTGGTGGAACTGGAAGCATGGGAGTGTTCACCGACAGCGATTTTGGTGGAGATATAAACGACTACAAAAGCACCTCTGGTTATGTATTGTTATGGGACGAAGCAGCTGTTGCTTGGCATTCGAAAAAGCAAAGCATCGTGACTCTCTCATCAACTGAAGCGGAGTATGTAGCGGCTTCAATTTGTGCATGCAAGGTTATTTGGGTTCACGGAGTCCTCGAGGATCTTGGAAATAAGGAAAAGAAGTGCAGCACAATTTGGTGTGATAATACGTCTACTATAAAGTTGTCAAAGCACAATGTTTTTCATGGTCGTTGTAAGCATATTGGGGTTCGATATCATTTCCTTCGAGATCTTGTGGAAGAAGGAACGATTGCTTTGGAGTATTGTGAGACGAAGGATCAAATTGCTGATATAATGACAAAACCATTAAAGAAGGATGCTTTTGAATACTTGAGAGACAAGCTAGGAGTGTGTTCCATCAGTGACAAACTAACCAAGAAACCAATTGGTTAGTTTGAGGGAGGGATTGTTGGACTGGTTTAATAAGGCTTAAATGGGCTAGTCATTTGTGGGCTTCTGAATTACAAATGGGCAATAGCTTGGGCCACCTGATATCATTTATTTACGTTTGTTTTGTTTGTTATTTCGTTTGAATTAGTATCAGGTTAGTGGAGGTTGCACTACGGTTGTGGTTGACCGAAGTTGTAGGTTGGTAGCGAGTTATCAGGGTTAGTTATTTGCACGTTGTTTGTTTTCAGTATTTATGTAATTCGAAAAGTAGTGAATGAGATTATCGAATCATTGCACCAATTATCAATTGTGTTCTTTTAGTTTAATCATTCACATTGTTGTCAACTGTAACACCAATTGGGTATTGCCCTAAGTGGTACCGTCACCGCAAAAGCTCAGACTTCACATGTGTGACCTATAGGTCAAGGATCAAATCCGTGACTCGGCATATGTTGGTGATTTGTAGACATGTGGTTTGTCCGACGTACCATTGAAATATGGTATGGGTCAGGGATATACCCTCCAAATACTATTTTTTCCGTCAAGGTACAATATGAGGCGGGGTGGGCATCGGATTAGCAGGTATATAATTGTCGGGATGCCCCAAAACATTAGGAGCATAAAAAATAAAAATGGAAGAAAAGATAGCAAAAGCTACCCAACCTACTAGATCCTTTACATAAAAATAAGGGTAAGAAGCAATTTTATCTAATCTCTGCATGTACACCCAATGGATTATTTGATCCATATTGATGCAATGCGGCCAGATGAAGAAGACTGGCGCCTACTAAAAGAAAGGGGAGTAAATGATGAAGACTAAAAAACGATTTAAGGTAGCATCATAGATTCATATACGTGTACTGTGTTTGGTTAAATGATTCTGACCCAAAAAATTTAGGATGTTGTAATCAATCCACTATTCAAATGCAGTGAAATTCACACGATTAATTTACTAATGAGTCAGTGGTATACAGTCTTCATTATAGCGAAATTCAAAAATGATCTACTTCATGATCCTTGGTAGTCATTAAAATATACTCCGTAGTAGAGAATATGTTGTCGTAGGGACATGCTCATATCCTTTGACCAAGCCCTGTGTCATGATCCTAGGCTCCTAGCCTAGCCTAGCCCCTGACTTGAGTCATCTTACTCATTTATCTTGGACCTATTTCTTTTAAAGTGGTCATAAATATTTTCCTAAAAACTCAACTTCTTAATCTTAATAGTATACTAAACAATTATTTGCATGTTGAAACATGGAAATGAATAACCGATAAATGAGTCTCTTGGAGTCCACCTCACTATCTTAGTCGTCTGAGTTGGTTTATCCTATGTAAATTTTCAAATTTTTAGTTTTGTTCATTCTAAGGCCTCTCCCAACCCAGATATTCGATTTACGTCGGTTGGGAAGTGACGAACCGACGGGGATGGCACCGCTCCGTCACTTCGTCTCGTCAATTTTCCTCGTCGCCAATCCGACGTGCGTCTCTTTTATTTCCTTTTTTTTTGTTTTTTTGTGTGTAATATTAAAGGTAAATTGATAAATGCGGGACCCAAAAATTAAAGTGACGGATCAGGGATGGAAGCGGTCAGTCAGTTTTCTGAAAAAGCTGGCGTGGCTCCGTCAGTTTCAGTCAGTTTGTTTTAGGGTTGGGAAGGGTCTAAATACCCTAGTAGCTACCGACGAGCCACAGTACCAAATCCTTACAAGTTCCCTTATGTATCCATCGGCCGGAATGCTCCAGTATCGAATTCAATCGACACTCACAATGCCTTATCCCATGCATCCAAAACTTGTAATTCATACTACTCAGTAGATAGTTATGGTAAAATGAGTTGGTTTATGCTCATATGGCTAAGTTTAAAAAATAAAAAAGTTTAAACCAACGAAAGAGTACTTTAGCAAATGTGGTTAACCCCTTTAAGTTTGTATTGATAAAGATATATTCATAACTTGAAATAATTATTTTATTTTGTCTCTACATAGACGTTCCATGGCATGAAATAAATGAGAGATGGGGACAATAGAGAGTATTTGGGCAGACCACAAAAAAGAGCAGGGAGTACAGCATTGGTCACTTTTCTTCTTTTAACCACCTGCATTTCATCCCACCATTTTAGCATGGTGGTTAAAGTGTGACACCTATTAAGCTGACCCCTGCACCCACTACTGCACACTGCATCCTACAAAATAAACATTCTGGTCCTTGTTTTTCCCCCAAAAGGATTAGCTGTCATTCCGGACAATTTAAGGTTGTGTGCATGTTTATTTTGAAATATTTGTATACAACATACTAACTATCTATTACATATTTATTTTGAAATATTTGTATACAACATACTAACTATCTATTACATAGAATAAAATTGGTTACATATGGTGCTTACACTACATATATGCCTTATGTTAGCTCGTAATGAAAACTTAACCGTATTGAAAGGAGGAGCGGAACTAGAAATCTTAAATGGAGGAGGAAAAAAAATTATTTTATTTTTGTCTACAGTTTGAGAAGTCAATAGTTTAAATATATCACTCATAACTTAAATATATATATATATATATATATATATATATATATATATATATATATATATATATATATATATATATATTTACGACTTTTAAATTTCTTGAGAGTGAGATGGCCCTTTCCCTTTCACCCTTTGTAGTTCTTGTAGTTCTGCCCCTAATTGAAAGATTACCTATACATATCCTTTTACCTTGGAATTTTATATTAGTATTTACATTTTACCTATACTGACCACGGTATGTTTATGCTAAAAGTTGTATTATAAATGTATCCAAACACTGCCTCAATTATATATCCTACTACTATTCAGTTTAAAATTATGGCTTTCTACTTCAAATTTTTACTAAATAAATTTTAAATGACTTCAAGACTTCAGTACATGTATGATATTAGTATTTATGGGTGGGGTTCAAAGGAGAATATGAATTTGTATGAGAATGAGGGAACCAATAATATTGTACCATGTATACAAAGAGTATATAAAACCTATGTACCCCCAACATCAATTATCTCACAAATGACAAATCGAAAAATTATGAAACTTGCACCATTAAATTCAGCGTTTTCTTCTCTTCGATTTGCCATCCCTCAAGGCATACTTTCGACGAGTTTTTTTTCCATCTTTTTTGGTGGTTTCATATTTACTAACACATGTGTTAAAGGGTTGCGTTTAGGGTTTAGGGTTTGTGATTTAGGGGTTAAGGTTTAGGGTTTTGGGTTTTGCCCCCAAAACCCCAAACCCCCAACCCTAAACCCTAAACCCCAAACACTAAACCCTAAACACTTTACAAAACTCTAAACCCAAAATCATACTAAACCCTAAACCTTAACCCCTAAATCCCAAACCACTGTTGATATGATTGTGGCTTTATAACCACTGTTGTGGTTGTTGTTGTCATTGTTAAGAGAAAAGAATATAAGTATTTATACTGGTTTAAAGATCCTAGCATGTCGCTAGTTTCGGATTAAGAGTAAAATAAATGACTATGTGTTTCACTTATTTTAAGTGATTGTGTGTTCTAATATGTTTATATGGCTAATTATAAAAGGTTCATAAAGATGATTGCTTTATGTATGGAAATAGGTTAAACACAGAAAATGGAAATTAATATGTGATTCAGTTACACTAAATTAACTAAGTGCGATCAGATTTCGAGGACGAAATCTCTTTAAGGGGGAGAGATTTGTAACACCCACTTTATGGTTCTAGTAGTAATGTTGTATTTCCCTAAAGTTTAAATATATACAATTATGTTTAATTGTGAAAAGTAGATAATAGATCAAAAGGACTTACTGTGATTAGCGAAATATTGTTTGTTTTAAATAATTATAGTTGATGGTAAAATAAAATATTTTGTCTCGCGAATATTTTTAAGTTCCAGACAATAGGTTTAACAGGGGACTAAAATTAAAAGATGCAGAGTCGGATTTAAGGGAAGAGCCGACCTAACTTTTCTTACTTTCCCAATTTCTTCTACTCTTTCATTTCTTCAAACTAAAAACCTAGCAACTTAAGAAAACAAATGAGAAAGAGATTGTGCTTGTTATTTGATTATATTCCTTCAACTTCTCCTTCATTATCATCATCTTGTTTCTTACATCAAGATTGTAAGTGTTCTTGTTTTAGTAATCTATAAATTTGATTTTTGGGTTAATAATGCATGAATGAAATTGAAACTAAAGAACTTCGAATTAAGCTTCAAAAACGTTATTGAATTATCCTATCATCATTATAAACAACTTGTAATTGTTAATTCTTTGATTTTTTATAAACCTAGAAAATGGGTTTTTGGGTATTTGATTGAATTAGCATGATTAATATGAAATTGAAGCTTGTAGTGATTCTATAGTTGTTAGTTAGTGCTTAATTCATGATTATAACCTAAGCCCTAACTTAGAATTGAAGAAATTGATTAAGTGTTCATGAGTGTTATGATGATTATAATGATTATGAGGAGTTTGATGGGTTATATGATGAAACTAGTATTATTTACTAATTAGAACACTTAATTGAGAATTAAAGAGTAAAGTTGCAACTTATTTGGTTAAGTATTCATTAGACATAATATTGGGGTTTTGATGAATTGTTGAAGTTGGAAGTTAATAATCTTGTTAATGGTCTAATTATGTTAATTAACAATGATTAAGGTGGAGTAAGGTGATAATGTAATCCTAATGATCATAACTTGATAATTGATTGTGAATCAATAATGTTAAAATGGTTATTCATAATCTTGGAATGATTCATGTTGAATTAATATAAGTTAGTTGATTTGTAATTGAAAAGGTGGTTATCATGATCAAGTGATAATTCAAGAATTTAGATAATTGAGAAATATGATATGAATCCATGTAAGTATGGGTTGGATATTGATAATTGTGATGACTGTGTAAACTCATATGAATTGATCATATTAGAAAATTGTTGATGTAAATATATTTGAATGATGCTATATAAATTTTGAGACAAGTGACTGACTTGTGTTATTCTGTTGTAATTCCAGGTAAACAGAAGACTCAGTGATATTAGACTACTGAGTGAACAACTGAGGTTTCGGTGAGTGGATCTATAACCCTCAGTGTGATTTAGTTGTAACAGGTTTGGTTACAACGGGTAAGCGTAGTTTTACTGTTTCATAGACTGTTTAGTCTGATCTGATGATTATGTGATTAATTGATATATTGCCTTTGTGCACTATGTGATATTGAGGTCAGCATGGTGTTGGGCTTAGTGGCTATTGTTGATCGATGGAGGGTTCCTTGTACATATCGTTAATAGGAACCTTAGTCGAGTGGGAATAGCATTAAACCATCGGTATACTCTGTATAGGCCAATACAGAGAATGATAAGTGTTGCTTGGTGGGCCATCGCGGCTGAGGGCGCCATAAGGACCACCGATCCTCAATGAGATTATGTGTTACGATTATTTGTTGTAGGCAAGTTGTTATACTAAGTTAGACTGTTGATTACATGTCTATTCACTTAGCTTTGAGCTAATCCCCCACAATAATACATCTTGCAGGTTATGTTTAGATTATGGGCTGGGCAAGAGGTGTTGAAGTTGGATGGAAAGTTTGACTACACGTTATTCTGATATTTTGATAAACTAATGTTATGATTTAGAACTTATATAACACCCAGTCAACAATACTCATTTTGTAATATTATATCTTTATAAGTGTCGCATTTTAGAACCGTGAAACTATATACATACATATGTAAATATGATATAATGTATATATAATATATATATATATACATGGACTTGCGCTTCCGATGATTTTTTTTTAAAATAAATGGTTTGAAATTATGGGGTGTTATACTAAACCCTAACTCTAATAACAAATTAAGTGTACAATCAATCACTAACACATGTGTTACTAATATGTAAAACCCACCAAAAAATGAAAAAAAAAAGTTGTCAAAAGTATGCCTTGAAGGACGGCAAATCGAAGAGGGGAAAACGCTGAATTTTATGGTGCAATTTTCATGATTTTTTGACTTACCGTTTGTGAGATATTTGAGTTTCAAAAATGTGGGGGAAATGGGTATTTGATGGAAATGAGTGGTTGAGATTGATTCCCTCATTCTCACTCAAAATTGATGTACTCATTTGAACTCTACTCTAGTATTTATTTCAGCCGACTGCATATTTCTGCAAAACCTTTGAATGATAATAAATAATTAATACTCCCACCGTCCCTCATTAATTGTCTAGTATTTCATTTTGGGTTGTTCCAAATTAATTGTCCACTTCCATAAATAGATAAAAATTATAAGATAAAACTTTTTTATACCCCTATTTTATATATGTAAGACCAAAAAGTGGGTAAAAAGTAAAAGGTAAAACTGTAATCTTATCAAAAAGTAAGAGAAAAGTTGGTGTTTTCTTAAACTGTGTATTTTTGATCTAGAACAATTAAACTGAGACGGAGGAAGTATTAATTAATTGGGGATTTTGGGTCCGAATCTGAGCCATGTTCACATATACTCGGTATCCAACGTAACACTTTGGACCATGCTAAAATCCTAATCAGAGATTGGAATAACTGGAGTACAATTTAATATTCCCAATTAAACAGTTGAAAATTGTTCCTTGACTCGAAATCTGGAGAAGTGGGATCACTAGATTAACTATAGTCAAACTTAACCGTTATTATAAACTTAGTAATAACAATGGTAGAAAATTTAATATTGACTTTACAAGATACCCGATGTACAAAATGTAACAAAAGTTAAACCATTCTTTTTCTTTTTATAAATAAAACTTTTGCCTCTAGTAAAATGCACATAACCGCTTTTTTACCAAATACATTTTTCTAATAATTTACATTTTACGAACATAACAATCGAAATCTTTCACACAATCTCGAACATTTCCTTAATTGTTTGATAAAAACAATAAAAACTGATAAATAAGCAAGTTGTAGGCTGGATAATAAATTTTAGTGGACTTTCCTTTCCATATCTCATCTTAAGGACTAGTACATCATCTCATTATTTGTTTATTCATTAATTTTGTAATTAACCATACATAAAAGTTCACTAACCAAAGTCTGGTTATTTGTACAACTCTGCTTGTATAAATCACCGGTGCTTTATTAATTCTCATCCATCTTTTTTATGGTGCTAGATTATGATGAAAACGGAAATAATGTACATTTACTTGTTTTCTTTTCTTCTTTTTTCTTGAAAAAACATACATACATCTTCCATAGTCAAAATCGCAACTAATTACGATTACATTCCAAATCGAACATTTTCTCAAACAAGCCTAAATCTTCAATCAAGCAATAATTAAACGCTTACGCTGAACGATTACATAACTAACAACGTCAAAACTAGCCATAAGCTTGAAATCAAACATCAAAACTACAGCTACTAATTACGAACGGTTACATTCTGAATCGATCATTTTCCATAAATCAAGCGATTAATCGCTTCCGGTTAACGATTGCATATTTCGGAATAACAGCAAAACGAGCGGAAAAGGATCTGGATAAATCATCCAAATCGTTAGACATTACTCCTTGATCAAAGTTTTGTGCATACTCGCACGCTTCGTAACCGAATCTATTCGAATCTGAAAACCTGTACCATTTCTTCTTCGCTTTATTGAATTTTCTCCGTAGAATTCTGCAGAGAATGCGTACTTTTGAAGTCGAAACACTAAGGGAAACGAGCTCGTTGTAATCGGTGGATCTCCGGCTCCAGCAGCAGCTCAGGCTGCCGGAGTTGTACCAGCTGACGGTCGTTTCCATGACGGAAAATGATGATGAAATTGATTTCAACTTTTTTTTAGGTTTAGTTTATTATGCGGAAAACAAGTGAGGGGTGTGAGGCCTTTTATATGGAGTTTGGTGAGGTTTTTCAGTGGGTGAAGTTGATCGTTATATGTCGTTTTCCATAGTATTTTTTTAGTTGTGTATCGTTTATAGATCTCTAAAATAAATAAATGTCTAAGTATCAAATTTTACATCTTTTTTCTATTCTAAAAAATCATGCGAAAATAATAGCCTAGAAGGTGATCAACAATAAAGATTTAACTGCTACTTTAATTAATGACATACTTAATCCCATTTTTATGTGATTAAACGACTAATATACCATTCTATAAATGTGTTTGGCAACAACGGGCTGGAGCAAGGGCTGGAAAGCCACTTCAAAAAACTTCTTGTTTAAGGGTCTGTGGGAGCTTATTTTTGGAAGAAGCCCCATCTTTTTTGCATTGACAAACAATGCTTATGGGTTTGAGCTTATTAAAACTAGAAGCTCAAGTACCTAAAAGGCCCTCTTCCAAACACACCATATATTTACAATATACACGCTTATGACATTTACAATATAAACCCTTTATTTTTTATTTATATATCACCCTTTCAAATATTTTAGCAAAACTTTAATTGAATAACTACTTCATTATTTCATATATAATTCAAATTTTTCTTCAATCTTCCTTAAAAAAAATTCCTTAAAAACTTCTCAATACATTATTTTTCAATTTCAATAAATTAATGACTTCATCCATCACCCAATTATCAAAATTCCTATACTATCTATTTTTTTTTTACTCTTTTATCAAAATCTAATTTCCAATTCTTCAATCAATGACGCAAACCTGAGTTCTGAATTTATGATAAATACGTGTTTTGAATACAATAAATCATTATGTAATTTACAAATTAGATTTCAATTTGCCTTCTTTCTATAGTCTGCACGGTTATCCGTTAACGTACATTGATAACGTAACTTAGTCCGGATGTACATATATATGAGGCGACTTAAGTATTTTTCATACACTGTTCCGCGAATTTCGCGAGTCCTAAAATAATTGTATTAAATATTAATTATATTAATATAAAAATAAAGGGATCTGATAAATAATGCGCAACATTGGATAAGAATGCTTTAAATAAAATTAAATATTAGCTAAACACCAATGTTTCCATGTTTAAAGTACATCATAATCATTACTTTCCATATATAATTCATCAAATGATTATTTTTATAGAAACTTTAATATTTAATTAATGCAATTTGTTATATATGGAATGCTAAACAATTACCCTTAGGGCATTGTTTATCAAATTTCTTAAAGTAAATATTAATAAATATCTTAAATTATATATATGGAACATCTTTGTGACATCATAATTTAAAATTAAAGTTCAATTGAACAATTAGGTCCTTATATTTTACTTAATTTTGAAAATAAAACCCCCAATTAATTATTTATCATCTAAACCTAAATTATATAAAATAATCTATGTAATCATACAAGTAATATTTATGAAATACTATTATAATTTAAACCTTTAATTATTCGGATACTTTTTATAACCAATGTATATTTAATTACTTTAAATTTAAAGACGTTGATTGTCATGCGATTACATTTGTTATCTTCACTTCCTAATCAACTAATGTTCTAACACGATTATATGCTCAACAACTTAATAATAAATTGAGATTTAAAACTTATATGACTCGTGTGTATACACGGGTTTAGATACTAGTTTTAATAATAAGACTATGATGAAAATCTGAAAAGGATAACGTTAATAATGTGAAAGTATGTTTAAAGAAGAAAGAGAGAAATGATTATTAAGTCTACTTTGTGTAGGTTGAAATATTGATTTAATATGATCAATTTAATAATGTGAGAGATCTTTATAGAAAGTCGGTAGCATCTCATTTTATACTGGCGTAGTACCCGCGCTATGCAGCGGAATACGAAGTTTTATTATAAATAGTGACTCGACGTATATTATATTTGTTATTCACGGATGAATAATCAATGATGGTGATCGACTCAATATAAAGGTAGCTTTTTCATATTTGGGATTAGTGAGGAATGAAAAATATATGAAATTGATTAAAGTATTAAATTTGTTATAAGATGATAATTACATAAGCTAAATATAGTAATATTGAATTTTAGATCTTAAAAGTTTATATATATAAACCATCAAGATGCTTTATATATTAGTATTAGGGAAGAAATGATGATTTTATACGTATAAAATATAAAGTACACGTCTAGATATGTGTTTAACAAGACTAGCACATTGCTCACGCAATACGGCGGTAACAATAATTTTATCTATTTTTGTTAGTTCGTTAACAAAATTTGATTAACAAATTTTTAATTTGATGATATAAGTTTTTAAAAAAGTAACAATATGAACTTTGTTCTAACAACACAAAAATTCAAATATGTGATTTTGAAATAAAAACTTTCCTATTTAAAACGATTTTCATTTATGAGTGTAAAAGGGTAAAAGAGTAATTTTAATTATCATTTAAGAGTTGAGACTCAACAATTTGAACATGCTATATATGTATTATAGATTATAGATGTTTGTGTCGTTTGGGAAAATGTTGAAGAGATGTGTTGTATGTTTCATCAGTATAAAATTTTGTTATTTTGTATGTTAGTCATATGTGTTATAGTTTTTGAACTTATATAGCATAGTTGAAACTAAATGATACATAGGTACAAAGATTAATGATTTATATATTTAAAAGATCAAATGTACATTTACTATGAATATTTACAATTTAGTGTCTCTATTGACACTTAAACCTCCAACCTCTTGTTTGATAAATTTCTCTTATAGCACTTGGCCAATAGGCCCTTTGGTATATCAATATATCATTTATGCTAGTTGAAATTTTAAACATTCAATTAAATATAAGAAATTTATTTTCTCAATTTTATTCAATCTTATTAGTCAAATACTTATACATTTATAGACTTATTAAGTGTGAGTAATTGGTCTAGATGATAAATACATCATAGTATCATACTATGTACCACCAAAGCCCATAGTATAGCTTAAAACTTTGTTGTATAAATAAATGAATGAAAATAATGTATTTATCATCTCATTACAGGATGCGCTAATTACTCTTGACATAATCCTACCTTAGATAATACTATATCATGAACTAGTTATCTATGTATTTTAGTCTTCAAGTTCAAACCCCACAAGTGATTGAAGAGGACCGATATGTGTGTAAGGGGACAATTTTCGTTAAATCCCGTAGATTAGTGACACGTGATGTCGATAGGACGGTCATAAAAAAAAATGAAGTATTTTAGTCTCTAGAGAAATATAGGTATGAGTAGTCTTGTCAAAGTGTAGATACATACTCGGATACTCCATGTTAGATGCTCACTATATATACCGTATTTATGTATTTCTAAACTATCTTAAATAAATACGGAGAATTTGACAAGAACAGTCGATAGTAAATATCACTATAGTTGGAAGACGGAATGTATGGGGCACTAGTAGTCCTACCGAGTACTTTGTACTTTATTGTGTTTTAATTAATATGAATAGTTTAGTGAGGTTGACTGTAGATGTGAAGTTTGAATTTGACAACTAAATGGGTCGGGCACGTGACATATTCGGTGGGGAAATCTTATCACATGACGACTACCATACCCGATCTACTTTGCAAGTCAACAATTCATCCTGTAAAAAAGTTAATTACTGAAATCTTAAATTATACTATATAGGAAACATGATGATTATGACATCATCAATTTAAATTAAATTTAATTAATTAATTAAGTCCTTTCAATTTTAGTTAAATTAAAACTAGGACCTTTATTTTTATTAAACAATAAACACCCCGTGTGTATACACGGGTTTAAAATCTATCTTAAATTATATATAGAAAACAAAATTATAACATCATCAATTTAAATCAAATTTAATTAATCAATTAAGTCCATTTATGTTAGTTAAATTAAAATTAGGACCTTTATTTTTATTAAACAATAAACACCCCGTGTGTATACACGAGTTTAAGATCTAGTAGTGTAATATAGTACTCGTATGTGCGTATTAATTAAAGCCTTGAAGGTATATATTCAAAATTGATGTATTAGTAAGGGTCCAAATAATAACATTTAAACAAAAAGATTTTCAGAATAGTTACTTGTGCATGCTAATAACTCCAAGCTTTAAAAATACCAATGAACTCAATAAAGTTGTATGACTCGGATATGCTTCACGTAAAAGTATAGTATTTATTTTCAGTAACCTTCACATCCATATGTAACCAGTCAGATTATTATATCCATCAGGATCAAAATGAATGTCTTGATCTTACTTTTTCTTATGATCTATCCTTATGTAGCGACCCTGAAACCATACCCAATACATGCATTTTACCACATACGCACAACATTTCAATCGTATTTGCACAAGTCCTAAGCACTCAGGTTATGGACTATTTGGTTGCAAGAGGTGATTCACCACTCAAAACCAGAAATCATTACTAAAATTATTTCCCAGGTTGTTCGACATTCACGTCAAAGTCTTGAGTCCCTATGGGGAGGCTATGCTTCATACCTGTATCTAACATTCTAACCTTACTTGTAATGACTTTAATGGCCAACCTTGGTGCAGGTATGGCAACCATCTAGATTCTAGAAGGAACCTGAACAACACAAAATTTAGCAACAAAACCAGCTCAAACACTAATTGTTCAGTAAGCACAACCCCCCTTCAAAATATTAATTCACTAAACGGCTGTAACCAGTATTCATAAATCTTAACACGTTACTATGTAGGATTACCTTTCAATCACCAAAGGCAAAATCTAATATCAATAATAACAATATATAAACCAGAGTGTACGATGTTATTTACATCTGGGTATCATATGAAGCAGAGCTGATACTATAACGACCCAAGAGCATAACAAGGTAATGTGAAACTAAGTTGATGAACATTTACAGAAAAACTTGACGTTTAACACAGCATGATTCTTGGCTTCCTCAACGGTCTTTGCTTATGCTCATCCATCACGTATCAGTGATCACACAAAGCAGATTAGCATTACTTAGTTTTGTAAGTAAGGTATAGTTCACTGTAGCAGGAAAGGTCAGAATTATAACCAAGGGAAGATGAATTTTATATGATGAAAGTAGGGAAAAGAGTTTCAATTTACCGCAGGATAACAACTTTGTCGTTCAATTGTTGAATTATGTGTATTCATGACAACCTCACATGATAACTTGGCCTGTTAAAGAAGTTGTTATACCACTATCAGAAACAGATGCTTTCCAAATGACAATATAAAAATAAAGATGGAGCAACAATGCATGAATCAAGGTTCTACACAACACACAGATGAACTATCAAAGTAACCAAATTTTACTGAAGATATGAATACACATTCATCTATGCTTCAAAAGGTTAGACTGTTAGAGCCATTTTAATGTGAAGACCTAAAAAAGTTAAACTGAGAACTAATTGATCATAAGCAGTATACATATGGTTATGTTGTTTTAACTACATGGAATAAGATGAGACTCTAGGATGCCAGGAGGCCCAGGACAATCAACCAAAAATCAAGTCTCACCTGACCACCATATATTCTTAGTTCAAATACACTAGTCCATGACAACCATCATGCAAGAAGAGCAACATGGATCAGAGAACTGCACAAGCTGGTACGCAAAGTACAGCTCCATTTCATATAACTTATATATAGATAGATTGGGCCTATATGGCATGCGGCTTTTGAGAGCTTACGCTTTTGCTTTTAGAATCAGCTCTCATGTAAATAAAATCTTTGTCTGGATGGCAAAGCTTAATCCTTTGTTTTGGCAAAATAAGCTACTTGAAGTACAGAAAACAAGCTCGGAGATTCTTGAAGAAAACCATGTACTTTCATATGATTTTAACATTTCAGCTACAAGTCTACAAACTTTGCTACTTTTGCCAAACACTTGCATACAATATCAGCTATAAACTCCAACTAAAAGCAACTAAAGGAGAGGCATAGATCCATATGGCATTAACACTATATTGGTAGAGAACTCATGTTAATATATCATATCACATCGTTCACTTATTGTAAGCAAGTATATTCAATTTATATATTCTTAGCAACAAAATGCCCATAAACCTATCAGCATTGGTCCCCAGATCATTCTGTTAAGATTACCTCAGGGGTATCAAGCTTTCTGTTAGTAGCAACAAGCGAAGATACATTCGATGTAAGGGTTTCTTTTATTTACTAAATGTAATATACTTTCACCACTCTCTAGCTGAATTGAGCTAAGATCTCCATTCATTAGCAATCCTTTGAATGCTTTATTTACTCAAAAGCGAAAGCTTATGTGTAACCAATGCAAGCTCAATTCAATAAAATGGGAATTTGATAGAACAATTCTAAACATAATTCAACTAGCTATAACATATTGATTGTATATGTTAATATAAATCAATAATAAATTAATATCAAGAGTTGAAATAGCTATACATACCGTAATCGGAAGATTAAACAACAGAAGTCCAAGACTACCACGAATCTCAGAAGTCGTTGTAAACGGAATTGAACCTTTAACCAAATCTTCAAGCAAATGAAACGCTTCCGATATAACTTCCGAACCATTAAGCACAAGCGTAGCATCAATATACGACGTACCAAACGCCTTCACCTTTCCATCATCTGATGTCACAAACCCTAGCTGTTCTCCCCTGTACTCTACCGATACATTAAGAGACTTATAATTGAGCGAATAAACATCAGGATTTCGAATTTCAATCCGTACACCTAACACGATATCGAGCGAAATTTTAGGTGTTGCGTTAATTTTAAAGCGATCGAGACTAAGGTTGACGACTTTGAGGTAAGGATCGGATGGCCAAAGGAAGAAGATAGCGGCAGCGAGGAGGAGGAGGGTGGTGGCGTAGGATAGGTAGCGACGGCATATGCGACGGTGACCGGTGGGAGAATAGAATGGTAAAACGACGTAGTATTGAGGAGGTTGTTGAGGTGTAGAAGGAAGCGGATTGTATGGGTAGTTGGTTTGGTGCGGTGGATCGGATTTTCCGGTTGCCATTTTAATTTTATGGTTTTGTTGTTGTTGTTTTTGATTTTATTTATGCATGTTTTGGAAATTGTGCTCTTTTGGTCCTTCTTTTTAATCTCACCTTATCATTTGCCCACTAACTTATAAACGATATACTTTTTTGTACTATATTTGTAAAACTTTATTAATCTCATTTCCATTCTTCACATTACCATTTTGGTCAGCATAGATATATATGATTAGTGAATAGTGTAATTAGTGAAGATTTTTAAAACTATGTTAATTTTAAAGTTGACACTACAAAGAAATTTTGGATCATCTCCAAGCTTTGCAACGTTTCGTCTTTGTACAAGTGTTAATAGTTTTGGTTCAAACCACAAGTTTTCTTATCTCATTGGCGGTTTAAAACTATGATCGGTCACTAACATAAAGATTTATTAATCATATCAAAATATCATTTTTCAAAGCTTAAGATAAGGTAGCATTTTCCTTTTGAATGAAAGGTAGTACATCAAACTAATTTCCTTGTAATTTCAATCACAAACTTAATTCAAAACAAGTTCATAATTTGATTTAATTAGTAGATTCAAGAAACATCCTTACACTAACCCTCTTTCATTAAATAGTTGCCTTGCAATGCCGTGTAAGATCAAAATATTCAAATCATGTGTACTTTCATTCAGGATCGTGCTACCCAAAAGAAGGGGGAGGAAATTAAAATGCCAAAAGCAATTAATACTATTATTACAAGTTGGAAACTTCATTACGTTAACAACACCAAGTATTAAAAGTTTAGAAAAATCGATAGGTATTTCTATTGGGAGAAAAAAACAACTTCAAGACGAATTCATCATTTGAAAAAGTTTATCCAAAGATTAAAACAGTTATGCCTTATCTTACTCAACAAATAATGACTAGGTGGTTATTTTCATGTTATATCCTTGCTTGATAAGAATGTCCATCAACCTATATTGCCTGCTTCATTGTCAACAATGATTCATGGATAATTCAAGGTTGTTGATCATTTTATCTATACAATGTTGTTACAATTTCAAATCGAAGGTCCACACTTATATATGTATTCACAATATGTAATTTGTTCAATCGTATGATTCCAATTTAATGTATTTATAATTTTCAGAAAAATAAAAATATATGTAGTCTCTATATAGCTATGCAAACACAACTAGAAAAATATAACATATGCTCTGTTCGTGAGTACCAAAACTATAACATAAACATACTCCTTTGTTTTTTAGACGAAAATAGTACCAAGAATGAAATCCCATTTTACAAGCAACTTTGAATAACAAAAACTTTAGCTCATATACGTCAATCTTACACATATAATTAATTACCTTTGCCAGTACGTACAAGCAAAATTATACAACCAAACAGGTTTGCAGCTATACATTATCATACCTCATGACAAACTTGCATTTGTAAACTGTGGCTTGGTCATGGAGTGAGACTTCAAGCTTTTGTACATGTGTGAAATGGAACGAGAAAATTCCGACATCGCCCTAAAAACCTCAGGCAAACCCGTCTTTAGATTCATCAATGACTTGTCCCTCACCTGAATACACTGCCTCTGGTACCCTTCTTCCTCCTCCTCTAGTTTCTTCTTTAATAACTCAACTGTAATCTGCTGTTCAGCAATCACATCTTTATCGTGATCCATGTCATCACCTACTCGTTTTTGCATATATTTATTGTACCAATCTTCAAACTTCCGTACTTTTCTTGTTAGTTCCCTTCTTGTTTCTGCACACCGCTCTTTCATCTTCATTTCATCCGTTTGGTACTGATATATGGTGTCCATGACAGCTGCAAAGTTGTGAATAGCGGTTCTTGCACCTTCTTCCGGAAGCTTCTCGAGAAAATCATGCCACGTCCTTAAAAGGATTTGGATTGGGGGCGTTTGAGGTCGTTGAGGAGATGAGACTTTTTCTCTGAGGTTGTTGTCTATGGGAATAAGGTTGAGTTTAAGCCAATTGTTGAGATATTTGATGTATTCTTTTTGGTACAACATGAGTTTTTCAAACTGGGAAGCCCACATTTGGACATGAACGTGAAGTTGGCGTGTGTTGTTGTAATGGTGTTCACTGGTTTCTTTTGGTGAATGGGAAATATCAAGAGATCTTAATGCCTGCACAATCTTTGATTGGTTGTCATGTTGATATTTCATGTTCTCCCACATAAAAGCCATCCTGTATGCAAGTATTAACGACATAAATAAAATTGTTGCAAATATCGTATTTATGATATAAGAAAATTTTAAACCTACCCATCCACGAGTTGAACGAGTTTTGGGTACAATTGCTCATCACGAAGGCGGTTAATTTCTGAAACGGTGGAATCCATTGATTGCATGTCTACAATGTATCTTGTGTGCAGGTGACTAACTGTTGCTTTTGTCCTCTCCAAATGATCATTGCTTGCACCACGGTTCTTAAGTCTATTTAATGAAGCAATCTTCTTTTGATACTCAAATTTCATCAATTCACCTGCCTGTTGACCATCAATAGATGTGTGATATGTTCAGTAACGACTCTTTTGAAACAAGAGAGAGAACATGCAAAGATAAATGAGGACATCAAGCAAAGCTTTATGGTCATGACCATTTACTATAGGTAGCATTATGGGTGTTTTTGGAACGGGTCAAAATAGGTCAGGTCGACCCAAAACACTCTTGCCCAAAATGTTCAATATTATATTTTACAATACCAAATCATAAATAATTACTGAACTTGTATTAGTTTAAAAAATATCCAAACTTTTTGTTCAACAAGAACAATTATTTATAGGGTTGTATGCACAAAAAAATACAGTTTGGGCCACTTTCGATGTGTTTCCCTGTCAGTTAAATATCTTGATTTTACCAGTTCAGCCCATAAGACTAGCATAACCCCCACCACAAGTTTACGGAGAAATATTGCAACGTACAAAAGACGTCCTAAGGTTCCACATTCCACACCCGACATAAAGTCTTTGTCTATTACAACTTTATAAGAATGAATTTAGATGCTATATTCATGAGCGCATGACCTTAAAGGCAACAAGTAGACAGACATCACATATAACTTGACTAATAAGTTGTGATGTAAAAACTTTTAGATTGTTGATATCATGATGTAAATACTATCCGTTAAGTAATTATTACCTACTCTTCAACTAGATTTTCATGATTCATCATCATGATGCAAAAACTTTTAAATTGTTCATACACTAATTCACTAAATATTTAACACTGATATAATGAACAAAACCGAAATTGTGCCATAATTTGAGTAAACAACGTACCTTCACTTCATCATATAGCTTCTTCTCCCATGCAAGCATCTTGTCCAGCACGGTAGCATGGGTTTCGTTCTCTTCAGAATCAAAGTCATCTTTCCTATCATCAGCATCTGGTAATCCTTTAAACGACCTATTCCACGTTATGACACGCATGACTCTTGCAGAATGATCTATATGGCCTAAAAACCCAACATTCCAGTCACAAATATCAAACAATGAAAAATAATCAGCACTTGATGTCTATGACGATCCACTTAAATCTAGTCCCACACAGTTCAGAATCAAATTATCACAAGCAATGCAATAAGCAAATCTAGCAATCACTTAAATCCCAGCTTATTTAAATGTTAAATCTCTGACAAATTCATTCCTCCCGTTTCATAGGGCTTATATTTTTGCTAGCTACGAATTTTGCTCGATTACAAAAATCATCCCAGTAGGCCAGCATATAAGCAAAGTTTAACCAAAACGCATCCTTTTCATCAAAATCTAATCACAAATTGATATACAGTAAAATTAACAGCAGGAATCATATCGATATACCTCGATTATCAGCAAAATTAGAGTGATAATGCAATCTATTAGCTTCAAGCATCTTTGAAACCTCATTAGCACTCTCTGATGCTTTCAAAAAACAATCATCAAGTTCAGTAAATATCTGCAACAAGTTCAAATTCTGTCCACCGCCCTTCCCAGTTGACCTCCGCCCTTCATTCGAAACGGGAACCGGAATCCTCACTTTCTTAACAACTTTAGGCGGCTGCGGTGGGGGCTCTTCAACCACTTCCGCCACCACTTCCTCAACTTCATTATCACCACTTCCTTCTTCCTCCCCACCATCTAAGTCATCATCATGATTTATTGACCTCCGTTTCTCCTCATTATCATCCACAATTTTTCGATTAAACCGATTGTTTTCGTGCTCAATTTCAGATAAATTCGGTCCAGGCACGTTCTCCATCTCCGGAAAAAAGTAGTCCCACGACGACATCCCTTGCGGTGGCGGAGGAGGTGGTGCAGCACGATTTGAAGTATTCTCCGACTGCCGAGGTGGCACCGGCCGCGGCGGAGACGGTGGAGGAAAATCCTCCTTCTCAATCTCTCGTTTCGAACTACTTCTCAATCCACCGCCGGAGCTTCTAGAACTACTCCGGTGTTTCAAGCTCCGATCATCAACTTCATCATCTTCATCTACATCTTCCATAATCGGATCAGGATGCGAGTGCAATTCCGGTTCGGAGATCGAGAATTCCGGCATAGTCGCCGCGCGTTGAAGCGGCGGTGGCGGTGGCGGAGGTAGGTTTTCGTAGGGCGGTTGCGGTGGTGCAGGAGGCAAAATTGTAGTCGAAGACGTCACCGCGTCAACGGACGACGAATGACGGTGGTCAGCGAATTCAACTTCACCTTGTGCGTAATCACTTAAGGCGGCGCCGGTGTTTTTTAACGCGGCTGCGTAGGAAAAGTGTGCGGCGGCGAACGCGTTCCGAGCGGATACTGATTCCTTCATTACTGATTTCCGTTCCTTGCATCGGTTCACGATTTCTTCATTTTCGATTTTTGATTGCGTACAGCCCATCGATATACTGCGATTGAACTATACAAATAGATTGATTGTATCTATAGATATGTAAATTTGGTTGAATTTTTATTCAATTTAATTATTAATTTGGGGGAATATTTGAGTGAAGTACAGAGCAGGAGAATTGGGGATTACTGTGAAACGGAATGTTAGCCAACGCGAACATCCATGACTCGTGTCAGAACTCGAAACGGCGTCGTGTTAGAGACCGACAAAGACTGGAAAGTTCTTGTACAGAAAAAAAGGTCAAAAGGGGATTGCTGTGTATTTTTATTTTGACCCCTTTACTTTTATATTTTGTGATTCCACCACCACTAACTTTTTTACTACTTGTTTGCTCCAACGCTAGTTTTTTAAAGTTAAGATTACTATGTCAGCAAGATGACTAGCACAACAATTAAAAGATCACAAACGACCTTCAAATAGGTTATTGTAGTACCATTTTTTAACAATAACAATAACAGATATGCAGGACGCGAGTTCAATTACTTGCTTTGGACTCTAATTTAGTTATATATTGATGCTGATGATTGGTATGCATCATTATTTTCTGTTTGTCATTATACTTTAGCAACTTTGCCAACACACAATGTGAATATTGCATTGTAAACCAACCTAATGATGATAATTTATCTGCATTAAATATTAGTCACGAACACAAAGATACAAAATTATATGATCCTAATCAAGCGTTAGTTACGTAAAAACCAACCGTGTTGTGCAAGTATTACGTTTTTATTGTCCTATCGTCTTATGGCTACATTGCGATACAATGATCATAATTAAATTGATAACATAGAATTAAAGTCATGTAAGACATACTTTTATACTTTTAAGTTTATGGCAACGAAATGAGTGACATATTTGACCCCTCCCTCTTTTGTTGTAGTAGGCAAATTAATTAAAGTGGCTTTTACAAAGAAATGATAAAAAGATTCGTTGTTTGCATGTGAGAAGGTGCTTTGCTTGGTGGAGCCAAAGTGTGCCCCTTCTTAACAAGATGTTATCATCTCTTTATTCCCTTTAACTCGTCATCATGTCTTGTTTGGCAAATTAACAAAACTAATACATCTTCAGTTTTCGTATGCATAATAATACTTACTTACAAATGGGATGGGATGGGATGGGATGGGATGGGAATATGGGATGTTTTATTAATTTTTTTTAAAATGTATAACAATATCAATATTCGTTTTGTTGAAACCATGAGATGATTTTTAATGATCTTTGCAAATTAAAAGTTAAAAAAAGTGTGATGCGGATGTTAATACAAAAAGGCAATTATATAAATTTAGGATTTTACTATCTTATCTTCGTAACTAGTAAGACCCCTTGCAGACGTAACACGTGAGCGTTCATTTTTTAAGTGTCACGCCAACACAACATTACAACACCATTTTTACCACTAGCGATGATAACATAAAAAATGGGAGGTTTATCTATCGTATTCAGAAACTGTCTCACTATAAAGTTAATACCCTCTTGTAAATAACATTCGCTCATGGTCGAATAATATGGGTATATCTTTTGCATGAGTTAATCGAGATAACAACAAGGTAGCCATTAGGCAGCTCGACACATTTATTCTTTCAATGCGTGTGATAATTTGGACGGTTTTTTTCTTATGAATCTACATAGATATGTATGGTTCCTAACCTTAATGAAAATCGTTTTGTTAAAAAAAGAAAAGGTCAGTTTTGATTTAACAAAAGTCAAAGTTATTCATATACCAAAATTGTGCATTGAGTACGTGTACTATATGCAGTAATTGTTATACAGTTATTGTATGAATCAACTTTATTTGTTGTATTTATCAACTCCCTTCGTTCACGTGCCATAGGGCCATAACCGTATACGGGCCTACGGGGTATTAAACACCGCACAATATGAATCCCGAAAATACCCGTATAGAAAATAACAGCAACTTTACTTTCCGTAAACCATAAACGCTCCAGTTTTGTGACTTTTTCAGATAAAACCCTAACCCTAGATTTCGATAATGTCGTCCAAACAAGGTGCACCACAATTCTTATGAATTCTCGGTTATCTATGTAATAGTGATTAAATTTACGAAAACAAATTGTTTGTGTGTTGAGCTGAGCAGGTGGAAAAGCGAAGCCATTGAAGCAACCTAAAGCTGAAAAGAAAGAATACGATGAGGTATTCTTCCTTTATTTACTTACTTGATGATCAAATTCGTTATCTTTTTGTTGATAACTCTGTACTTTATTGATCCTTTTCTGTTATTCCTTGAATATGTTTATGTATGTATATACAACAAGTTTGATTTTTGTAACATGATTAGTTATTTTTCTATGGCATATAACGTTTCATGGGATGGGATGATCATGTGTATGTTGAAAGTCTTATTGTGCTATGTTAGTCACATTGTGATGATCGAATTTACCGCTTAATTGTAGCTTGTATTGAGCTATTTAGCTATCCTCAAACGTCTCAACGTCCTTTCTTAACTTATTTTTGGTAAAATCTGTAACAAAAGGATTATGCTCACAGCAATTCATAGCTGACATCAAACTTAAATTATAATTTTGTATCCTTGTATTAAGATGTATGTGTATCCTACTAGTACTAGGTATTCGTGCTGCATTTTTTTTCCAAGGAGAAAGTAGAAGTGAAAAGGGGGTATGCTTGATGTCATGTATTAACTCTGTTGCATATCAAGCAAAAAAATAATATCGAGGTAAGAATTATGTGGATTAACTTGAGACTATATGTTAAGTTGCTGATATCCATGTCACGTACTTGACGCAACAAGCTGCACTGTTACCAGTTGCCACGTATAAGAGGCATTTATAAAAGAGTTGTGAGCCTTTTTATGCTGTCAACCTGCATGTTTGTCCATAGAGTCTAGTTGGAAACTAGGGTATCATGTTTTAATCCACATGATATGGATGCATGCAAGGTGGAATTGCTGTGTCAAATTGAAGCCATTAAGCAAAAACTCTGTTGCAGAAACTAAAAAAGAAACTAGAAGCATGTTGAGATTAAGATTAAATATATGAGTATCTAGATAGGAAACAAGATTCTCCAGATGTGCTGTGGCCTATGAGTCTATGATGTAAATAAGATCTATCACTTGAACTTAATCGTGCACATAGTGAACTGCACTAGTAGCTGCTGAGTGATCTTCTTCTTCTAAATTACAGTGAGCTTATATTTTGTCAAAAGTAATACATCTTATCTGTGCAGATAGATAAGGCTAACATTCAAAAGAAGAAGGATGAGGAAAAGGTGGGATATCTTATTCTCTTTTTCTTTTTTCTGTTCACTATTTCATGGGTGCCTAAAATTTATGTTGCTAAATTCTGATATGCATTGCGGACAGGCCCTAAAGGAGCTTAGAGCCAAAGCTCAAAAGGGAGCGCTGGGAGGTACCGGCCTCAAGAAGAGTGGAAAGAAATGAGACTTTTCTGTTATAACTTATTAGTAATGAAGTATTGAATTTTGCACTAAATATCTTTGTGCTTACTCGGTATGTTTAAGTTATGTATCAAATAAACACTGAAACAGTAGGAACAATCACACTGACATTTGGTGTTGTTGATTTCGTGGCTGAACTGATTTATGGAAGCAATTATGGTTTTATATGATTCATATATAGCCCTGGTGTTTGATTACTCTGACAGTTGAATGTGTGTCTTGTCATATTCGATTTGTCCCATTTATCTTATTGATACAAAGGATAAGAAAAGGTGACCCATCATAAAACCAGTTTTCGTTGTTTAAAACCGAGTTCCTGTAAAACACGCTACCCCTTCACAATACTGTAAAATGTATGGAGTACAAGTTATACAAGGTTGTAAAATATCCAGCTTGCTTTTCATCCAGACCGTTAAATTGTTTGGACACTGGACTGAAGTACATAAAAACCAGTTCACCTTGAGCTGAATAATCTTGCAGAAAAACACAACCCCTTCCGAAGTTAAACAGGCCGACTACAGTAGCAATTGTTAACACCCCTAATAGCAACAGATATGACTGTCAAACTTCACAGTCAACACCTAAATATATGGGGCAGTAAAAAGTTAAATGTATATCACATAGGTTTTCATATCTGTTCTTGACTATTGATCATTCAGATTCGAGTCAACTATATAAACAAACCAAGTTAAAGTTATGGCTCAGGTATCTATGAATGGAGAGATGAATACATGAAATTATGACAAGGAGACGATTCACGCTGTAGAAGAAATGAAATGATCATGACTATTGCAGATTTGCAGGTGGTACTATGGGAGCTCTTTTAGTTGGGGTTGCCATGCTGTTGATGTCCATACAAACTTGACTGTGTACTTGTATACTCTCTTCCAAGTCAAGTCTAACAGATAATCGGATATAGGCATTTACATATAACGGAGCTTGCAAAGTCAAGGACTATGAACTACAGTTTCAAGAACTTCTGTTGCTCTGTAGTAACCTAAGCTATTTGATATTCAGTAGACTTATTGAATAATGGTTAAAACATCAACAATCAATTGTATGAAGAAATGCACAAAACAAGTGTAACAAAAGGTTATTCGAATTTCTTTCTCATCAATGAAATATTGAAGAACAGAACATATCAATTCAACATCTCAATCTAGAGATTTTATTATCATCATCTCCCATTATATCAAAACTATAACAAAATACAAGTGAACAAAAGATCATCAAAGCTTCATACACTAAAATCACAGTTCCATATGTAACCAAAATCATATAAACTTGGATATCAAATTCAGTAACTACCTCCATTGTTCTCATCAATATTCAGCCCAGCCATTACATCATTCAACTCCACACTACTGCTTGCAACAAAATCATTCAACCCGGAACTCACCTTCGCTAATATATGCGCATCATTATAGTTTCTAACCGCCTGCACAATCGCCCTAACACTTTTATAAGGATCCGCACAGTTAAAAACCTCAGAATCCACAAACACACCATCACAACCCAATTGCATCATCAATGCCGCATCTGCAGGTGTCACAATACCACCAGAAGCAAAATGCACCACAGGAAGCCTTCCCATTTGTTTAGTTTGTGCCAATATATCATAGGGTGCACCTATTTCTTTGGCAAACGTAAACACCTCATCGTCATCCATATTAGTCAAAACCCTAATTTTCCCCATTACTGATCGAACATTTCTAACAGTTTCAACAATATCGCCTAATTTAAGGCGATCGCCTTGCGTTCGAATCATGGCAGCACCTTCTCTCACTCTCCTCAACCCTTCCCCTAAATCAGTGCAACCGCACACAAACGGAACCCTAAAATTATGTTTATTAATGAAATTCGCATCATCCGCAAGAGCAATAGTTTCATTTTCATCAATGTAATCAACTTCAACTGCTTCGAGTATCTGAGCTTCAACAAAATGACCGACACGCGCTTTCGCCATCACCGGAACTCCAACTGCGCGTTGGATTTGTTTAATTACGGCGGGATCGAGCATCCGTGAAATTCCTGATCCAGAATCTACCGCCTCCGATACCATAATGCAGCAAGCTCCGGCAGATTCAGCGATCTTAGCTTGGTCAACGGACGTGACTTCAACGATCGCTCCGCCACGGAGCATTTGAGCTAAACCGACTTTAACTGAGAAGGCGCTTTTGTTCTTCTTGTTCGGATCGGATATTGCGTTGTTGTTGTAGACGGTAACCGCGCAATCGTCGGCCATTTTGCATACAGAGTGTTGGATGAATTGCTTGTTAGCAAGGTGTTTGATAAAATGTGCGAGAGAATAAGGATTTGATGCAATGAAACCTGAATACGAATTGAGATCAGGAACCTAGGTATTACTGGTATGTATGTATATATATAGAAAGAGGAGATATTATAATTAGAAAGACGGAGAGGAGATGGAGAGAGATCGAGAAGTTTCTTTAAAGTTCGTCGGTGGCTTCTTCCACGGTACCGTAACCCAAAAGGTCCACAATTCTAGTTAACAACTTAACGTATTTACTCCCTAAAAAATTACTGTAATTAATTTGTTAAAACCTATGTATAATTACCAGATTACGTTGCATATAAATATGATCATCGTTTTTCCCCTCTTATGGACTACTTATCGTTTTAGACATTTATTGAGATATGTATTTGGTCGTCTATTATCTTTTGTTTTGTTATTCGTGTCTATTCGTATATTATAACCCGTACAAAGGTTTTATATGTTGTAACTCAAACCTAAACCTTCAAACTGTGAAACCACATTAAAAATTCGCTATGTCATGCAAGTACCTAACTAGTTGTATAATAATTGGTGTGTTATGATTAATGATATGACATTAATTTGTTAGGTTGATGACTGGTTACATGATAAATGAGTTCTTAGTTGCTACTTATATTACAACTCTCAAGTTAACTAAGTTTGTAAGTAAGTCAGAGTCGAATTGTCACATCTAATCTAATTACAATTTGATAATGTCGAATCCAAATTCCAAAATGTGATAAACGAGTTTTTTTCACCCGCACGATGCGACGAGGTTCTAAATATACGCATTTTTTGATACTCGAAAGTAATACTTATTTACGTTGCTCGATTTTAATACTCCCTCCGTCCCACCCAAGTGTCTACCTTACTATTTTGGGTTGTCCCAAATAAATGTCAACTTTCATGGTATAACCAATCGAAAGGAACTTTAATGGGTAGATATGTTATTTGATTGATGAAAAGTGTAGTTAGTGGAGAATTCTAAAACTGCGTGCAAAGTCAAAGTGGACACTTTGGGTGGGACGGGGGGAGTAATACTTATAAAAGTTTAGATATTGGGTAATTTTTGTCAACTTGGCAATTAATTTTTTGACTAGTCGGATTTGAATCATATAGGTTTATACGTGACAAATATAGTTACTCAAGTAATTAATTCTACTTTTGGTTAAATTATTTTTCTTGAATCTTAAGCGAAAACCAACTTGAATTTCATTACAATACAATACATTAACATAACAATATATAATATAATAAACTATCAATACAATTGATTTGCAATTGTTTTGCTTGCTATGAGTATGTTATGTATGATTTGTTTGTCAGTAACGTTTTTTTTTTTAATCTTGCGACTCTAATTCATCAATTTCTTTGTCCATCTTTCACTTGCATAACTTATATAGTTTATTACTTTTGTGTACCTTACATATGTTTAGTTGTTTTTCTTGCATTTATGACATCATTTAAATAACCTTTGTAACTTTTTAATTATGGATTAATTAACAATCTAGTTCGAACTCTAACTATTTAACAATCTAAAACTTAGCAAACAGATATATATGACGTCATCATTTAATAATTTAATTATCAAATAAATTTACAATTTTATGTATTAACTTCTAATTATTTCTTTAAAGCAATATGATCAAGAAGATATATTTAGCAAACTAATAGATATATATATATGAAGATATGGTCAAAATAATAATTTAATAAATACGATAAATATTTAGAATTCAATTACCCTTATATAAATGTAGATATTTGTGTGGAAAGAACATGATATAATTATATTGTTTTTTTAACAAAAAGATCAAATAAATGGTAAAAGTAGAATGAAAAATAAATAAATAAATAAAATAATGCTAGAGTCTAACATAGATGTGAAGTTAATATATAATATTGTGATTTAGTTGAAATAGTGTGTATGTGAGTTTGAATAGGTTATGAATAATAAAAATCACCTTTGGTGATTGTAGTAACTTAAATATAAAGCTGGGTTGAAAAATGATGATTCAGACATTTGATTGTACTCTAATATTGAACATAAAATGTTTATATTTCTATTTTCTTGTATATATGGAGTAATATTAGTTACACCTGAGATCATTTGCGGAAAATGTTGTTAGCCTAGAAGAGTGAACTAACTATGTCTATATCATCGTTTGACGTTGATAAAGTTAATCGTCTCCCTATCCTTCCAATGCAACCATTCTCTGATCCCACGTTATCACATAATCATTGATAAATATAATGTATAAAATAATAATAATATATAACTTTTCTTGTACAAGTTGCAATATGCTTGCATTCAGACTTACCCCCTTTGACAACATTTATAACATATGTTTTGGCATCTAAACCAATTACTAACACATATATAGCTTTACTCTAACACATTCTAGACCTTTGGTACTTTGGTGACCCGTTTGGACCCGTTTTGACTCATTTAACCAAACCAACGACAAATCAATATGGATCATCTTTATACTTCAAATTTCACAAATAATAACCATTTCAAAGTAGTTAACAACGATTCACTAACAACTTTCATCAAAGGATCATTTCTACTTACTAACACTCTTGTCATGTCAACATTATACTAATGCTCCACAACATGTAATCACTTGTTTTCTATTCACATGACGTTTTCCAAAATACATATGTGCTATTCAAAATAGCTTCAAAAAGTTTGACGGACGATTTTACAAGTTGAACCATCATTACAATTATAGAGAAGGCTCGTTATTTACTTACAACAAGCAATCTACACTATCCTTGTGCTATGTCATTCCCTTTCCCGCTTCCACTTGTACCTACACGTGAACTTAACTAGATAAGCATATAGCTTAGTGAGAATATGGATAACTAATCAAAATCATCTACTAATCAAGTACAATGCATTATTATTATAAAAAAAAAAAAAGATAATAAGCAAAGTATAGAACTCTTTCCCTTTATTGAATTCATTTTCGCTTTCACTTTTATATGTGCACAAATTTAATCATCCTTCTAGCTAATATCAACTAGCTAGTCTAATCACATTTAGCCAACATAATTTACCTAATATTCATGGTATAGCTAACTTTGGTTAGCTATTCTAATCACAACATAGAAAACATAATTTAACCATTTTTAATCACAATATGGCCAACATAAGTTAACCATTTTAATCACTTGAATCTTTACTATAATCTTTATTGGAATAGTATCCAATATCATAACTAATTGTTAAGTATATCATTAAAAGTAGAGTCCTTTTTGAGTCGCCCTCAATGAACAAGTAAGAGTAATAAATAGAGAGATAATATTAATTGAAATTAATATTATAATCAGTTTATTAATTAAAACTAAAAGAATATTCTAGAAGCAGGATTCAACCGCCGGTTGGAAGGTTCAACCAGTGGCTGGAGTCAAGAGAATTGAGGCGGTGGAACACGCGGGTCCAAGCGCCGGTTGGGATTCTGTCCCACATCGGCCAGGGGATGAAACCATGGGCGTCCTCCTTCCCTATAAATATGGACTTACCCTATGCTTTCAAAGGCATCCCAGAATTGAATAGAGTTCAATTTTTTCTCTCTTTCTCATTCCTACTCCTTGTGAGAGCTTACACAACTTAGAGTCGGAACCCTAGGAGTTTGGGAATTTTTCTTAGTTCTTGGGTGTGAGCCATTAGAGGTGTTCTGGTTTGGGCAATAGCATCCAAGTAAAGAAGCTCTGCAAGATCGTCTGCGCGTGAGAAATTGGTTTTCTCAAAGGTTAGTATTTTATCTTTATCTATTTATTTATTACTTTTATTTATCCAAGTTAAGATCCCTTAGGGTTTAGTTTTCTAATTGCCCTAGATTAATTATTTTTGTTATAATTCCGTTGCGTATATTAATCTAGTTAGGGAATAAAAAAACCCAATAATCTTTTCATATTGATGTAACTAATCATTAACACTTTACACAATTAAGTGGATCTCTTGCTCGGAAGCAATTCAATTCATTTAATGCACATCTAGTTACTTTCATACAACTCACCTTGATGTGTTAGGCCTATTTGTGGTATTTGCTCAATTGTAGGTTCCCATTTTTAACACCTAACACATGTACATAACATTACAATTAAGAACAACTAATCATATTTTAACTAATTTATCTAAATTCTTCTCCTTCACTTTAAGTGAACTAATTTCACTTTAACTAAATCAACTAAATGCAATTTCATAATCATAATTTGTAACACCCCCAAATTCGTTGATTTTGTTTAGCGGAAACATTTAATTAAGTATGGGGAGTGCCACAATACACAGTACATGCATACATATCAGAGCTTATGATTACAACAGAACATAATATATATTAAGATACCAAATGTAATAGTTATAAAGTTTACGATTCATCGAATCGTATAAGTTGAAAAGTAATTAAGTTACAAGAGATTTCGTAAATATGACTAAACAGCTTAGTTATATAAAAGAAATCCAGTTGTCAAAAGTTGACATCCTATTCCTTTGGGGGTCACCTACGTTCCATGTGTGTAGGATGTCTTACATGCAGCTAATTCCCTGAAAAACATAGTAAAAATCAACAACGAGGTTGAGTGAATTCACAGGTTTTATGTTTGCAATAGTTGAATCAAGTTTGTAAGCACAGTTGTTAAAACCAATACATTCACAAATAGTTATTGCCATAATAGTTAAGTAAACGTTTTGTGGAATGTTATCCAAGTATAGTTCGGTTGGGATGTAACCCAAAATACAGTTTTGTGGGATGTTACCCAAAATACCGTTTATGTGGGATGTTACCCAAAATACAGTTTGCAATACGTTGCTGGTCGTTCTTCAGCGTTTCCAAAACAGTACCGGTCGTTCTCCGGTCTAAATATGCACAGGCCGTTCTCCCGTCCAAACTCGGTCAGTCGTTCTCTGGCAATAAATGCTGCTGGTCGTTCTCCAGCGAAACACAATACCGGTCATTCTCCGGTCAAAAAACGCACGGGTCATTCTCCCGTCCACTTGGCCAGTCATTCTCTGGCACTAAAATACGTTGCTGGTCGTTCTCCAGCGTTTACATAAAGAGTACCGGTCGTTCTCCGATTTACTAAGCATATTTTATCACGTTTATAGTATGAAAATGTTGTTTCATAAATATCAGTTTTGTTGTAAGGGTTCAACGATTCAAAGTACTCAAATCGTGCGAGTAAACAAGTATGATAAACCATCATGTAAGCAAAAGTAGTTATGGCAATCAGTAAAGCAGTTGACTATGTTTTCCACCCCTATTCAAAAATAGTAAAGCAGTAAAAGTAGGGGTTGTGAACTCACCTATTGAGTTAAGTATGTTCGAGTGCTAGCAAAGCCTAAAGCACAAGAAGTCTAGTCGAAATCTCCTAACGCCCTAAACATATGAGATTTAATGAGTACGTGGAGGTCTAAGTTTACCATCCATGCTAGTGTTCGTACAACCAAGTTATGCCTAAGTGTTTGTTCGAGGATTATGTTTGAAGTTTTGAAAATGTATACGACTCGTTGGTGATAGTTTGAAATCGACATTTCAATATTATAAGTGTGTTCGTAATGTTTATAAAGTTCGTGTATCGTATCGTATGTAAATATTCGTTTCCGGTTAAGTTCGACACTTAGCGGGAAAGAGATTTGCAAGTTTTCTGTTTTATGCGACACAAGAGTTTGTGCCGCATTCCTGCGACATCCGCAAATAAATACGACATAAGCATTTATGTCACAAATGATGCGACATAACTAGTTGTGTCGAAAGTATGCGACATAGGGTGATTTATGCGACATAAGTCGTTGTGTCGCATAGTGCGACGAAAAAATGGTACTGCGACACAAAAGCTTGTGTCGCACTACTGTTTTCGGTCCCATGCGACACAACGAGCTGTTTGACGAAAATCTTAATTTTTCAACTCAAAAACGTTTAGATCTTTCATATAATGACTTGTAACATGATTGTACACTATAATAACAAAGGAAAAGTGAAAGAAAAATGATTTTTCATACCGAATCGAGTGAAATCCGAAAGTTAGGTGAGTGGATGAAAATGGTGATGAAAATGGTGTTCTTGAGCTTGAATCTTGAAGATAAAGTTGGTGATGAGTTTTGTTGTTGTTGTTAATCCGAAAATACAAAGAAAATGGTGGTGATTTGATGATTTTTGGTGAGTTTTTAGAGAGAGGATTGAGAGAAAATGGGGATGGAGTGAGAGAGAGTGAAATTTAAATGAGGTGAAAATGAGGGTGGGGTGGGGGTGGTGTTGGCAGATTTTTGAGGCCAAAAGTGAGGGGATTTTGTCCCAAATTTACGGTATTTAGCCCGTGTTCGTTACCCGATCGTTAAATGTTAAAATATTTTTAAACGATAGGTTTTTAAATATGTTTTCGATTATACTTTTAGTTGAAATATTTTATTTAAAATAATTTAGTTGAGTTATAAAATTATAACTTTGTTTTATTTTAGTTTTACTTATATGGTTCAAGTCGTTTCAGTTTACGAAATAAACATTATTTGACACAAAATGCTTTGTAAATATTATCAACATAATAATTAATAAACGTTGATGTTAATTAATAATTTCATATTATTAATTAATTTTATTCACTAACAGTCGTATATTTTTGTCGCGTTGTTTAAATCGTTCCGTACATAATTACAACTAATTATGAATAAGTAATACTACGCGTATTATCTAGTTGGATCAACATAATAATTAATAAACGTTAATGTTAATTAATAATTTCATATTATTAATTAATTTTATTCACCAACGGTCGTATATTTTTGTCGCGTTGTTTAAATCGTTCTGTACATAATTACAACTAATTATGAATAAGTAATACTACGCGTATTATCTAGTTGGGCTTTGCTAGACTTATCTCTAAAATGTGTTGTGAATTCACTCTAAGTTAGGGAATTAGCCTAAAAATGCGTGCAATTAACGTTTATAATTTTGTTGAAATTGCGGGGTGTTACATAATTAGAGTCTCAATGTTTACTTTACTAACTTCCTCGCTTAAATCATATCTATTAACATTTCTAACAATAATTTAAACTAATTCACATAACTTCATGAGATGGCTATAATTACTAGATACAATTTTTCCATAATCAAAGTGAAGTTAAACTTCTCATCACCTTTAACTACTAACAAACATAATTTAACAACTTTCAAACCCTAATTTCGGGTTTAATTCTACTAATTATGTAAAACCCTAGAAAACCCATTTCTAAGTAGGGAAAATGAAGAAATCAAACTTACTAGAAATTAGAATAAGATGAGATGATGAATTGAAACCCTAGAACTTTAATTGGAGATGAGAAATATGATTTTTAGGATAGATTCTTGCTTCCTACGATTTTGTATACTTGAGAATGGTTCTAGAAGTGTTTAGGAATTAAAGGAGACGTATATGTGTATATCCGTACATGATTATAAATATATATATTCTATTTATTTTCTTTAATTCCAATTGTCCGGAACTAATAAACCATGCATGATTTATAATATTTAATATTATTTATAATAGTAAAACTTAAAATAATTATATGTAACTATTTATTAAAATAATACCTTAAAAATTGAGAGGGGAGGGGGTACATTTGTATATTACTCTTATCATAATACTTATTCTTATTATATAATTAAAACTAACATAACATCTGATTTACACAATTAATCTTCATATTACCTTTTAATTATTATTAACTAAGAAGTTATATCATCTACATAAGCTTAACTCATATCATCTTTTACGAAATCACATGTGTCTTTAATTATGAATTCATATTTTAATATTCTATTGTTAACCCTCATTTCATATCCTAATATCAATATTCTAATCTATTAATTGACGTATAAAAACTTGAAGTGTTTAAACATGACCTATCACATCTCTAAATCTTGACACATTACCATGTATCAATCCTAATATCAATATGAATTTTAATATTATAACACCCCAGTTTTTTAGAATCATATATATTTTTTTAAACCGGAAGTGAAAGTTCACACAAACATTAATAATTTACAATGAATAATACACGAATAAGATCAAGCTACTTCAAAACATAATTTGTCAACTTGGGTGTTATTTAATTAAAAGATAACACTGATTTTTATCAAAATCAGATATCAGAGTAAACGTCTCGTCATCAAACATTACATCCAGTCAACAGCTTCTTGCTCAGCCCATAATCTAATCGTATCCTGCAAGAAGTGTTAATGTGGGGATTAGCTCAAAGCTAAGTGAATGAACCAATAGCCTACATCACAACCTAGCATAACAAATATGTTTACAACTAAGCATAGTATAATTAAACGAGTTTACAGCTACAACATCGTAAACACATAATTTGAGAGGATCGGCGGTCCTTGAGGTGCCCTCATGCCCTGGTGGCCCTCCAAGTAACCTCACACCACTGCAGGCCAATACAGTGAAAAACCGATATCTTATGTACTATTTACCCACACAACACAGTATTCCTATAACCAACCGTGTACAAGGATCTGTGTTGGCAACTCAATAGTATCCTTAAGCCCAAACCACGTTGACCTCCAAGTAAGCACATATGCCCGAAGGCCAGATATCACAAAATCTATATCTATCATGGCGTTATGTCAATCAACAATCTGTAAATAGTAAAACCACATTTATCCGTTGTAACCAAATTTGTTACAACTAAATTACACTGAAGGTTATGGGTCCACTCACCAATACCTCAGTCGTCCACTCAGAAGTCTAATATTACTGAGTCTTCTCCGTATATGAGAATTCAATTAAAAACAAGTCAGTAACTCATTCATTATAATCAACTCATGTTATAATCATATAATATATGCTAACACAGAACATGAAATAATTAAAAACTTACTAAGTTATAAAAATAACCACATTAATTTACATAATTAATAACGCTAGTTATTAATCCATTTCATAAGTGTACAACTTATTACAGTTGTATAACATCACTAACACTAATGATCAATTTGTCAGTTTCATTAACACTAGTCTACAAGTATTAATTTTCATTAAGCTAAGTCATATAAATCAACAACTTAATTACTTAGTTCTAGATTACTAGCATAACATATTTACCCTATTCAGATAATCCCTATGATCTAAGGAAACAAAAGCCTAATCTGAAGTGTACATCAAAAAGTCCTGAAACAAGGTCAAAAACTGAAAAATGCCTTTTTCGGCCCATAACGACCCCAAATGTCCAAAAACCGCCTAGGCTATTAAAATATAGCTTTGATCATTGGACCGTTTTCGAGTGACCATGCGAATTTCAGCCCAATCCGAGTTTAATGAAAATTTTGTAAACTTTTAGTAACTAAATGTATCACTAACACTTACGCATTTTTGAAATTTGCAAAACAAAATTTACCAAAAACACTAAGCAACGCTATCCGGAGAAACAGAGTTGGGATCGCGTTCATCATTAGAAAACATTCTGTTACCGAATCACACTAGGCAATGCAATTCGGAAATTGAGGTTGGATCGCGTTTCTAAGAGTAAAGTGCGACTGCACCAAATTAGTAATAAGTAACGCGATCCGGACACATGGCTAGGATCGCGTTTCACAGTTTAACAGCAACACAACCAAGACCTGTTCATATCAGCTCGAACCAAAACCCTAATATTACAAAATGCAGGTACAATACACGATTTTAACTACCAAGTAACCTCAAACAACAACTATAAACATAAAACAACAACAAACTATCATCATCAAGCTTTAATCCTAAACGTGCATCAAGAATCCAACCTAATTTAACCACACTCAAACACGTATGTATAAATGGTAAAATCAACTTATAATGGAGATGATAATCAAAAGATGATGATGATGATTCAAGCAACTCTCAGTAACCATAGATCATTTAAATATTAATTACTAAGCTAATACCAAATAAAATCATAGAAATCATGGTAATTAAAGTTACATTTAAAATAAAGAAACGATATGAACTAGAGGATGAAGAGGATTATGAACTCATATTTTTAACACTAATTCACAGCTTCGATTTGATTGTTAGATGTTTTCCTCCTCTCTTTTTTTCTTTTCAAAGTGTAGGTGGAAGTGAATGTGAATGAGAGGTGTAAGAACAATTTGGTGAGAGTGAGTACAAGTGTCGGCCTTCCATCTGACTCAGGTATTAGATGGTGCAAATATTATACCCGTTCTAAATTTATTATCTGGAACCTAAAACCATTTTGCGAGACCAATTATTTTATTTTACTGATATTCACATCAATTTAAAAGTAATGATATTTTATTAACCACAATAAGTCATTTAACCATTTGACCTATTATTTTCAATACCCAAATAATACAAATTATTTATAACACAATCTAATAAATAAAAATAGAGAAATTACCCTATTTCTCCTAGACCCATAAAAAGGATGTTACAAATATTTATCTTATCTTAATTTAATTACATATAAAATCAACTTAGAAATGTTTAAAACATGACACACAATATTAGTATTAATATATATATATATATATATATATATATATATATATATTATATATATATATATTCCCTTAATCTTATAATTGACATAAATAGAATCAATTTGAAGTGTTTAAAACATAGCACATACAGTCTCTAAATCTAAACACATCACAATGTATCAAAACTTAATAAATGTAATAGGAGTACTTTTTAAAAAATTTATATGTCTAACATTGTATAGATAAGATATATACTTCGCTGTATAGATAAAAAGATATACGCTTGAAATTATTCATTAAACTTAACATAGATATGTCAATATCACACACACATAAACTTTTTTATCAAAACAATATCAAAATTCAATCATTCTTTATATAAATCTTAATTCTTAATATGCTTATTATATAAATTGATAGTCAGTTTGAAAGTTTAGAGATACGTTTATTATTAATAATACTGATTAGGGTGTGGGAGTCAAACTCAATCTCGAACTCTAAAGTTCTTCACAATTTTATCTCTCCAAATAATATAAGATTAACGTTGATCATACGAACTTCTCCAAAACGTCATTACTTGACTAAAGTTGAAAAGAAGACATAAAAGCTATTGCTCTCCGTTTTGATATGATCAACCACCATTCTAAAAAAATAATATACATGTAACGTCACAAAAATCAGCATTAACAATTATGGGTATGGGCTGTGTGTCGCACATCCCTAAAAGTTGACTAGTATAATTATATAAGGGTAATGAGGTGGCAAGCTAAGAATGCAGAGGCGGACCTAGAAAATTTAGTTACCAGTGTCATAAATTTTTGACGCCTCCTCGACTTGGTAGTTGATTAATTTTATTTAAACATGAGGTGAACCATCGAAATATGAGTGGTAGCACTCATAAAAAATCAATAACTTTTCAACTAAATCTACATTATGTAAACTTAATTGACTGGTGTCACATGTCACCGCTGACTATAACATTGGTCCGACCTTGTATGAATGAGTTAGGCATCTTTATATATATATAAAACAAAATACAATTGAGCAATCTGAACCTTATACTGGTTCCATCCCTAAATATCATACGGTTAAAATTATTTCCTTCATTTTTTATCAATTTTTTTAATGTGTACCCACAACTATTGTAATTGACACTTTCAATACTTCCCTATTTTTTTAGTCCTTATAATATAAATATCATGACATTTCAAGTGGTAAGTTATAAATAAACCAATCGTATTTGAAATATTTATCTTTATTGATTAATTAGATGAATTTTTTTATCAATGTTATGAAACTAAAAACTGGTCATCCATTTAGCCAAACAACCGTAATATCATGAATACATTAAAATCGTAACTAAAATATTTTATGATTTAACTAATAATCCTTTAAATAATATAACTAAAATATTTTATTATTTAACTAATAATCCGTTAAATAATACTCCATTCGTCTCAAATTAAGTGGTTTGAATCAGATTTGGAAGTCTTTCTTTTTAAACTTTGATCTTAAAAATATTTATAATATTGTTCTATTAATAACAAGTTTTAAATGTACTTGATAATAAATATGCTATTGAGCATTTTATTGATTTGCTAAAAATTAACGCCTACATATATCAAGTTGACGAATATGGATTATTATTATCGCTATTCAAAATCTATTCTTATTGTTTATACATATGTGTATATATGATCACAACAATGTACTATTTGGATAGAAATTTAGGTTTGAATTACGAAATACAGTTATTTGAGTTACATTGAATTCATAGTTAATTTAAGATTTAAAAAACTGTTTTATGGGTTACAATAATTCTATACTACCTTCTTATTATATGCATATTATATTAATAAATATTTGACTATATGCCCCTTAATTAAATGGGTAAATGTTATAACTAAAATGTTTACAAATTAGATAATATATAATTTACAACCGACATGTATTTTTAATAATTTAACTAAAAAATAATCAAAAAACCTGAACATTACCAAACTGATAAAGTATATGTTATTGGTTGGCGATTATATTACATAAAAATCTAGATCATGGTACAATTTCATTTGACTTAACTTTTTAGTTACATAATTTAGAAAATCAAATGTCGAAACCCGCGTTATCGCGGGACTTCACCTAGTGTTATCTATAATCTATCTATAAATCTATAAAATCTATCTATAAATATAAATAAATAAATAAAATATACTTAAAACAAAATACTTTGGGGCAATCCCAACCCTTAATTACTTTTTTCCATCCCTTGATCCAACGATTCAGATTAATTTAATGATTGTTATAGTTTACACCCTTTTATATTTAAATTAATAATAACTATTTAAAATTTATTAAAAAACTATAAATATTAATTTATTTAGTAAATAAAACGAATTTGGTACAAAAATATTCGGGCCCCCTCAATTAATCCGGCTTCTCTTTTATTAACCATTAATTATGAAATAAATAAATTAAATAGATCAATATCTTTCGAATATATAATTTAAAAAAAATATTTCACCATTTAAAATATATGTAGACAAATTCCCTAAGCAACCCAAGTTTCCTTACAATACCATCATCTCCTAACCTGTATATTGTTCCTATGGGTTTAACCCTTCGTTCACTTTTCACAGAACAAAAACGCACAAAACAAAAACACAGCACCTTCCAATAGCTTCAACTAAAGTCACAAACTCCTCTTCCAACCGTTCTATTCACATGTGTTAGAGACATCAATGGTGACTCTCAGAATTCGACCATCAAAGTACAAGTTCTCAACATGTCATGTGGAAGTAATATTTTAGTAATAACACCGCCACACTAGCTTCCATCGATATGGTAGTTGGCAATGAGCATGTAAGTTTTTTAAAAACCTACTACTACATTTTTCTCATCTTTCAATTTAGTTATTCATAAATCGGAATTATTTTTCACAACTGCAGCAGAGAGTTCAAGCCTCACCTGCATCACAAAATCCATTTGTTGGAATATCACCAGGTAAGTTTTCTATTTTCATGTCGATACATAAGATGTATGCCACAAAATTAAAACAACAAATACAATCTAATTCAATGCATTCGTTTTAAATATATACTCCCTCCGTCCTGTTTTAAATGTCCATTTTGATTTTGCACGTAATTTTAGAATTCTTCACTAACTACACTTTTCACCAATCAAATATTAAATCTGGCCACTAAAGTGCTTTTTGATTGGTTAAATATTAAAGTGAACACTTATAATGGTACATTCCAAAATAATACTGTGAACACCTTAAATGAGACGAAATAAGTATAAGTGAACATAAATAACAAAACCACTTAAATTTCACCCGCGCTGTCGCGGGTCTTTTATCTAGTTTCTTATAAATCGATTGATTATTGAAAAAAAGAAATATATAAATTCAAACGGTTTTCTTGATGTATAAAAAATAATAAAAAAAAATAAGACATCCTTATTAAATATAAAAAAACCAAATGGTTGAGCGGCGAAAAATAATATAATATTTAATGAACTTGGAAATGGTATCCAAGATCCGGGGCAGAGTAACGTGGCCCGCATACCATATTACCATGTGAGGAATGACGGTATTGTATATTTGTTTTATTACCTTTGTATTTTTATTTATCCTATGCCAAGTAATTATGCATACCTTCTAGTTCAACATGGTTTTAGCAAATTGTAAATTGAAATACAACTATCGTTCAATACTTTTTAATTTCGTCATTTCTGATTGAGCTAATTACCTCAATGGACGGTCAATGAAGACGTTTTCACTGTATAGACGGTGTCAGTGTTTTTTTTACGAATGTAGTCATCAATTTCGCCTAATTTTTTTTTTCCAGGAAGCGAAGCCGGCGAATTTGTAACAACCAATAAAAACATGTCACGTAGAATAAAGTTTGCTGGTCAACTACAAACTTCGCCTAAATGTAATACAAGGCAAACTTCGCCTAAATGTACACCCACCAAAGTTCGTCGGGTTCGCCGGATGAGTAATCGCTTTTAGGCGAATTTTATGATTACAAGTGAAATGGTCTCTGTTGACCGTCCATGTCAGTAAAAATCCCTTTCTGATATCTGACTTTCAATCCTCTTTATCTATTTCCAATACAAATTATGTTTTCTAGTTTGATAAACCATGTTATTGGCATTATATATATATATATATATATATATATATATATATATATATATATATATGACATGTTTGGCTATTGAGTTATGCGAATTTCTAAGAGATATTAGAAGCTCAAGCTATAAATTTTGTTTATGTGGTAAAATATTCTCGAGAGTTTTATATATATATATATATAGTGGCATGATCCAGAGGGAAACACATTTTTTGAGGGAAGGGGGGAAGCGTTAGTATATATCAGGAAGCATATTACCTTCACCCATACAAATCTCGAAAAAAGCAAACTGAAATTTAGTAAATGTTAATCAGAATCGATGCTATGAATGTTAAGCTTCCTTGATAAATTATTTCTTCAAGTTATAGCATCGATTTATGAATATTAGATCCAAATCCGTTAATATGCATCGCGGTGCATATTAGTTAATATGCATTGTGATGCATATTAACACTCAAAATATTTTTCACATAATGTGAAGTTTTTAATATGCATCGCGATGCATATTAGTTAATATGCATCACACTGCATTTTAACAATTTATTAAATAAATATTCATCAATTAATGTTATGACTTAAAAATGAAATTCATTCGTTAAAATATTCTTTATAGCATCAGTTTTGATTGCTATTTACCGATAAAAATATTTGTTTGTTGACGTTTTGATTGATAATTGTAATATGCTTCTTGATGCATACTAACGCTTCCCCCTTCCCTCCAAAAAGGCACTTCCCTCTCGATCACTACCCTATATATATATATGACATGTTTGGCTATTGAGTTATGCGAATTTCTAAGAGATATTAGAAGCTCAAGCTATAAATTTTGTTTATGTGGTAAAATATTCTCGAGAGTTTATTTGAAAATTAATTTATAAAAAATAAGTTATTTGAAATCGTGTTTATATAATTTGGAGCTTATTAAAATTATAATTACATACATATCTAGTTAACTAATTTTCTTCTACTTAGTTTTACTTCTCTGTCATTTTATAATGTTCATCTCGATTGTATCTAATTTGTCAAGCACTCAAGCACTAATATAAGAAATATAAGTTACAATTTACAATATTAAGGCTCGTAACAGAATCAAGACACACATCAACTACAACTATCCGTTAGTTTTACCAAAAGCTCACAAAGTAATTGTAATTTTGACTGTATAAATACAATTTGTTAAACTAAATGTTAATGATATGTTTTTTATGTAATAATAATTTGTAACATTTCAGATACCACGAATACAATATTGTCTACTTTGCCATGCCTTTTTTAATTTTTATATATGTGGTATAGTGAGTACTTCCCAAACGGTCACTAATACTCCTGACAAAACACGCATAACTACATAGTTTTTAATGGATTTGTAGTGTTTGTGACTTCAGAACGCATTATGCGTAAGACTAATATATTAGTTCCTCCGTCTCAAAATTATAGTTTTTTTTTTTTTTGGGACGTTCCAAAATAATTGTTCACTTCTCATTTCAACAGATAGGAAGAGACCATAGTGGATGCAGATTCCATTTGAATGGTTGAAAATTGTTGTGATTCCACTTTTATTAAACTGTTAGTTTTTTGTTGGTGAATAATAATTTTGAGACGGATGGAGTAATTATGAACCCTACGTCTCAAATGTCCCTGTCGATGTATTATATGGCTAAGCGATAAGGTGTTACATATACTTTGATATATAAATATAATACTCCATATAATTAAGATGTGCTATTCATTTCTTTTAAGTTATCTTTTACATGAATTTGTTTTCTTATTTCTCTTAAACTCCTTACCTTTTTTAAAAATGGTGACTCTACCTTTGATTATTCTAGTAGTTGATTTCCAGTATGTAAACTTTGATTAAAATGAATTTTTAAAACATCATATAATAAGCACATGTTATATCATTTGGTTATATCAAAATGGATAATATATTATGCTACTAATTAAGTATTCACAATAGATAGATATCAAAATAGTGATAATTATACTTTGATCAACTTAAAACCTCACATATGTCCCTCTCTCCATGAGTTTCCCATTTTCGCCGTCCGCCTATTTAGATTTTGTCATCTTGCCTACCAATACTATATACTCCATCTTTTACCCTTAAGGCCTTAACGAAAAACTGCCCCTTACGATCATCAATTTATACTAACGTTATACCCGCGCAATGCGGCGGTAAAAGTAGTGACGGTGAATGGAGGTGCGAGTGACGATTTTAAAATAAAAACATAAACGTAAATATTTTGTAGACTTATTGTATGATGTTTGTGTTATGTATTATTTTATCTGTATGATAGATATAATAGAAACAAATCTGATTTATTTATAGTAATCTACGTATTAATGAAAATAATTTGGTCAAATATTTTATACATTAATTATTAATTAATAGAATAATAGGTATGAATGTGATAGGGGTATTTTAGGAACTTTAATTATTTTTAAGAATTTTAAAATTCAACATTGGACATGCTTTATAAGTAGTTATAAATTATAAATTATAGATTAATATGTGCTATAAGTTATAACTTATAACAACATAATATATGGTGTTTATATAATCCGAGTCTAACATAAATTATGTAATTACGTGCATTACAATGATTGTCACGTAAAAGGGGAAAAAGGGGTGATTATCTAAAAAAATATTATATTATGTGCGTGACAATAATCGTCACATAAAGAAAAAAAATGGTTAACTATCTAAAAAACAAAACATACAATCAATAAGGTAAATTTTCTCCAAACAGATTTTATTATGTTCTTACTCCCTATCATTTTTTAATCCCTGTTCATTTTCCATATTCTGTGATATATTTTTACTTTTTACAAGTCCTTTTTATTTAATTTGTAGGTTCAAGCTTAAGAAGAGACAATACATATATAATGCGTGGATTTTTTATGTAGCGTGGGATAAATAACTTAGAATTGCCGGTGTTATAAGAGAAGAAAAAAATTGATCTTTTTTTAAGCACCACTACTAAATTTCACTCCAATTTTATACTACGGAAAAATGAACTTGTTATGCAATACTATAGATTAATTAATCAATTTGTAAGTAATTTTTTCAAAGTTTGACGTTGATTTCCCACTTTAAACTTGTTGATATTGATCTTATTTTTGCATTATAACTTAATAATTATAGTTTTAACTTCATTTTTACCACGGATTACCCTTTTCCTTGTTAAAAAAAATCACAATAAACTTCCATCCCTAAACTTAGCAAGTTAGCATCTTATCTTATCTTACTTTAAGATTTAAGATAAACCAAAAAATAGACTAAACAACTACTAACTCTTTATGGTTTTCAAAGGACAACATAATATGATTATGTTTTATTCATCTACTTTGACAACAAAAGTCGCAATTGTAAACATTGTCAAATCATTAAACATATACCACTTAACCATTAATTAATTACTCCATTAATCATTAATTATGAAATAGATGAATGCTTTTTTGTTTGAAAAAAGTTATATAAACACGTGGCATTTCTTGTATAGTTCATCTGATCCATCAATGTGACATTGCGAAACATCGTATTCATAATTCATTTTTCATTACTACGTATTATTTATGCACACAAAATCTTCAAAAGTAAAGCAGTCGTATTTATTATCAAAATATGACATGTTGTATTAACTTATACTCCTTTATCACATTAAATTTGATTTGTGTGGTCTCCATGAAATGAAATAAAACAAAGGCCAAGCTAGTGATACCCAATTAAAGGTTAATGATGTTTCAATTCCTCTAGGTCCCAAGACATATCATTCTAGAATGATCAAATACATAAATAAAATAAGCAATTAAGTTTAAATCGAAAATCTAGTGTGTCAACTTCATTCGACATTTGATTACGTACTTGAAACCAGTTCGTTCATAATTTGCAATTATCTTTTTTTTTTCCTTTTTGAATACCGCCTATGACATTTGTTTGTTGTAGTCATTCTTCAATATATGGTTCACGACATAAACTCGTTGTGAACTTAACCAAATCGATAATAAACGAGTTAATGTTGAGATGAAATATTAAAGAGTTGCTTTTTATAGAAATGATGAGTCATTTTAGTGGAAGAAATGATAATGTGTTTCTTTGGTGATGTTGAGATTTTATATCAGATATCAGAAACTAATTAAATAATAATTATATTTTCAAAACCTTAACGATTTCAAATAGTTTGTTCACAACTTCACATTCTCTATTTTTTTTTCTCTTAAATCGGATAATCCTTACCAAATCCTTTCACAAAACAAACACACCTAAAAGCTCTAAATCAATGTTTAAGGGACCTAAATGTAAGTTAGTGTTAATCTCAAGGGATCATTTCTGTAAATACAAAGCTGCCTACACTCCACCACATGTCACGGAAAACTTAAATTCAAAATTTGACTAAATCAAGAACATACACTCCAAACCCTTGTCTCCAAGAATTCAAAATCACACCTTTTTCTCACAAATTAAATCCAATCCCCACCGTTGATACCCATAAAGATTCAATTCCACACTGACCCACTTTCAATCCCTCTGTTTAATTCCATCATTAGCTTCAAAAGCAGGTGTCTTTGGGCCAAATAAATTCAAGAAAACCGTAAAAATATCAAATTTATTTGGTTAATAGGGTTTTGGGTGTTTGTAAATTGCAATTAAAATGAATGCAGTTGGTAGACATGGCCAAAGATCTGGTGCATCTACAGCTCATCACCACCGTCAACATTCAGATAATTTCCTAGATGTGACATCATCATCGTCTAATGGTAGATGGTTACAATCTGCTGGTTTGCAACACCTTCAACAACAACCATCATCAAACACATCATCATCTGTACGTATATGATTATATATATTTGATTTTCAATGCTGATTATATTTAATTTAATTTAATTTATCTTGAAATGAAATGATAGATCTTCTGTATGCACACACACAGAGATAATGAGCACACTTGTGAAAATTATATGTAACAAATTATTTAAAAAGCGTAATTCAAAAGGATTGACCAAAATGCTTCTCACCCTTATCCCGAAAAAAGGCTTCTTATTTGATACATATTATGTAATGTTAGTTATATTTGGTTAGTTTTGGAATGAAATGATAGATCTGGCGGTAAGTTTAGCTTATGAATTTGATATGGTTTGTTTGTTGGTTAATCGAGTAGCAGGATATTGGGTATTACGGTGGTGGTGGAGGTGGAGGTGGTCAAGGTGGGAGAATGTATAACAATAATAGGAATGTTGGTACTCAGAGGACTTCAAGTGGTGGGAGTGATTTGTTTGCTGAGCCATTGACTCCGCCTGTACGTCAGAAAAAGAACGGCGGTAGTGGTAGTGATGATCCGAATGGGTTCAGTCCTGGTCTTTTAGATCTACATTCTTTTGATACGGAGCTTATATCCGAGGTATGCTTTGTGGCACTGTCAAATAAGTTATTGTACGTTTATAGATTTGTTTTTAAGTAAATGTTATTGTTGAAGTGTTATTTGGTTCCTCTAGTTTATCTACTTGTTCTTTTTGAATATGCTGACAGATGCCTGTAACTGGAACATACGGTGCTCCACTGTACAATGATCGTGGAAGAAGTTATGATGATGCAGAGCCATATTTTGGTAATAACAAACAAGCCAGTAAAGCTCGAGGTTTGCCAGATAACAACCTTATGAAAAGTTTTGCTCCAGAGAAAGAGAAGACAGGCAGTGTTGCAAAGATTAAAGTTGTGGTATGCTGACCCTAATCCATCATCTTAACTACTCCGTATTTTAAGACAACAATAGTGGATAAGTGTTTATGTGTAATTAGAATGTTATCTAGTTATCCATTGCTTGACGATTTCATAACTGATGACTACATCGGGGTTTATATATCAGGTGCGTAAGAGACCATTAAACAAAAAGGAGTTAGCGAGAAATGAGGAAGATATTATTACTACACAGACACATTCCAGTTGCCTTACGGTTCATGAGACAAAACTCAAGGTTAGCACAAGTATAAAGTTGCACACATACATTAAAATAATTTTGGTAGCCTTTTCTTGTTTTAAAAGTAAACAAATTGGAGTGCTATGTATGATAGGCCTTTGTACAATCTATCATGGAAATTAGTGCATGCCTTTGCCATCATAAAATATTAAAATTTGTTTGTTTGTGTGTGTTTACGTATATGTGAAATCCCACATACATGTAAAGAGGAGTATCTTATTAGTGGCTAAACTTAAACAATGAAGCATGCAAAAACAACAAGTAGAAGATTATTAGGTAAACTCAAACAAGAAAGCATGCAAAAAATAATAAAAAAGGGTATAGAAGAGACAAGTGTGTATGAATAAGAAAAGTAAAGAAAAGAGTGATGGAGATAAAGAGAAGACGAATATCCAAATCACAATTGTTTTGACAATGATAATGTTTAAGTCATTGTAAGCATGTGTATATTAGCCGTTGAAGTAAAGTAATTCTTTATCCCTCTAATCAAAACTTGGGAAAAATGTAAATGATGTTGACGTTTGTGCGTGTATTAATTTTTTGCTACAATTTATAGCATCACTTCGATCAAGTTCTGAAGTTTCATGTCAGAAAGTGTTAATAGAATCAAAACATGAATTAAAATGACAAAATAACGATTGAAAAAGCAAGTTACTACACTGAGTTTGCTATATGGTTTTTTAATCATTTTAATAAATTACTTGTCCAAGTTTGGAACTTTGCTATATGTTTCAGCATCAGTAGATAGTAGTTGACACTACACAGTAGTAACATTACTATAGGAAGTTGCTAGATAACATTTTCTAACAATATACAAGTGTCTACCTTTTAGTGTTGACATAGTAATTTGGTTTCATGCATATGCATAATGATTTATTACGTCTGTTTCAGTGGATATAATTGAAGTATAATATTCCCAAACAAATTAAGTAGTCAACAATAATCAAAATTGCATATAATTTCTGATATCCCATCATTTATTTGGTAATTTTGGTTGTCTTATCATAACTCTGCAGGTTGATCTGACGGAATACATGGAGAAGCATGAATTTGTATTTGATGCAGTACTAAATGAGGAAGTTTCTAATGACGAGGTCAGTAAATTGTTTATCAGAGACTAGTGGTTTCTTACATGGTTGTTCTAAGTAATAACTAACTTTATATTTCACGTTCTTTTGTTGTCTTCATAGGTATATCGTGAAACTGTTGAGCCCATTGTTCCAATAATTTTCCAACGTACTAAAGCTACATGCTTTGCATATGGACAAACAGGTAAGAGAGCATTCAATAACATTTCTTTTAGAATTGAGCTGGTTGGAGGGGCTAGGTAACGGACTAACGGGTCAAGTGGTTCGTATGGACTTGATCCGAAATGTTAGGTGTTATATGAAGTGATGTACTAAACTTGATAAAAAAACTCATCAGCTTAAAAAATGGTGCATAAGGAGACTTGTCTATCAAAATCTGCCATACACTTTTCTTTTGAGTGCTCTTCTCTCCTGAACCATACCCTACTTAGATAATGATCTTTCTTTGAATAAAGTGATAGTATAGTAATTGTATTTATCTAAAAAACAGTTTTGGCATTCGACCTGTATGGCCTGTATGATCGTCCCTGTTTAGCTTTATTGATTTTATCTGTAACCGATAAAATTTGTTTCGCTGTTTCAGGAAGTGGAAAGACTTTTACAATGAAGCCGTTACCTCTTAAAGCATCTCGGGATATCCTAAGGCTCGTAAACCATACCTATCGCAGCCAAGGTTTTCAGTTGTATTTTAGCTTCTTTGAGATATACGGTGGCAAACTCTTTGATCTCCTCAACGATAGAAAGTAAGTTCTATTACCATGTTCAAAGTAATTAACGAATTTCTGGTTTTTAACAAAATATTTGATATATATTTTTTTTGCAGAAAATTGTGCATGAGAGAAGATGGTAGTAAACAAGTATGCATTGTTGGTTTGCAAGAATATAAAGTGTCTGATGTGGAAACAATTAAGGAGCTCATTGAGAGAGGTAATGCTACAAGAAGTACTGGCACAACTGGTGCCAATGAGGAATCTTCTAGATCACATGCCATTCTTCAACTTGTTGTCAAAAGATCCGTTGATGGAAGTGAAACTAAACCTCCTCGAGTTGTTGGCAAACTCTCTTTCATAGATCTTGCTGGAAGTGAACGTGGGGCAGACACAACAGACAATGATAAGCAGACAAGGTAACCATAAAGGACGTTATATTTATTTTTATCTTTTTGATTAGTTGATTAGAGTAATTAAGTTTTTGATGTGGGATTTGAAATATGTAATGCAGAATGGAAGGTGCTGAGATTAATAAAAGTTTGCTTGCTTTGAAGGAATGCATAAGAGCACTTGATAATGACCAAGGTCATATTCCTTTTAGAGGCAGTAAATTAACTGAAGTTTTGAGGGATTCGTTTGTTGGAAACTCTCGAACTGTTATGATATCTTGCATTTCACCAAATGCTGGATCATGTGAGCATACCCTTAATACCTTACGATATGCTGACAGGTATTAATAATTACTGGTATATTTTATTCACCCTCGATTTATAGAGGTTGCCAAATGGGCAGCACTTCTGGTGGGTTGGGTTGGGTTGGGTAATAGCTTAAAATGGGTAAGTATTGGTATGGGTTAGTTTCATGACAATGTAACCATATTTTTGAAGTAGTTATTGTGTATGAATCACAAAAACTTTATCATTACAATCTTAATCCACAATATGACTACGAGTTAATCGCATTACATTTCCCTTAAAATCTAATGATGAATAAAAGTTAGTATAGTTTCACTCAGAAAAGGTACATATTTCCGTAAGAGTTTTTATTTAATAAACAAGTTTACTATATTTTTCCATTTTGGGTATCCAACTTTTCAATTATTTACGTGTTGAACTTTACCAATTTCCAATTTTCTCTGCTTTTAGCAAGTGTTGCCAATATGGTCATTTCAACATCTGCGTCCAATATGCCACTCGCCCACTCATGTCAAGTTTAGTTACCTGTAGTAGAAATCTGCGCAAAGTTGATTAGAAATAACCCATTCATAGATAGGTCGCAATTGTTATTTCATGTTTTGTATCGAACTTCTCACTGACACTGACTATTAATTGTAATAATCTTATTATTTAACAGGGTTAAAAGTCTCTCTAAAGGGAATAAGAAAGACACATTTAATTCCAAGGAACCAACAGCAGTGTCAATGTCTACAACTGTCTTACCCCGAGTTTCATCCTATGAAGATGGCATGGTTGATTCCTATCCCGAACAAGCCGATGAAGATGACTATGATACTACAGAAGAATTTTACGAGGCCGAGCAGCAGCCATCATGGAAGAATAACACAAAAGTTGAATCATATAACATCTCAAATGCTCAAGATAAGAACAGAAGAATCAATGGTCAAACAAAGTCAAAGGATCCCCCTAAAGCTGAATCAAGAAACTGGAATCCTGACGATGAGTTGAACGCCCTTTTAAAGGTATGGATTATACACTCATATGATATAAAATATTCTTGAAATTATATATATTTATAAATATTTACATGATAACAAGAAAATATATATTCAGGAGGAGGAAGATCTTGTAAATGCGCATCGGAAACAAGTGGAGGATACTATGGATATTGTTCGAGTGGTAAGCCAAAAATCATAATTTTAGTTAGTAATTATCTTATCAAGCCGTTGGTTGTACTTTGACTTTTGAGTACTATTATTTGCACGAGTTGGTGTTATAAAAAAGTTAACAAATTTTACAAGATCAATATTTTCTGTTTTTTCTACAACTAAACGCACCCTTAAATACTTCCAACTTCTGTTGCTTAAATTTGTTCCTTTCTTTTTAATTTGTGGTTGTAGGAGATGAATCTACTGGTGGAGGCGGATGAACCAGGAAACCAGCTAGACGACTATGTAGCAAAATTGAACACAATCTTGGCTCAAAAGGCTGCAGCAATTTTACAGCTACAGAACCGATTGGCCCATTTTCAAAAGCGTCTCAGGGAGCATGATGTTCTTGTATCGTCTGGTAACTAGGCCGTATAGGATCTTAAAAGAGTGCTGAGTATGGTGCTTGTATTACAGTCAGTTGTGATTTAACCAGGAGCATATAAAAGCTTGTTGGTTAAACTATGGTAGGAAAAAGAAATGGTCTACCTGTTGTTAGGATTTATACAGTATTTGGGTTACCAGTTATTATTATCAAAGGTCGCATGCTTGTTCTGGTCAGATCTTGTCATTCATTATTGTTTGATGTCTTGTAAAGCTATGTTGCTTTGTAGCCTCGTGATTTTAAAAATTCATACTGGATTAAATTCATTTTGTTTTTATTTTATGGTTAATAGTAAATATTAGAACAGGTCTAATGTGATTATAAACAACTGGGTTGAGACTGAATTAAGAAATGTTGAATCCTAAATCTTCACTCTGTTCCGTAAGTGATTTAAAACAGAGGTTTGGGATCAGAGGACCATACCTTTTTGATAGGGAAGGAGCCCAAACAATTTTAGTTTTTGATTTTATAATCCGGAGAACTGAACCAAAAAACCAAAACCGAATAAAACCCGATGGTTTGGTGTTTGATTTTAAAAAAACCAAAACTATGGTTCGGTTTTTGATTTTTGCAATAAAATCCGACTGAAAAAATCAAACCGAACCAGATTCTTTATATTATATACATTACTTCTATATATGTATACATGTACGTATTTTTACTATTTTACCTTGCTATATTATGTAACTAGTTTAAGACTCGCAAAATTTGCGAGTTAACTTTATGATATGTCTTATATAGATGTGTTATATGGATTTAATATGTGTTTTGTTGTTGGTGTACGGTACTTCGGATTGTATTGGTTTAATTTTAAATGCAAAATGTATTAAGGATTTGTATTGTGATAAATTTTGTATTGATGCGTCCAAATAAATACATTAATTAATAGGGATAGTATAGCTTATGATGTCACTTTGTTAATTTGTATTGATGTTTAATAATATTATATATTATTTAAAAGCGTACGGATATGTTTTTCCAAATAAGAAAATTTATCGGTTCAACAGGTAATACTATTTTATACTTAAAAAAAACGCTCTTTGCAGTGCATTGGTGCTTTTCGTCCATCTAAGTTACTCTATGTAAGTTAAATCAAAAACCTATAATGCATTACTTTGACTTTCTTACTTTGACAAAATATGACAATTCAAATGCAGGTTCTACTTACTCGAACGACGTTAACACAACCTTAAAAGATTAAATAGCAAATTATTTTAGGTATATAAATCGAGATGTAGAGAAATTAGTGACAAAAGAGTAAATTAGTTAATAAGATTGTGCATTATACCACTTCCTTTTTTGTATTTGTATTGTTCTATAATAATACTATATACTATATATTATGTACCGAAAGTTTAAAAAGGTAAATTGTTATCATTAAGATTTCAAATCTTGTATTTGGGTATCCCCCGCGCCCCCCCTATTTTATATTTGCGTCGTATATTCAATAACTAAATATTTTTTGTTTCGCCAAAGTTACATACATAAGGATAACCGAAACCCGTGAATAAATATGAAAAACCGATGAGTAATATTAGTTGGTTACCAAACGGGTATTGAGTCGGGTATTAGTACGAATATTTTAAACCGATATGTGTACGGATACACTAAAACCCGCCAGAAACTGGCTCGTTGGCATCCATAATCAAGGCGGTAGTATGAGTACAAATACATTAAAATCCGCTGGAACTCGACCCGTTGACATCCATGATTTAAGAATTAAATCACTGGGCGATAGAATGAGTTTATGAATTATTTAGAATTCAGAATAGCTTATTAAGTTTTTTTAGAAAAAATAAAAGAAATAAGGTTGTAGAAAGAGTTTGATTTATAGAAGAAATAACAAATTATAAAATATTTGAAGAATTATCTACAATTAAATGAAAAATAGAGGATTTATATTGTAAATATTGAAGGATATATATTGTAAATATAGAAGGGTAAATTAGTTTTTAATTTAACCAAAAATCGAACCGACCCGACCCGACCCATGCACACCCTTACTTCTAATAGTTTAATACACATTTGATTGCGATTTGCGAATATACCTAAAAAGTTGATGACTACGAAATACTACGAACTACTAACCGTTTAAAACTTACTTTAATGGGCTTTTTACTATTGGCCCCAAATCTAAGATTACAATGCCATAAAAGCCCAGTAAACGAAATGTAAACAAAACCTTGAATATTTATATAGCCGCCGTCTTCTCTTCCGTCCGGCCTCCGAAAAGCACCAACTCGGCAACGGCAAACAATGGTGATTCCTCTCTCAGTTTCATCTCTACAATTTTGTGCATCTATGTTTCTGTACGCATCTAACTCTGCATGCTTATAAATTTTACAGGGAAAAGGTACCGGAAGCTTCGGTAAAAGAAGGAACAAAACACACACACTGTGTGTTCGCTGCGGTCGTCGGAGCTTCCATCTCCAAAAGAGCCGATGCTCTGCTTGCGCTTATCCGGCTGCTCGCGTCCGAAAATGTAAATTTAACGCCTAATTTTATGTTTATGTATTATAATTTTGATTCGATGTGTTGTTTAATTGATTTCGATGGTCCCTAGATAACTGGAGCGAGAAGGCGATCCGAAGGAAGACGACTGGAACTGGTCGTATGAGGTACCTCCGTAATGTGCCACGTAGATTCAAGAGTGGTTTCAGAGAAGGTGCGTGTGTGTATGTTAATTGATTGTAAATTATATCTGCAATTGTATTATATGGAGCGGCTCCATTTGGTAGCCCAAATACCCATATTTTCTTAATTAGGGTTTTGATGATTGAGTTGATGAATGTTGTTATATGTTTTTCTTTAGGTACTCAAGCTGCTCCCAGGAAGATAGCTGCTGCAGGTTCGGCTTAAGACTGTTGAGCAAAATATATTGCAAGCGACATTCCGTATTGGTTAAGCCTATTTTGTTTAGGGAGATTAGTGTAGTCTACATCGTTTGTTGCTACTAATCTTGTATTCTCAAAGTTAAGTCTTGTTTTGAATTTTGCTGCTCTGATTCTATGGATCATGAGCTTTTGGCCGATTTTTATTCAATTGTTTTGGATGTCTCTTTGTTGATTCGTTTGGTGTTCCTTATATTCTGCTTTAGCTTTTGTCCGTTCGATGGTTTGCTAGAATGTCTTCTGGATCATGAAATGCGTATAGTTTTGTAAGGTTTGAGAATGATATCGGATTGTCAAAGAGGTGTGTTGGTTGTCTTTAGGTCCGATAGATGAACAGGATTAAGTTGGCATAGTCTGGTCTGGTTCCCTAGTCTTTATTCACCAAATTATGTAGAAACCAACCACCTACATGTTTAGGAGTTTGTTCTGATCATCTTTTTGCTGTAAACGAACCATGGCTGAATAAACTATGAGTTGTAAAATTACTGTACATTGCATTTACATTTGACTGAGTTTGTTACAAGTAGTTATTAAACAATGTACTGCTTTTGTTGCACTTTTCACAAGAACGATATGTTTTCCTTAGAATATCTATGATGTTTTGTAAGGTTATTGGAGCAAACATTTGGTATTGAACCTTTGTGGCTACATTCTGTTGTAAACAAACTATATCTGTATGATGGAGATGCCAAGAAATATTACATTTGCAGAAATTACATCCTGTAATATGTTACAAGTTGTAGCTCTTGGCAAGCTAGCCTATGATGCAAGAATGAAAGCTTTTTCTGCAACAATAATCCCAAGCATAATGATTAAAAGAGTTCACTAGATTCGAGTGGTCATCATCCCCAGGTAAAGTAAGATTTTAAAATTGTTGTTCTAAGATGCTTTTAGTTCTTGCCATGAGAGTAAAGGCAAACCGCACTGGCTTTTCTAATCTGGCTTACTCTTTCCCTGGACACATTTTATGGCTGCCCATTTCTAATCACATTTTGAGTGTGTTCTTTGATTTTATGAATCTTTGCTAGAGTGTTTAGTTGTAAATGATGAAACTTTCCTTTTCCAAGAAAGAGTAGAGAAGGAAAACTTAGGGTTGTTTAGTTGTAGAAAAATAGGGGTGTTTTCCACAAAAAATTTCTTAGAAAATTGGAAATGTAAAAAATGTGATTAAATTCAGTCTTTTGTAGGAAATTTCTCCTGAAAAATAGAAAACCATATTTCCACGCTTATAACTAAAAAGTAGGAAATGGTCCATCATTGTTTTCTACTCTTTTCCTTTATATTAAAATGGCACACTTCTCTAAAATTTTCCCTCTAAAAAGACTATTCCCACGATTTCTTCTTAACATAAATTGAATCTTCGTAGCCCTAATAACTCTCAATTAACTCATCGATCTCATCTCATTAATTTCCTCTCATCAATCTCCAAAGGTATTGCTCTGTCTCTTTTCTTGATTTCGTATATCATGTGTCATTTTTCTCAATAATATGATTTATTTTTTCTTCATTATAATTTATGAATTGACTGTTGTGTGAATTGTAATTGCAAGATTGCATTAGTGTGTTTGATGTGCTGCTTGCCTGCTTGTATGTTTGTCAAAGTGGGTATTGGTTTGTTAAAGTGAGTATTTGACAATGTCAGACATCAAATAGAATCACCATCACATTATCATTATCATATTTATCTTTAATTAAAGTGTGTATTTGTTATTGTGTGATAATTCCAATCATTTACCCTCCATCGTAACATCATGCCATACATTTGTCATGCTAAAAGGCCTAAAATAATTTAACAGGGACCGCTTAATTTCGTGTCTATGTTAGACAAAAGAATCATGATTTAATGTGAGTTATTGTTTTTGTTGTTTTTAGTGGACAAATTATTATTTTTCTCCTTGTTTAAAATAGAGTAATTCAATTTCTAACCAATATAATGTTTTTCATTGTGATGTGTAGATTATTATTATGTTGTTGATAGCGGTTATCCAAATTTAAAAGGATTTTTAGCTCCATATCGTGGCCAGTGATATCATCGTTCTGATTGGCAACGAGCTGGTGGAGTAAAGAGGAGTAAGAGGAAAAGAAGAAATGTTCAACTTAATGCATTCGTCAGTTCGTAACGTCATAGAATGGACATTTGGTGTACTTAAGGCAAGATTCTCTATTTTAACTGATATCCCAAAGTACCCGCTAAGACACCAAATGTTGATTCCGCATGCATGTTGTGCTTTGCATAATTATATAAGGATGAAAGATAGGGTTGACAATTTATTCACCATATATGGTCAAGAGTATCTTGAAGTTCCGGGTGAAGGTTTGAACGTGGTCCAAGAAGGCTTTCCTCTGAACATGACTCATAAGAGGAAATGCTTCAAGTCAGAGGTGAAATTGCGAATGTATTATGGGATAAATATACGAGTCGCCGTGGTCGATCTCATAGGCAATCTTTAAATTAAAGTGGTATATATTAGTTTAATCTTAAGGAATTGGAATTCATGTTGATAGGCTGTTTGGTGTTCAAATAAACTTCATCAGCAAACCTCATTATATACACTTGTTTGTTATGATTAGCATGCAACTTAGTATTCTATTATTTTATTATTGTTAGGAATTTGTTATTTGATTATGAGTCAATATAAACATCACATTAAAATACTTATGGCAAGTTATATAATTGTTTCTTAGATAATGTTATAAAAGAAAACTGAGAAAATTGTATTTGAAAATAGATGCATCAGAACATGTTTTTCACTTTTTTAAAACGGAAAATGCAATGTCTTTTGAATATATTTTCTGAATTTTCAAAACTCCTTCAATTTTCTTAAATATTAGAGATAGAAAAATGTGAAAATATTTTCACAACTAAACGCAGCCTTAGAAAACCATCAAAAGTAGTTTTCGACATTGTAGTTATAATAATGAAAACAATAACTTTCATTTTCCTAGAAATTTTTTTTAGAAAACTCGAATTTATATACGTTTTCTAATTTTCTTAGAGATTTTTTCTATAAAAGTGAAGGGTTTTCTGTAATCAAACGTACCTAAGTGATGATTTCTACATGATCAAAATTACGGTTGCCACAGTTTAGTATACATTTTGATTTTATTTATACGGAGGGAGTATGAAACTGTATGCGTACATTAAAACAGTGGTTGTCTTGTGGTGTATGAAATACAACTGTAATTAGTTAATTACAGTCCTGTTCCGAAAAAAAGAATAGAAAAATAATAGTAATAATAATTGTGAAATTTACTCGTATTATAATCCACTTCGCCTACGAGAAACAAGCCTAGTCTGCTTAGCTTCAATACTTTGTTTTCTTTAGTTTTCCTTAAACGAATATATAACCCAGGGACAGACATGGGGAACTTGGTAAAATGCACCAATGCTTCAGTTGCTGACACAGAATCTCAGTTCTCACATGTCTACCACCAATATTATACACTTTGAATTTATAACTCTATTATAATCCGTAGTATTCTACTGTATATAGAATAAAATAAAATAAGTTCGTTACGGAGTACTATTTGCCAACACTATTTGCTATTAAGGCCTTTCAAAAAAAAAAAAACACTATTGCTATTAAATGTATATTTTTTTTAAAAAAATGTGACACCGTGTATCGCACGCACGGATTGGAAACTTTTTTAATGTTCTCGTTTTTCTGAGAGCATATATAACATAGTAATAATTTATTAGTTATTTAAACGTTCAACGATGAAACTGAGATGAACTATCATTAAATTAAATTAGATTAGATTGATGCGTAGTTGCGTACCCATCATGATGATCATAACTGTTTAATCTTACAATTTTTCGTATTTATCACCTAACGGATAGAAATACTAATTAGTTAATTAAGGTATGTTTTACGTACATAATTATCTGTAACTACCAATTAATTAATATGATTATATCTTTTAATATCATTCCATAACAGTTTTCAAACATCTTTTTTGCACATGAAACAACATGGAATATATTACATTAATATCACTTTTGTAGTAATTCTTACTTTTTTTTAAAAGTAGAAAATGATAATCAGGTAATGTCTATATTTTGTGTAAAAACTCAACATTTGTACTTTCTAAGATATAATTAATACTCCGTAGTAGTAAAGGATACACGTTAAACCAAGCACGTTGATCATCATCATACCCAACCGACCCAAAACTTTATAAATTGTTATCGCATTATTAACCATCATTGCATCTTAAGACAATTGTTGATAAATTAGTTGGGATCCCATCAGCAGTACCTTTTTTTGTCACAATAACACTAAGGAAAATTCTTTCTATACCATTTAAAAGTACTTACTATACCATTTAATGAATAAAAAATTAGGAAAAGTACAGAATAGTACAAAATGTAAGAAAAAGTGATGGAATAAATTACAGAAAATGTAATTTTAAAAAAAGTAAGTTGTATGGATAGTAGAACTCTAACATATTAGATTTATATTTACTAATAATAATAATAATAATTATAATATTTTTTTATTACAAAACACTTTTCAATATATGAAAAGAAGAAAAATGATTGGTAGCATAAATTTGTAGAATAAAATTTAGATCTAAAGATGTGATTAGTGGGTTTGAAAAATTGATTGAATGAGATTAAAAAAGAGAAAAACTACCAATCAGAAAGTTAAATATGTTTTTGGGTATGTAAGTGAGCCTATTTAAAATTACTGTGAGAAATGTACAAAACGTTCATATATAATCACCGCAAAAGATATAAATTTGAAAAAAGAGATGTCGGTATGAAAATACGTTGAAATATAAAGGATGTGAAATGAAAATATTTACGTATGTCCGAATACGGTGTCGTTTAGTCTCCACTCTCATTCACTCTCAGCTTCTACAACACAAAACACTACACTGAAGTATACTGTCATCTTTTCTCTTTCTCGATCAAGTGAAAATTAAAAAGGAAAATGCAAATAATTTCTTACTTTACTATCATTAAAAAAATCAATTAATTAACTAGAGTTAGGTTTTGTTCCTCCGCCGCCGCGCGCTGTCGTCGATGTCGTCATCGTCGTCTCCGATAAATTCAACGCCGTCTCCACCACAACAAATCAACGTCACTGTACCTCCGGTAACCACATTGCCTCTATTTCCACCGCCGGATGCAGCTCCAGTGATTGTGTCGGAACCTAATCCTTCACCACCGCATGCTCAAAATCGATCTAATAGCAGTAGTAACCCTACGTTACTTGCGCTTGGTGTTGGTATAGGTATTGGCGGTGCGATTGTGCTTGTTTTTGTAGGTCTATTTGTTGTTTGGTATAAACGACGCAAACGACGTCGTCTTGCGTTGGCTGATGATCCGTTAGGGTTTAAAAAAGGTTAGTTGTTTTATGTTTATTATTTATTTAAATTTTATACAAATGATTATTTTATATCTGTTTATCATAGCTACTTAGTTGGAAAAATAAGCGAATCTGGACTTATTTTGAATAATTAAGTCTTACAGTTTGACTTTGAGTTAGACTAAATTAATTTGAACTTCTTACTCGATGTATAAAACTCAAATTCTTCATAATTAACGTGATATAACGAATATTGAGTTACTACTTATAGTTTAATTAGTGGCTAATGGTGGATGGTGTAGATGATTAGATGTGGAATTGGACGTTTTATCTGTTGTCATTGTCGATAACATGTAAGTTGTTTGATAGGCAAGCCATTTGATTTTGACTTGAGAGCTGAGACTATTGACTAGTTCATTTTTTGATCGTAATTGACTAGTTGATTGAAAGAAGAAATTAAAGAAGAAATGGCGACCCTATCGGAGTTTCATTTGTTACAAAAACTCATAATGAGTAGCTTCCAGTAGCACTGAAATGTATTAAGTGGTGACAAATGCGCTCCATCGTATAATTATTTAACTGTATCCTTAGCCATTGTGGATTTTAGAAAGTAATTCCAGTAGTACTGAGCCACTGAGTCTCACCTAGTGTTTGAAGATGTACTCAGTTCTATGATCCTTCAACTGATACTCTTGTTCAGGAGAACTTGGATGCGGCTATAGATGTTCACCATTATAGGGGCTAGGAGATAGTTATTTGTTAATTAGCTTTGTAGAATATAGATCTGTCAAACATCTCTTTTGTTTGGGCTCAATATTTAGTACACATCTGGGCTCACAGGTTATGATGTCAGTTTGTAAATATGCGATCCTTATTCGATTTCATAATATTTTGTTGTTACATGCTTTCTGTAGATGGCTTTGAAGGTACACCTCAAAACTGGCACCACAATGCTCCTCCATCAAAGCAAAATAAGAACATCTTGTCATCGAAGCCCGATAATTCACCAGGAAATGCATCTAATTTTCTGTTATCGTCGTTGGGTTCTTCAGCTCCCCCACCAGCAAATTCTACAAGCAGTACAGGCTCTGAAAAGCCAAATCCACAATCGACAAGCATGGGTTATGGAAACGGCAAGACAATATTTACTTATGAAGATTTAGAAACTGCAACAGAAGGTTTCTCACATGCTAATCTTCTTGGTCAAGGTGGTTTTGGGTATGTCCATAAAGGAGTCCTTCCAAGTGGGGAAACGGTTGCCATTAAACAGCTGAAAGTTGGAAGTGGACAAGGGGAACGAGAATTTCAGGCCGAGGTTGCTATTATTAGTCGTGTTCATCACAAGCATCTGGTGTCACTTGTTGGATACTGTACTTCTGGGCTTCAGAGGATGCTGGTGTATGAGTATGTCCCAAACAACACATTGGAGTTCCATTTGCATGGTTAGTGGAATTATGTGAATTATGTTCTACACATATACTTGAAGGGCATTTTAATTGAACAACAATACACCTTAATGTTTGTTTTAATGTAAACGAAATATTAGTTTCTTGGATACTGGACTTGGGAGCACACTAACTAGTCTTTAGATTCAAGATTGGATATTGATGTTCTACATTCATGCCCTCACTTTATTGTACACCCTGATAAGCAAGTCATTATATCTGAAACTTTGACATGCCAGGAAAGGGAAACGATCTCCTAAACTGGGATATGAGGATGAAAATTGCTCTAGGATCTGCAAAAGGATTGGCATATTTGCATGAGGACTGTAAGTTTTCTGTTATAATCCATATCTGTGTCGCTGTACAACAATATTGACTGTTAAGAGATATAAATGTTGGAACTAATTTACATTGCAGGTCAACCTAAGATCATTCATCGGGATATCAAGTCTGCAAATATACTTCTTGATAGCAGTTTTGAGCCAAAGGTAGAAATTGTTTGCACCATAACTATCGAGCCAAATTAGCTAAACTTATGATTAGACATGATCTGGATTTCTGGTATGCGAAGATATAACTTAGAAAGTTCGTGTTAATACCCATTATTTATCATCATATATCAGTTTATTTCAACTGGCAAGTTCTTTTATTCAGGTTGCAGACTTTGGACTTGCACGATTTACTTCTGATACAGATACTCATGTTTCCACCCGTGTGATGGGAACTTTTGGGTAAGATCTCTCATTATTTCATATAAATATATATTAATCACATCATCTATATTCGCAGCCCACCCTTGTCATTTATCTTATTATAAATTATAATTACATATGCAGTATATTATAATTAATAATAGAACATATATTGTTATTATGTATATGAATACTTTCTTTTGCAGTTATCTAGCTCCAGAATATGCTCTTACTGGGAAGTTAACAGAGAAATCAGATGTCTTCTCTTTTGGTGTCATGCTTCTTGAGTTGATTACTGGACGCCGACCTATTGATAAAGCTCAGTTTTTGGATGATAACATCGTCGACTGGGTGAGTTATATGTATATAGCGACTTTCGTCATATGTGCTAATTTTGACTTGAAAATTCTCGAAGATATATAATGCTTACATACAACATGCCAATTCGCTTTAGCCATGAATTCCCCTATACCGCTGCTACATTCTTCCTTAGCAGTATTGTTGTATTGTTGACACGTCTTCTTGTTGTAATATTAGTCCATGGTTATGATACATAATTTACATACACTGATATACCATCCTTAAAGAATCTGGTTGCAACAGTGACCTTTAAAACGTTACTACGTTAGCACTTTGTTGAGCAGAAATATTTTCAATGATTTCAACTAACTAATCCCACCACCTGACAGAAAAGTAACAAGCATTTAAACCCATCAACAAATTAATAACCAATTAACCATAATGGGGTTGTTCATATATAGTTTACTATATTATCTTTTGAACATGGACTTAAATAAGTTTTAAAGCTTACATAACATGCAAAAGGTAATACATCTGTGGGACACTTATAGGCAAGGCCATTGCTGACTCAAGCGTTGGAAGATGGTGACTTTAGCTCACTAGTCGATGCAAGGTTGCAGAATAGTTATGACTCTACTGAAATGTCTCGTTTGATTGCTTGTGCTGCTGTTTCTGTACGTCATTTGGCTAGACGCAGGCCATCAATGAGTCAGGTACTTTCTGCCAATCTTTCTTATATCTGTTTAATGTCCTTCAACCATAAATATGAAATGAGTTGTAATGCTCCAAAATATATGGAGAAACCTCTAAATCTGCTTTATGTACTTTGTGTGTAAACTGTGATTACAATTATTGTTATTTTGATTATAATTGAATAAAATGATATTAAGGGTGATTTGCTTAAAAATACTCTTTGGATGACTTTATGCCCAAGCTTATGATATCCCGAATTGACACATTAGTGGTCAAGTTCTTTTAAGATTGACCTGTTTGATCCAAATACCAAAGTGGGTGGGTTGGGTAACTAGTCTAAACCAAACTGGCAAATTGTGATACTGGTCCGGTGATAGCTATATCCGATATTATTTATTTATTTCTTTGTATAAATTAAATAGAAGTTATGCCTTATCTGATTTGACTCTTCATAAGCAAATGTGTCAAAGTTGCTTTTCCAGTAGAGGATATAAAAAAAAATTTATACGAGATTTATATACTCTTATATATAATTGGGTGCAGATAGCTAGAGCCCTAGAAGGAAACCTGCCACTTGAGGATTTGGATGAGGCAATAAAACCTGGGCATAGCAAGCTAAACGGTTCTCATGAAAGTTCAGATTTTGATACTGCCCAGTATAGAGAAGAGCTCAGGAAATTCCAGAAGATGGCATTTGAAAGCCAAAACAACTCCAGCGGATGGAGCGCACCCACCAGCAATTTTGGTCAACAGCCGTCCGGATCTAGCAGTGGGGGACTAACTACAATTCATGATCCGGGTTCAAGTGATGGAATTCAGCAGATACCAATCGATTGAGAAGGTGGACGTCTCACCTAATTGTAGGTATATACAGATACTTAATCAAAAGAACGGTAAAAAAGATGGTCAAATTTCTAACAACATTACATCCAATTTGTAGGGTTCTTGGTTTTGAAAGTGGGTAGTCAAATTTAATTTTGAATATTTTGTTTATATAGGTTTATCATTGTACAGAAAGATTAAAGTCTTGTTTCTGGTTTGATTTGTTTGTTAAACTAGGAGTTTGGAACAAAATGTCTTGGTTTTGTTATTGTGGCATGTTATTTGGTTTTGCATTTCATAGTTTTGTAGACTTCAGAACCTTCTTTTATTCTTTGACTATTGCAACTATTTGTGTGTATATTGTACTCCAATGATACTTTTTGAACGGGAAGTGATTTTCACAATGAATCTTTTACTTGTTGCAAGAAAAATTGAGGAATGCACTTTCCTTTTTTTAGAAGGGGTTAGTGTGTGGGAATGTACCAAATTTTGATCAAATGTCTATTGTGTGTACCCAACTTACATTTGTTAATTTTAATGCATTCAACTTTCAAAATGATGTTTTGATGTATTTTGATGATGTGTCGATGACGTGTTGAAAGTCCCTCTCATAGATTTGATCGGATCGTTTGTTTGATTGTGAATACGGAATAATAAACAATCAATAACTGGTTCACAAACACACAAATCTCTATAACGTTTTCGTATATATTCACACTTGAAAGTAAACGTTTACAATCTCGTTCTCTCTTCTTTCTCTTACACAAAACGGCTCCCTTTTTCTCTAACTAGTCCAACCCTAATTTTGAGTTTAACTCATCTATTTATAATGTAATCTGACCTACATGCGACACTAGCCAAGTGTTGCATGAACCGACCCGTGCGACACTTAGCTAAGTGTCGCATAAACACTAATTTTATGTATATATTCTATTTCACTATTCGTTTACAAACTCGCATATACACACTAAACACTATACATACGCAGACTAATTGACTTTGACAAGTACAAACGTTTGACCAACTGACTGACACACAAAATGCACCAACAAACTCCCCTATGTCAGCAACTTGGTCAAATAAGTCTTCAATTAGTCTTCATCAACAAACTCTTTCATGTCTTTAACAATAAGAATCTCCCCCATTGAGATAACATGGTCTTGAAAGAAATCTTGATGTCCAAATTCATGTGACTGACACAAATTTATCATACAATAAGATCTTCAAATTCAGTGACCATCTCTCAATCATCAACTGCTTCTCCGATAGAATTTATCTTCACGGTCTTTGGAGAATAACCGACATCCTTTACATTTTCAATATTTAACTTTGACAAGATATGTGATATAGAAGAAAATAACATAGAAATAAAATCTTCTTGTATTTTTTTTTTTATAAATTAAAAACAAAGAATACTTAAAAATTAAGTAATCGGGGATATGATTGTTTTAAGTCTGCTTACGGATCATATCAGGCTAACATGCAATTATTAGGAACTAGTAAGTGTTATTTCGATCATCAGTATATTTGCCCACTTTAAATTTACATGACACACTTAAAGCACCTTTTATAAAAATTATTTCAAAACGATTATTGGTATACTTGTCCACTTTAAACATGTTACACTTAAGTCTATGAGATTATTCATTATTATTCGTCTGTATATTTCTCTGTGGTCCCCACCATAGATATACACCTTAACATCAGACATAGACCACACTTCCATTTTTAGAAAGAATATAAGAAAATCATTTTTAAGAATCAAGCTAGCGATGACAGGTCTGTACGGACGTACAACAAAGCGACATAACTTGATTCAGGTTTAAGCAAAACCAGACTTGGCCAAACTGTAGCATCCATTCCTCGGGTCTAGTAGTATTTTAATATTTTCTGACTGTGAATTATTATTTAATGTGTCAGAAAATAGGTTCATTTGTTATTTGAAAATAAATGGGTAAAAGAGTCAAAGAATTTATTGTGTATAATAAATTATTAACTGTTTTAAATTAATTCAGTTGACGGTAAAATAAAATAATGTTTCCCCGCAAATAGTTTTTAAGTTCCAAGCAATGATAAGTACGGGGAATGAAAATTTACCAATTATATGTTATACTCTATGTTGAGTCGGATTAAACTCAAACTTATTTCCTGTATACATACATATACACGACATACATACATACATGAAGAAACTTTGCATCAATTCATACAATTATCAAATTGGAGCTTCATAATTCGAATTCAAGCTTCAAACTCACGGATTATCATCTTATAATCATCCTAATCAAGTTGTAAGTCTCAATTCTTGAATTATGAACCCTAGAATTTGGGGGGTTTAGTGTTCTTGGTTAAAATCCAAAATTAGGGTTTCAAAAGTGTAAATTAAGGTTAGTTAAGCTTCAATAACATGTATTAATCATTCTATCATCATTATAAACATGTTGTAATTGCTAATTCTTGAATTTAATGTAAACCCTAGAAAATGGGTTTTGTGTATTGGATTTAATTAGCATGATTAAAGTGAAATTGAAGCTTGAAATGATGATATAGTTGTTAGTTGATGCTTAAACAAGGATTATAATCTAAACCCTAACTTAGAAATGAAAGAATTGGTGTATGATCATGAGAAAAGTCATGGGTTTAGTTGATTTTGGAAGAAACAATGTTTAAGTTGATTGTTATTATGAAATGATTGATAATAATTAATTATTGATGATGATTAATATGATTTGAGCTATAAATTGATTATGTGTTCTTGAGGCTAATGATGAATTTAGTGATTATAATGGGTTATATGATAAACTTAGCATTGTTTATGGCTAAGACTACTTGATTTATAATCAAGGAGTAAAGTTAGAAATTGTGTGGTTAAGTATTCATTTGACCAAATGTTAGTGTTTTGATGAATTATTGATGGTAAAGATTGATAATCTTGGTTATGGTTAACCATGTTGATTAGTGATAATTGAAGTGGATTAATGTGATAAGATGGTCATGATGATCATAATTTGATAAATGATTTTGAATTAATAATGTTAAGATGGTTATTCATAACCTTGGCATGATTGGTGTTAAAGTAATGCAAGTTAATAATCATGTATATGATTGAATTAGAAAGTGATTATTATGATCATTGATCATGACTAAGTGATAAGTTATTTGATGTAATTACAACTGTAAGATGTTATATAGATTTGAGACAAGTTCCTAACTTGTGTTATTCTGTTGTAATTTCAGATAAACAGAAGACTCAGTGATATTAGACTACTGAGTGGACAACTGAGATTTCGGTGAGTGGATCTTAATCCTCAGTTTTACTTAGTTGTAACAAGTTTGGTTACAACGGGTAAACGTATTATTACTGCTTTGGATTAGCCATGATGATTTTGGTTTAATAGTAATAATATTGTTGATAGAATGTTTAGTTGGATATGTTGATCTGATTGAATATGTGAATATGTGATCACTTGATACGTGACCTTCGGGCATCAGTGTATTGAGGTCAACTTGTTGGTTGGGTTTGGTTACTATTGGAAGACGACAGGAATTTCCTTGTACATATCTTTAATAGGAAATTAGGTCGTATGAGATTAGTACCAAACTATCGGTCTATTCTGTATTGGCCATACAGATTGACGGTAAGTGTTCTGGGAGAATCCCCAGGTATCATGATATCTCCAGAGCCACCGATTTTCATTGATATGTTGTGTATTGAGATGTTATATCATTGATATTATGTGTTACTGTTGGTATTCTTGGCTGAAGGTTTCCCCAAGAACCATCAATCTATTTGATGTTTTTGTTTACGATTATTTATTGTAAACAAAGTTGTTATGCTAAGTTGGGCTGTTGGTTATGTATTCACTCACTTAGCGTTATGCTAACCCCACCACCCCACTTCTTGCAGGTTATGGTTTTGATATAACGGGATTGGCAAGAAGTTTGTTCGGGATGGAATGTTTAACCAGACGGCTTACTCTGATATTGGATTTGGAATAAATCCAAATTGTATTTGGAATTAAATAACACCCATTTTCGATATACTATAGTTTTTGAAATATTATGGTTTAATTTCTTAATATTCTATAACTGAATTGTTAATGTTTGTTTGGACTTACGCTTCCGATGTAAAATACATTTAAATAATGTTTTAAAAGATGCGGTGTTATACAAACCATTTTGGCGACCTCGTTAGGTATCTTAGATTTTAAGACTTTTCAAGTTCATTGACTTACGTTTGCTTAATGTTGAGTATATATTAGTAGAGACCAGGTCTATACTCACGTATAACAAAGGAAACTATCAATATATACCCCCAAATGATTTCAGATAAATCTCATGCATAGAAGTATGTCTAGCTTAATTAAGGTATTAAGACTTTTGTCATATATCACGTGGTGTTGCTCACAAGATAATAAACAAGTATTTATTAAGCTTCTTAAGTACTCAAAGACCATTTTGTAACACGCCTACCAATACATCGTATGATGAAGCTAATTTTCATAAAAAACTGTTTTAAATATGTCAGATAAACCTACTGACACATCAAACATAAACCTTAAAATTTCCATTTTATGCATGTCATCTGGCGTACTATCATTTCCCAAGTTATTTATAGACACAACCCAACGTCTTTTCAAGAATTAAGAATCTTGCTGTTCACATTTCTGAATTAAATAATCATAATTTGTAATATTCAAAATTACTCCCCTTGAACAGCAAATTCTTATTTTCAACCCAAAAACACTCCCCTGAAACACAAAACATATTTTTGTATTTTTAATTTAATAAATTTTGCAACATTGCATTTCTTTGATACTAAAAAGTACAAAGAATGACTGTTGCATTAATAATAAAATTTAAAAGAAAAGTATCAAAATCACATATCAAGTCAAATCAAATGCCTTTTAGCACTTTTACCACCACGAAACTTCGGAAATTTCATCCAATCACAAATCATCATAACATTTTTCCAACAATATCCACATCCATGCAGTCACTAAAAAATATTAGTCTACAAGAAACTGACTGCATCACCACAAATAATCAAACGTTAGTACTTATGGGACACCCAAGCCTTGATAGACTTGGGTTGTCCATGGTCATCCATAATCATCACATCAATGAGTTTATGATATTTTAAAAACTCAGAAGATTTCATTGATGCGTTGTTTGTGGATTTGGGTTTCCAAACCTGTTTAAGTTCAGATGATTTGTTTTCAACAATGTTGTGCTGTTGAACTTGAGGTCTACTAGGCACAACTTTGTTTACTCTTGCTATAGGTTTTGGAGAGTTTGATGCACAACTAGATACGGACGAGTACGAGCGACGCCTTGAAAAATATTTTGAAAAAGAATATCTGAAAGAGGAAGTTCTTGGCATCCCTCTACCAAACCTATCTAGGGATAATAACTTACAATCCCTAATAAAGTATGACCCTGTTGACCACAACGATAACAAGAACGGCACTCCACAAAAAATGTATTCCAATGAGTTCCCTCAAATCGTTTCGGTGGAGGACAATACACAGAAGGTCTATGAACAGGAACATTTGTTGAACATGCACTATTTGGTGTATATGTTGAAGTAGATGTTCCTGAGGCTGAGTTGGTTGATGTTGAGCATTTATTATTTTCAGATTTATCAACCATTTTATCTTTCTTTGTATCCTTTTTAACATTTGTAACCTGGAATGATTCATTGTCAACCTTAGCTTTGCCTTTGCATTTATAACGTTCATCAATTTCATTTGTAATGATGAAATTTTCAGGTTTGACATTTATTTTCTCAACCTTAATGGTAGACTCTTCAGGTATATCTTTTACCTCAACGACCTCCTCAACACTAACTGAAGGAGAATTATTAGACTTGACAAAAGCAGGCAACGGATACTCTGGCCGATTAGTTTTCTCATTTACCTGTCTTTTGAGATTCGCTTTAGCTTCTTTAGATTTTGTGGCTGACCATTTTGAATAGTCAGCTACAAAATCTTCAGTGCCCTCCTTAACAGGCAAAGGATAGTAGTTAGCAGGAGGTGGAAAGTAACCCAGTCTAGACTTACTATTCTTATCAGTCCTTTGCTTGCTAACGATTTCATCAAAGACATTTTGAGACTGTGAAAAAGTTGAGATTTTTCTATCAAAATACTCAGATTTAGACTTTAACTCATTAAGTTCTTTATTTAAAAGCTCAATTTCTTTAAGATAGCTATTAATAGCATCTTGTTGGCTAAAGACTTTTCATTTATAAGTTTGAGTGTCTAACTTATAAGCCTCAATTTGCTTATCATAAAGTCTCTCATTAGCTTTTAGAAATTTATTTGACTCGGTGAGTTTAACAACTTTTTCTCTCAAGTCTTCATTATCTAATTGAGAGCATTTTAAAGAAGCATCAAACTTAATACATGATATACAATTAACGGGTTCCTCAGGTTCATTATGTACCTCATGTGCATTAGAGTCAACCTCTTTTATTTGAGCCACCATTGCAGTGAGTTGATCCTCTTCTTCGTTTATCAACCTTTTCTTTTGATCATAAGCCTCTATAAGAGCGTCCTATAAATCTGTAGAAGTTGCTTGATTTTTGAATTTATTTCACAACTTATGGCAAGCACATGGTAATCATCTCATATGCTCTATTGTCTTTGTCAATCTCTTCCCGTTCGTTGACTGACATTTGTGGTCTTGACTTAAACACCTCATTGAGTCTTGGTTGCTCATATCGATTAATAGTATTAAACCAGTTCCACAAGATTGGATCTTTTTGTTCAATGAAATTCCATAACGTTATCTTCCAGTTAGAAAAATCATTATAGAATAAAGATGTAGGAGGCATTTTCGTACCGAAAGCCATTTCCGAATTTTTCCTCCAAAATTGAATTCGAAAATTTCAAAACTTTCCGAGTATAGCGAAAATTTTCCGACACTAAAATTAAGCTATTTTAAGCTTAAAAATAAAATTTGAAATTACAAAAAATTTCGCGTTTTTTACGCCAAAATTTCGTCCGAAAACGTAAAAAAATGGCCGGGTAAAATGAAACTTTTTTCAGGCTAAAATTGAACACTTTTAAGCCTATGAAAAAAATTTTGAGAATGCAAATTTTGTTCAGAATTTCCTGCCAATTTTTTTTTATGAGTCACTAGGTAAGTGACGCTATGAGTGACTAGGTAAGTGACGGTATGAGACACTTGCTGAGACACTTGGTAAGTGACGCACTAAGTGACGCTATGAGTCACTTGGTAAGTGACACTATGAGTCACTTGGTAAGTGACGCTATGAGTCACTTGGTAAGTGACGCACCAAGTGACGCTAGAGGCTAAGTGACGCTGATCGCGATTTCAGCACCCCAAAAACCCTAAAATTCGTAAAAATTCAAAACCCTAACGATTTTCGACGAACGAAACATCAAAATTCTCAGAAAATCATTCCGAAAATGATCTAAGCTATCCCCAATGATAAAAAACGAATTAAAACAAGTTAATCGCTCACGTACCTTCGTTTTTAACCCGAAAACTAATCCAAAAACAATCCAATACCACGTAATCTGAAGATTGTGTCTCTGATACCAGTTGAAAGTCTCTCTCGTAGATCTGATCGGATCGTTTGTTTGATTGTGAATGCGGAATAATAAACAATCAATAACTGGTTCACAAACAAACAAATCTCTATAACGTTTTCGTATATATTCAAACTTGAAAGTAAACGTTTACAATCTCGTTCTCTCTTCTTTCTCTCACACAAAACGGCTCCCTTTTTCTCTAACTAGTCCAACCCTAATTTTGAGTTTAACTCTTCTATTTATAGTGTAATCTGACCTACATGCGACACTAGCCAAGTGTCGCATAAACACTAATTTTGTGTATATATTCTATTTCACTATTCGTTTACAAACTCGCATATACACACTAAACACTATACATACGCAGACTAATTGACTTTGACAAGTACAAACGTTTGACCAACTGACTGACACACAAAATGCACCAACACGTGTCACTCTCTCTCTCTCTGTATGCCACGTGGCATGCTATACAAATGACACATCATCAAAATACATCAAAACATCTTTTTTGAAAGTTGGATACATTAAAATTAGTAAATATAAGTTGGGTACATACAATAGACATTTAGTCAAAGTTTGGTGCATTCCGAGACACTAAACCCTTTTTAGAAAAACATTTTATTTTCCTTGAAGCTAGTAATATCTTACTTGTAAGTATCACATTTCTGAATACATATGTTATCGAAAAGCTTAATTGTTTCAAAATGTGTTATACTAGCATGTATTATAAAAAATTCTATTGACGTGAAACTTGGAGGCATCAGCTATGATGAGTTGGCACATGACATGGTGCGTCACGTGGAATGTAAATTGGCCAAAGAATTTTAAAAAATAGAAGAAAAACGGGTTACCTACTTAACAAGTCGACTTGTACGTACAATGGACATATATTGCACGTTTTATACATATAATCAAACTTTTTAAAGTAGATCTTATACAATAGTAAAAATTGTAAAATATAATACATTTTCAAACAATAAACTATGATTCAAAATAATTATATTATAATCAGATATATATATATATATATATATATATTACTATTCAGCTTTAATGCTTTTCTCAAGATGGTTAGACGCATGCATCGTAACAAATAATGATTTTGTTTATATATATTCTTCACCTAAATTTTCTTCTTTTTTAATCCTGTTACTATATATATATATATATATATATATAATTGAAGATATTAATTACGTTTTAGAGAAATTATCTTCGTTACTTTCTCATTCTCAAAATAAATGTACATGTTATTATTTATATTTGTCCCAAAATAATTTTCTACTTGTAAAAAATAACTACAAAATATTTAAATTTCATTAAACTCCGACAACACTCACAATTTTTTTAGGACGTAGGGAATATAAATAAGAAATTATATTAATAAAATGTCAATAATTCAATTTGGACCGGAATAGATCTTAATCAAAATTTTTATCAAAAATAATAAATTTAAATCACAAAAGTGATAAAATACAATCAATATTTTATTTCTCTCTTACACAGGTAGGGAGTATATAACGATTTTGCCGCGTGTTCTTCCGGTAATCTGCATTTTTTTTATTTTTTACGAGCGATTACTTACAAATTCTCTCTCTACGTCCGTACACCATCAAAACACACGCATATATATTGTTGAATTGATTGATGATTGATATCGTTTTTGGTGAATATCTAATCACTGATTAAATCATGGCTTCTCGAAGGAGAATGCTTCTGAAAGTCATCATCCTCGGTGACAGCGGGTACGTTTTTCTCTTCTCTTAATTCAACCGAAATATAAACAATGTTTAATTTACACGAAATTCATATTCATTTGAATATGTATCCGTATATATACGTGCACGTATCTATTTCGGTATGGATTGTAGAAGCGTTGATTGAATTGGATTTAAGTTTATTTATTCGTATTTTGTTACTAATTTAGGTTAAATTATACTCTAATTTGTTTGCAGGGTTGGGAAGACGTCACTGATGAACCAGTAATTTCTGATATCTGATTTGTTTGTTTTATGTGATGTTTCATGTTTTATGGATCCTGATATCGTTTCGGTTATTAGGTATGTGAATCGTAAGTTTAGCAATCAGTATAAGGCAACTATTGGGGCTGATTTCTTAACAAAAGAAGTTCAGTCTGAAGATAGGCTGTTTACAATGCAGGTGAAAAGAAACTATTAGAAGATTTTTTACATGCTGCCTTTAGTTATGGTCCGCAAGCTAGTATGCGATTCTCTATTATGAAATAGTGTGGCAAGTGTTTGGATTTAAGATATCCGTAAAGTATAATGACTAAACAACATAACTAAACGATGATAACAATCCAGTTATAACATTTGGAGCATCCCTAACGTTAGCGTTTTATATTACAAGATATGGGACACTGCTGGACAGGAGAGGTTTCAAAGCCTTGGTGTAGCGTTCTACAGGGGTGCCGACTGTTGTGTTCTTGTATATGATGTAAACGTCCTGAAATCATTTGAGAGTCTCAGCAACTGGCGTGACGAATTCCTGATTCAGGTGAATCTTGATTTAGCTTTATTTTTCGATTTTTCATGTCATTTGCTAACCAAGGTTGTTACGACTATGAATATTCAGGCGAGTCCCACTGATCCGGAGAACTTTCCATTTGTCTTACTGGGGAATAAAGTAGACGTTGATGGGGGCAATGGTCGAGTGGTAGGTTAACCTTTTTGATCTAATGGGATTCTTTCATAACATTTGGTTGTGTATATATTGTTTGACAATATCATTTGGCTCGATGCACCTTTCGGTTGCAGGTTTCTAAAAAGAAAGCAAAGGCATGGTGTGCTTCCAAGGGAGATATACCTTACTTTGAGACCTCGGCAAAAGAAGGAACCAATGTAGAAGCTGCTTTCCATTGTATAGCAACAAATGCTCTTAAGAATGAACCCGAGGAACAAACGTAAGTTTTACTCATCTGTAGTCTTATCCCGAGCTAATTTGAGGAAAATTATCACTTACACATTCCACTTTTGTAGCCATCACTTTGAGGAAACTGGATTGTTGTTAGCGCAAGTATTAAGCCTTTCATGCGTTCATATGTAATGGTGACTTATTTTGATATTTATGGTTGCAGGTACTTTCCTGAGACGATTGATGTTACTGGTGAAGGGCGTCAGCACAGGTCTTCCGGATGTGAATGTTGAACAACATACTTCTTATGAAGCCTGCATGATGATGTCGGTTAGTTTTGTCCCATCTATTGATGTCAAATTCTATGGACACAGGTTTAACCTGAATAATTCTTGTGTGTATTTTGTTAGATATACAAGACTTTCCTGGATTTTTGCCTTAAATTTTGTTTATATGACGTTTCAAGATGATCATTTTTGCTTATGATAATAATGTGGGATCTCCCTTCGGCAATGTATATAGGCAACAACATATGATCATGTATTACATTCCAAAATGTTTGACGTTGATATAGAATTATAAAATGTGGGATTAGGAAAAGGGGCATTCTCTTATGCGTGTATTACCTGAGGTTATCAACAGAGCCCAAATTTTATTTTTTTTAACGGTGGAAAAAAATGCATTAAAAAAGATCAACTAGCAAGGAACTAGAGGTCAGAAAAACAAAAATCCAGAAAACAACAATTACATAAACTAGATTCTTCCTGAAACTTTCACTGCAAAGATTGCAAAAGAGGTGAAAAAACTCATGACGATTACACATACAGCAAGCCATGAGAAAAACCCCACCAACGAGTTAGAATGAATTGATCCATTGTTGTCTAAGGAAGAGGAGAATCGCCCTAAAGAGCTGCTTTTTCTCGGGTTCCCTGCCCTATGGTTCTAGCAGGGCGGAAGAGCGGCCGTGCCACCGGTTTTCACTTCGAGGTGTTTTTGATGCAATCCCATATTAATAATTAATTATTTTGGGATTGTATCATACATACACCAAAAAGTACTGTAGTAGCTTATCCATCATCCATCAAACCGTACAGAACTACAGACTAACCATAAATCTAAGGGCTTTCTCAAGGGCCGAACACTATTATTTCCTAGAGTAATGTGCTTCTTTTCACAATCCATCTTCAATATGTATTCAAGTGTACAAAATGTAAAATATATAATGCAACATTCAGAAAAAAATCATTGTGAATATCAGTAACAGGTCTCAAATGCATTTCGTAAACAACCAAAGATCCTAGTCATTAACACACAGTCAAGTACATAGAGACCTAAAACCTTGAATAAGTTGGCAAATAATTTTTAACAAAATGATGGACCTAACAAAATAGACCAGAGGACAAACGTCACCCCAATACCCACCATAATCTATATTCACGATTATACAAAATAAAAACAAGTACCCTGTCGTCCAGAGAAACACACCATCAACAGAGAAGCAAAACAAAATTAAACCCTCCGGCCTTATGCAGAGGCCTCAGTTTCCATAGCTTCTGGCTCATTGGAATTGCCATTGTTTTCTGCATTAGGCTTTGGGCTCGTGGTATCCTCTGCTGGAGGCGGCTGCTGCTGTTCATCTCCCTGGGCAGGTGCAGGCGATGCTTGTGGCTCAGGAGTAGCTGGCTTTGGTGGAGCCGGCTTTGATTTCGACATTATTGGCCTGCAGACCCTGTATACATATACATATAGATCTATTTATCAGATAATACTCTCTTAAAAAGCAAAGCGTATACTGGACCAAACGCGATAACATAAGATATAACTTTAACATAGTATATATACCTGTCAATTGCCTCTGCTTTCTTTCTAATATCAGATGACAAAAGAACTGGGTCAGCATGCTTGGGAAGTGAGTCCTGCAGTTGGGTTTTTTCTCTCAGCCAGTTTTCTGCATCTGAGCACTCATTCAAGACCTGAAATGGGCTAGCCAAGTAAGAACAGGAAAAATGATTGATTTAACATAATATACAAGGAGGCACTATGAGACTTTAGTACCTTCTGTTTCTCATTCAAGTCAATGTGTTCATACTTGGGATCACCAGATGCTGCAGCCTGCCTGTACGAATTAATATGATTGGCCAGCTGGCTAACAAGGACTCCTCGTTCGGAGTGTTCCTTGTACCGTTGTTCAATGGGATCACCTTGCTGAGAATGATTTAACAATGACAAAAGTGCACATTAATTGCTGGATACAGATATACACATAAGCACAAGATAAACTACACAAATCACATAACAAACCGTTTTGAGCTCATCAAGCTTGGCGACATATACACCTTTGGTTTCATCCTCACCGTCTTCATACAACCAATCTTCCGTTTCTTGAAGCTTAGCAATGAATCCTTCTCTATCCGGATCAGTTACAAACTCGAGCAATTTATCATGCAGCTGAAAAACAAGTGAGCTTGTGAATCGGTACGTCTATTGTTTGGATAACATAAAAAAGTATATGAATTACCTTGTTCCTCATGTCATAGACATAAGCTTCCACAGCATTCTTTTTGTCCTTGGTTTCTTCCATAACGCGGTCCTGCAACGCCATTTCAAACTCCTTTTCCACTGCTTTCTGCACATCTGCAGGTAGCATGGCCCCATAAACAACCTCTGAGACAGGTATGTTGGATTTTTTGACCTTCTTCTTTGGAGCTTCCACCTGACAAATACAAATTATTACTATCTTTCTACATCCAGAAAGGATGTTCCAAGATATTTCTATTGATACAAGTTGCTCTTAATTTTAATTAGACAGTATAAGATGGCGCTTAATCAATTACACAATATAAGATGGTGCTTAATCAGTAATCATGGCAGAATATCAAGATTTCACTTCCAACTTAGTTCAACTAATTTGGAGGTCAAGTGTAGAAAATATTATATATTTAAAGTATCTTGCCTCCCACACAGTAGCATTGCACATGTTTACTGACCTTAGCATCAGTCTCCATCTGAACAGGATTATCTCCGGTTTCTGAAGCACCATTCTCAGTCACAGAGGCATCCTGCATGTTTACATCAGCTTCATTCGTGGAAGGTACATCGGCTGGAACCTTATCTGTCTCCATCTTTGTTGTTTCTTTCGACACTGGAACTTCAACTTCCTCTTCTTCAATAAGCTAAAAATATAAGTTATATCAATCAGAAATGCCTAGTTAGAACTTCGGCACTAGGGCCCAACAAAGCCAAGAATTTTATTAATCCAAAACTCCAAAACCAACCTGTGCAGATTCCACAGAGACAATTCCATGCAAGTTCAAACGGGCTTTCACCTTGACCTTGGCACGGTCACCTTTTGTCGCTTGGAAGGGACCAATCTGCACAACATTGCCAACATTCAAGTGTAAATAAGGAGCATAACTCTAAACTATCAGGCAAACACTTCAAGATCGTTTGAATCGGAGAGCAACTTTACCGTGTAGGTACTAATCTTTGCTGGTGCCTGCAATTCACTTACATCCGCATATTGCAGATCTACTGTAAATGTGCCAGCCCTATAAAAAGTCAGAGCTTTGACACTGGGAATACCATTTCCTTTGGGAAAAACAATACTACTTTGTTGATTCTCCACATTTCCATTCTGAGGATCTTGGGCTGTACCCTTCCATGTCAAAGCAATTGGGAATGGGAAGCTCTCTTGGACCTTCAAACACAAGCAATTTGTTAAAAACCATAAAAAGAATACACAAGTTATGTGTCAAAAGAGATCTGGAAACCTTAATTATACCTGGAAGTCTCTAACTTTAAAGGTGGGACTAAGAATAGCGCATTCTAAAGCACATCCTTTTGAGACACACTCACTAGCGTTCATTGTACGCCTTGGCTCTTTCCCAAAAAATTCAGTCAGAATCTTGATGACAGCAGGCACCCTAGAACCTGAACCGACAACCTCAACAGCATAAATATTATCAATTGTAAGTTGAGCTTCAGAGAGAGCCTTCTCGAGAGGTTTCTTTACACGTTCCAATATTGGGGCACTAATTTGTTCAAACTCATCTCTCTTGATAAAACCTCTAACATCCTTGTCATCCATTAAGCATTCAATGTTCATAGGTGCCTCTGGATTTGCGCTAAGTACCTTCTTCAGTTTCTCACATGCAGCACGAAGCCTGAGGGAAGCCCTAGCATTCTGAAGCACATCAATCTTGTACTCTGCCTTGAACTTCTCAGCAAAATGTTGGAACAAAACCTCATCAAAATCCCTTCCTCCCAGGCAGCGGTCAAAAGAATGAGCCAAAACCTTCAATTGCCCTTTCTTGAAGCCTGCTATACACACCTGCATGCTAGCATGCCCAATGTCGACAAAAGCTACATTAAGCTGCTCATTCTCTGGCAAGTCGGTCTTGTATATTCCATAAGCCAGAGCAGTTGCCGTTGTTTCATGCATCAACTGTAGAGGATGCAACCCAGCTATAGTAGCAGCATCCATAACAGCCCTCCTTTGAAGATCAGTGAAATAAATAGGTATCCCAATGCAGCAATCCACAACGGCTGCATTCAAATTCTTCTCAGCTATCGTCTTCATGTTAGAAAAAACCATCCCCATAACCTGGGTCGGTGTAAACAACCTTTTTTCTCCAAGATACTGAGCATTAATCAAAGGATAACCATCGGGTCCCTCGGTAACAGTAAAAGGAAATGCCTTAATATCCTGCTGCAACTCAGGATCAGAAAATGGCCGGCCTATCAACCGCTTAATCTGTGAGATTGTGTTCTTTGGGTTCATCATACTGGTTGCAGCACCAGCCGTTCCAAGAAACCGCTGTTTCTCACCGAAACAAACAAGAGCAGGAGTCTCACGCTTTGATTCATCATTAAGAACGACATCAATACCCCTTTGTCTGGCAACTGCCACAACACAACTCTCATTTCCAAGATCAAATCCGACCACGCTCATCTTTCCTGTGATAAATTGCCTTGTTTACTCAATGAGGCAATTCCTACCCACAAGAATCAACCTGAACCACATTTAACAAAAACAAGTCACATACATATATAAAAGCCAAACCCTAATCCCCTATAACCTATATCTCATATATAAACCCGAATTTAAAGTTCCATTACACAGGGAATCAATAATGCAAAACAGAACAATAAAATCCGGTACTATGTTAGCACAAATTTAAAGTTCCTTCAAATGAAGTTCACATGTACTACAGCCTAGGATATAAACAACTACACAAGCAAGACAAAAAAAACAGTAGCATATACTATACATACAAACATTAATTAACCAGTACTTATGGTTGCTGAGCGCAACTAACAATTAAACTCCTTTACAACAGCCTCTGCACATCAACTAATCTAAACTCTTCCAATTCCATCAAACTAACAAGACACCGTGTATACGCAATCAATAATTCATCTGGCGCTCACATCGATACCATTACGTCTATAACCCTAACAACACTCAGGTACATGAACAGATCTCTAACCTAATTAAGCTATGAATTCCATATCATATATATGTACACATATTCTTCAACTTAACCTGTCGCATCGAAAACCTAATGGAAACGCGACCAACTAACCAACAACAAACATAGATAAACAATTAAAATGAATATACGAAGATAATGATAACAGATGGTTATTATTCGTAAATAGATCTGATAAGTTACAGACGGAGATCGTGTACCTCGTACGATGGTGACGGAGTACGAACGCGGCGGTTGAGAGAGGAGAAAGAGGTTTTGTGGTGGTTCCGAAACTTTGGTAAAGGCGTGCAGTGGACTGGTAAACAATAGATGGAGGCGAGAGATGGAGAAAGAGAGGGGTTTTATTATTATTGTTTATGTTATTAAATTATTTTGTGGAATTTTTTAGAATTTTAAGAAAGAACCCAGATTCGTCCAGAAATTAGTTTCTGGAAAGATCTATTCAATTTTGGGTTTATTGGCCCATGTTTAACCTACCATTAGCCCGTATGTTCACACCTTGGGCCCTTTAAGTTCACATTAGTATTTTACTTGTGCTCTTTCTTTCGATTCTTTAAATCAAACGTAGGTTTTTCATAGGATTTAAAATTAAAATGCAAATCCCTTCGAATCCTTCCAAAACTCACGAACCAAACGCACCCTTAATGTTTTATATATTGTATCTTCAAAGTTGAAACTTACATCGATATATGACCTTACAAATGTATATGACATACAATTACACAATAATAAAAGTAAAACATTTCAATGAATAGTATTTATGTAATTGCTAAGTTGTAGAATATTTAAAGTTACCACAAGTAACTAATTTTTCTAAAACTTATCCAAATCTTTGTACCGAGCAAAAGAAAGTTAATATGAGATTTGCGTTGGTTAAAATGTCTTCAACAAGTTCATGCATTTTTCATCTATCAAACAAAGTTTATTGTTTGAGCTTTTAAAAAACACTCAAGTCGATCTAAACTAGTTGACAAACGTACCCAATATAAACGAGTGTGAGAGATGCCAAGATGCATTACATTTTGTTTTCATCATTAAAAAGTTTGTGATTTTTAATTAGGATCTAAACCACATACAATTTAAATACGTTTGGTTTTTTAGCTCTGAAAACGAATGTCTTGTATCTATGAAGAAAGATTTCTCCCTGGGTTCATCAAGCCAATTTTGCTCTTTAGGTCTAGAATAATTCATTTAATCTGTTTATTTTTTACTCCACATAAATAATTCAAGTAGAACTAGTGTAGTACATACGCAATGCAGGTGAATATGAAGTTTTGTTATTAATAGTGACGCAACGTATTATGTTTATTATTCACTAATGGATTATTAATGATGGTGATCGACTCAATATAACTGTAACTTTTCGTATTCGATTTACATTAGTGAAGAGTGCAGCAGATATAAAAATGTTAAAACTTATTATAAGATGATCATTGCATAAGTTGCATTTAGTAATGTTGAGTTTTAGATCTTAAAAGTTTCTTAATGTAAAACATCAACATGTTTTATAAGATATAGCAGTATACCCACGTGATGCGGCAAAATAATAGTTAAAATTTGTTAAAATATATTTATTATGTTAATATTTTCTTATATCAAACATTAAATCCAATCTAATCTAAATATCTAATAATAAATATGATGTAACTGGAGATTTGTATATAATTTATAAGAGTTGAATTTGATTACCATATTTAGAAGTTTAAGATTTTAATAAAGATAACATAAAAGGCTTAATAGTTTAATGCACATGTTAGTTACTATACTTTATCAAAATATTCAATTTTATTACCGAACTTTTATTTTGTTTAATTTTCGTAGAATGACTTATACAACACAAAATGCTTGATGCATCACTAACTTTGCCCAATACAATATTATAAAACACTTAATGATATATGAAAATTTTAGTATGATGTACCAATATCACATTCACTTTTTAATGGGATTCGACCACACCAACGGTGTCGTTGGTTTCTCTAGTTGGTTAATCGATGGAATCGCATCAATAGCACCGGCCAGTCAGTTCAGTCTGTTGGTTTTTTCCGTCGGATATCCGACGACCCATTGTTTGTTTTTTTCTTTTCCTTCGATGTGTGTATATAAATAAATATATTGTTAAATGTGGGCAAAAAAATAGATATTATATTTCCTTTGATTTCAACCAGACATGAAGGCTTTTCGAAGGAGTGGGATATATGGCAATCAAATTTGGTTTCTTCTGTATTTTAAAATCTTACTCAAGTGTCGGTATTTAAATGTGTAACTGTCTTTGATATAGCTCCCGTCTGGCTTGCCTTTAATTCTTTATTAAAAAATTGGCCATTCAAAACAAAGTGAGAGTAAAAAATTAAAGTGATAGACTCATCGGGGCCTAGGGTAGTGGAGGGTCAATCAATTTTAGTAAGTTCTAAAAAAAACTGACATGTTATTTCATGACACGTCAAATTCAATAAGTTTCAATCACCATTGGCTATTGCCTAATATGAAGGATAATGATAAACTCAACAAGTGTTTTGATTCATATATCACTTTTTATGCATTATGATAGAGTAATGTATAACACTATATTGCATAACTAATTTTGGTGTATCTATATTTCTATATTCATATATAAAACATCTCTATAGATGAATTTACAACTCTTAAAAAAATTGAAGTGACCAAATTGCCCATATTAATTCTAATTTTTGAAACACTATTAACATTAATAACATATCCTCCTTACAACTTGACATTTCATAATCAAATTATCTTATATAAGTCAAGTCAAATAAATTTTAATCTCAAATAATAAAGGAATGTAAAAATAACGAAAAGGTTAAAATAACTTATATAACATGAAGTTTAATATAAATTAACGTAGTATACATGGAACAAAAAGACTTAAATAGTAGATTACTAATATGATAAATATTTTATGTGTAGTGTCCGCTGCTTTACGCCGGTTTGATGCTGGGGAATAAAAAAACATGTTCTATATCAACACCCTACTGTGAAATTCTTATTGTTGAACACAGGCCCTCGTTCTCTAATTTAAAAGAATAAAATAAACAAAGAGTAGACACTGGACACCTTCATTCCCACATCTGCCATCCTTCTGTGTATCTCGATCTTCAGGTAAGATTTCCATATTCATAAAGCTTTAATTTAATTTGATTTTCTAGGGTTTTGCTTATTTTCAATTTCAGGTTTTATACCTAAATCGTTATCTGATATCACTTCCTATTTTAGGCTTTAAATTTGTCTGATTAGGCTTTCGAATTTACTTTATCCTGTCTAATTTACGAATATTAGGATTTCAATTTGAGTGTTATGATGAAAATGCTATCCAATTTCTGATGTTTGGTTGTGCCCGCTTAATATATGTAGTTGTTTCACCCCGATCTCAATTGCGTATCTGCAGCATAGGTATCACTTACGATCAGTGTCCTTAAACTCTTACCGCTGTTGTCCCTAATTAACTGATACTCATCATCATAAAACAGTTAAGCTGTAGTTCACATATATGTTGTTAAATTTTACCTATTACACCTGCAATCTCGTAATGGCTTTTCGTTATTTAGGTGAAAAAGAAAGGTTGTAATGTAGTTCAATTATTGGATACAGGAACTATATGTTTTTTCACCTAATTTCAAAAGAATAGCCAATTCATATTTTGCATTTATTGAAATGATAGATCTTATTATGAGAATGGTGTAGTTTATGTTATTCACTTAAACTTACTTGAAAAGTATCTGAAGTTGGATGAGAGATTATGATCTTATTACATTTTTCTGTTCTTGGTGGAATCAAATTGTCGTTGTAGTTAGCCACTTAGTATGATATAAGTATGAAATAGTTCACGGAAACACCATTTTATAAGTCGAGTTACATCTTTAATTATTTATATTATCATATCCGTGTCTGACTGATGTAGAAAAATGTATCAAAACTCTTATTACTACTAATATCAATTGAGACACAACTATGAATAGTAACTTCCACTAACTAACTCTATTTATAATCTTTTTTAATTATTTGTGAGATTTAAAAATAAGTAGTGTGCTAGATGGTTGGTTGGTGCCTCTTACTTATTCACAATCAACCATGGTTCGAATCTGGTTGCTTGCAAATCATTATTTTCTTTTTTTATTATTATTATTATTATTTTTGTTGTTGTTATTGTTGTTGCTGTTGTTGTTCTTGTAGTAATTATTATTATCTTTATTTCACAAACCTTTAAATACATCATATATATTATTATTATTATTACTCTTGCTTTTTGCACATACTTACGGGTATCAGTTTTAAGAAAAAAATTATACTGTGGGATAAATCAAAAGGTTAATAATCTTTTTTTGAAAGTGAAAACCCATTTTGGAACAAAGTCAAATGGAAAGATAGACACTTATTTTGAGACGGTGAGAATGATTAAGGTTTATCAACCTTTTTAGATTTTCTTTGAATGGTAAGTTGGTGACACCAAAAATACTTTAATTGATAGATATAATAAAAAAATGTTTAAAATATATTGAAGTAGATGAAAAGATACTATAACTAAATAAAATACCGCTTATGTTAAGATGAAAGTTACATAATTTAACTCTATTTATCATGTTATATTAATAATTCTTCATACGATTTACTATATCAATTACTATAAAATCAAATTTTAAATAACTAAAAAGTTATATTTAAAATTTAAAACGTAAAACTTAAAGCTTATACAGATTATATAGATAGATATAAAAGAACTTCATGTTCTTTGTGGAAACTTTGTCTCAAGGAATAATACATAATGTCGTAAACTCTCTTTTACGGGGCATCAAACCCCTCAAAGTTCCAACATATTTACTCGAAATTTGCTTCATGTTTTAAGCAATCTATGTACATGTGTTGCATGAGCAGGGCGTCTTTAACAATATTGAACAATATCGGAAAAGGTAACCATCTTCCCTCAATACATGTGATATTTTAAATGAAAATAAACAATATCGGCGTGAAAATTTGACATCAGTCAATGATCTTAGTCTTCTCCATCTCTATCAACTTATCAACTACCCCTCCTTGATATTTATTCTATATTTCTCATTTATATCATCTCTAATTCTCTATATCCTTCTTTGATCCCCTACTGTTATGTATTTTTCTTATTTATGCACAACGACATCTTACCATCAGCAAAGGTAACCATCTTCCATCGATACATTATTTATAAAGCTATATATTACTTTGTAATTTTGTAATATGGTGATATTGTATTTTTATCCTTTTCGTATTAGTATTGTTGTTCGAACCCAACTATTTATTTTTTATTTTCTATTTATACAGGTCAGTTTTCTACCATCAAAAAAGGTAACCTTACTATCAACTACATGGTTTGGTTATGTGATGGTTTTACACTTCTGATTTAATAAGGTCAATATCCTAAATTTATCTATTGCATAAAAAGCCCTGAATTTATTTGTTGAAAACTAGAAGATTCATATGCAACACATTTAATTTGTACATCGTATGCTCTGTTTTATCCTAATTATTTACCCAACTATAGTGAGAAAGTGGATGTACATGTATACACATAAGCTACATATGTAGTTGGGTTTGTTTGGATAACATGTGTTTATAGTACGGTCTTTTGATGTACTGTTGGCTGCTCTCAACGTTTCGTAGGTAATGGTTCATCGTAATCTTATTCCTTAGATGGATTAAACGTCTGTATCTAAATAGTTATGTGTGAAGTATGAAGCAAGTGGGTCATATGTACAATTTTGGTTAAGTTATCAAATTGTATATCAGCAATATTGAACAAGAAATGATTACAATGTATATTTCGTATATATATATAATATACGTTGTGTTAAATTTAATGTCATTGGTATTGTGCATTCATATCATATTCATACATGTTATACAAATGTAACATCAGGTTGTGCTTATATAAACAATGCTTCTACTAGATTTTATAACATTAGACATGTCACGTCACATTATGTCGTCGTATGAAAAACTTTGCATTATAAATTACAAACGAAACATCTGCTCATGTACACTTGATATTTATATTTGAAAATCCTACCGCAACGCGGAGGCATTAATATCCTTGTTGGTATCATTCAAATGAATTTCTTCATTATGCACTCACTATTTCCTAAGACTATCTTAACTGTGGTTATGTTTACATATTCTGGATTACTGGATTAGTATCCTTTAGCTCTGCTTTCTTTTCATCCCCATATCTAAAGTACCATGATATATTTAACATCAAATATTCTTTGCACTTATGTTGATTGTCGTCTTATGTTTGGATGATAATTGTATGTTATTCCCTGTTCAACACCAATTCCAAGCAGACTGTTTATTCACTTACTGTTTCATGTTTTAGGATCTCAATTATTGAATTCACAAATGGAAGCCACCGGTGAAGCAAAATTAGGTAGCTTTTTGGATGCAATTAAGCCTCCGCGTCTTGAAGACGCAGGTCTCGAGGACTGCGCACTTCCACCAGACTCCATACAAGAAGCCTTCCTGAAGGCTGCAACTGCTGTGCGATCACGTATTTTCCACACCTCAGATGACGAGTCAGAAGAAGACTGTGTGAACGACCCGTGGCCCAGAAATGGATCTTCAGGAGATAAACTCACAGGAATCGCAACCGAGGCTGATCCTCCAGGCACTTGTGTCCCAAAGAAAGGTGGTGAGTTACCCGCTGTGATTGGAGACGATGTGGTCGCGGGTGGCAGAGTGAGTATGCCGGATAAGGTGGTGGGACTGGATGTGCCAAATGAGGCGGAGAAATCGTGTGTTGATGGATTACAAGGGTTAAATATAGGAGAGAAAAAGGAGAATGTAGGTAAGAGAACTGCAAAAAAACGAGAATTAAATGAGGATGAAGATGATCAAAGGCAAGTCTTGGCTGAAGTTTGTATATGATAAGAAAATGTTTACATTTTGTTTGTAGTTGTTGTTATGTTGTATGCCAATATAACATGAGAAGCTGTTAAAGGTTGTAACTTTTTTGCTCCAAGTGAACACGATATACAGCCGGTTAACGAATATTTGTGCAACAATAGTTTTGTGGTTGAAATGGTAAGTTGCAAACGATGTAATGACGATATACGTTTTTGTTTATGTAGTTATGGCAATTACAATTCGTGAACATGATGTATCACGGATGATGGCTGAACATACAAGTTTTGGATTTGCGTTTTGACTTTTCGAGTATAGCTGCAGAATCGTGACTTGTCAAATACCTTCAGATTGACATCAATTCTATTTCAATTTCAAGCTGAAAAGATGTGTCTATGAAAGTAATCACACGGATTGTAATTGTAATTGTAATTGTAAATAAATAAAAAAAGAAGTGGTTAGCCGAATAGCCAAACACCTTGCCAGTAAACTGTAAACCCCCCAGCAGTCTCACTCATTTCATGGAGCCCATGGGAGTACTAATGACGTACCCAATGTCTTCATACCTCCAACAACAACTCCATAATCGCTTCAATCTCTTCAGTCTATGGAACTTTCCCAACGAAGGCGAGTTGCTCCACGAGAATTGGCGTTCAATTCGAGCCGTTGTCGGAGACACGAACGTGGGTGCCAATCGGGAACTAATTGACTCGCTGCCGGCTCTAGAGATCGTATCGAGTTTCAGTGTGGGGTTAGACAAAATTGATCTGGAGTACTGTAAGGAGAAAGGGATTAGAGTTACGAATACACCTGATGTGTTGACTGATGACGTGGCTGATTTAGCAATTGGATTGATATTAGCTACGCTGAGAAGGATTTGTGCGTGTGATGGGTACGTTAGGGATGGATTATGGAAGAAAGGTGATTTCAGATTGACTACTAAGGTTTGGTTTCTTCCATTTATTCGAATTTCATTTGATAATATAATCGAAACGATACATGCAATTGTAACTAGTCAAAAATTCAATAACCTATGGATTTGGGTCCAAAATATGTTATATTGAAAAGAAATGCACTGCTAAATCATTACAACTGTTAGGGGTGTTGACCATCTGAAAACGAATGCGATTCGAGTATCAACAGTTTGGGTCTTGCTAGGCTGGAACTCGCGTATAATAGTATGAACTGTACTAGCTTCGAGTAATTCATTGGTTGTTTGCACTTGAAGTCTATTTGTTTATGAAAAGAGCTCGATAAATATTTTAGAGCTAGAAATTGGCTCAGATAAGCTTTTCTGTACTCGAGTAGCTCATTAATCAGGCTAAATTCCTTGAGACCTCTATTTGAAACGGCTATTACATGTCATTATCGATTTATCAATCATCTCATATGTTACTAATTTCATATCGCTAATCGCTTGACTAGTGGTTCTTCATTTGTGATCATTGCAGTTCAGGGGTAAGAAGGTTGGAATCATAGGTTTGGGAAGAATCGGCACAGCAATTGCTAAGAGAGCTGAATCGTTCAACTGTCCCATTAGTTATCATTCGAGATCAAAAAAACCAGAAGTAAAATACAACTACTTTCCTAGTGTAGTTGAATTAGCTTCAAATTGTGACATTCTTGTTGTGGCGTGTGCGCTAACACAAGAAACTCGTCACATTGTTAATCGTGAAGTGATCAATGCCCTAGGTCCTGATGGATTACTAATCAATATCGGGAGGGGTGCACATGTAGATGAACGTGAATTGGTGTCTGCCCTTGTTGAAGGTCGGTTAGGTGGTGCAGGTCTTGATGTGTTCGAAAATGAACCACATGTGCCTGAGGAGCTGTTTGGTCTTGATAATGTGGTCCTTGTGCCTCATGTCGGAAGTGATACTGTGGAGACTGGAAAGGCGATGGCTGATCTTGTTGTTGGGAACTTAGAGGCTCATTTTTCGAATAAGCCACTGTTAACTCCAGTGGTTTAGATACGATTATGATAACGGATAGTAATAATTTTAGTTGGTTTCACTTTTCTGTAACTTTGTTGGAGATTCAGTGTCTTGATATATTGCGTTTATTTTGCAACGATTAACGGGTGTTTGTTTTGTATCCTATTGGGTTTAATTTCAAGACTTCTGATATTGCAGCTAGTATATTTATACTGTATGTTTTTAGATATTACATATTAAACCCAAAAATAATTTGAGAGTAGATAAACTCTGAACAACAACATTGCTGCAATATCCATCATATTTATTCATTCTCCTTGCAGAATCCTTAAATATAAAAATGAAGTCATGTAAATAATGAGGATCTAAAAACAACCAAAATGCTACACTTTTCATCTTTAAGATCATCTAAATCATACTAATTTAATAGTTTTAGACCACTGGAGTCAGCAGTGGCTTCTTGTTAAAGTGTGCCTCAAGGTTCCTGACCACAAGATCAGCCATCGTTTTTCGGCTCTCCACAGTCCCACTGCCAATATGTGGCAACAAGACTACATTATCAAAACCAAACAGCTCCTCAGACACATAAGGTTCATGCTCAAACACATCAAGACCTGCACCAGCTATCCTGCCTTCAACAAGAGCAGACACCAATTCACGTTCATCTACGTGTGGGCCCCTGCCAATATTAATAAGAAAGCCATTGGGACCTAACGCATCAATGACTTCACGGTTAATGATATGACGAGTTTCTTTTGTTAGTGCACATGCCACAACCAGAATGTCACAATCTGAAGCCAATTTGACGACACTAGGAAAGTAGTTGTATCTTGAATCTGGTTTCTGTGTTCTGGAATAGTAACTAATGGGACAGTTGAATGCCTCGGCTCTCTTAGCAATTGCTGTACCGATTCTTCCCAGACCTATGATTCCAACTTTCTTGCCACTGAACTGTTAACATTACAGATAAGAGATGAAATAATTTAGTCCAAATAGGATACAACAGTAATGAGCATGGTGAAATTATATTTTGCGGTAACTTTTCCTGTTTGTGAATTGTCCCCCTGTAGTAACATTTCTTTATTGTATGTATGAAAATGTATATTTGTATGTTTTTGGCTACATATGTTATTTTTATTTTAAAGCTCTATGCATAGAATAGTAAGTTAAATGCACATGATAGACATTTTTAGAATATGAATACATCAGTAGGAGATTTCAAAGTTGAATACATACAATACTAAAGTTCTGTACACTTTGAAACTATAAGCCCTGAAATAATTGTGTGTAATGTTAGCAGATAAAAAAACTCGAACCTTAGTAGTCAATTCAAAATCACCCTTTTCCCATAATCGATTCCTAACAAACCGATCACATTCACAAATCTTTCTCAACGTAGCCAATATCAACCCAATCGTCAAGTCAGCCACATCATCATTTGTAACATCTGGTGTGCTACTAACACGAATCCCTTTCTCTTTACAATAAGCCAAATCCACCTTATCTAATCCAACACCAAAATTCGCTACAATCTCAAGAGCTGGCAACGAGTCAATACATTCTCGGTCAGCTCCAACATTGGGGTTTCCTACAATGGCTCGAACGAGGTTGGAGTTCTCTTTGAAGAAATCGTGTTTTGTAGGGAAATGCCATAAGCGGAAGAGTTTGAAACGCTTATCGAGTTGTTGTTCGAGGTAGGAATTCATGGGGAACGTCATTAGTACACCCACAGCTTCCATCATGATCAAGGAAAGTTGGTTGTGAAATGGCGGTAGGAATGAGTAAAAAACGATTCTAAAAGCTGATATTTAGGACTTGCTGGTATTTTTTAGAGAAATTACCATATTCGTCCTTGTGATACCGCAAAACTAAGATTATGGTTAAAATCTGTAATAAGTTAAAAACTAGTAACCCTCCCTTATTTTTGTTGTTTAGTTTCATTTTAATCTTAAGTTTTGCATTCTATTTTGATTTTAATGATAAAATAAACTTAAATAGCAACGAATTCTGACATCTTTACTAGTCATAACAACTTGTTCTTATTTTGTTATCAATCATTACAATCTAATTTTCTTTTGATATTATCAAAAGACACAATGGTATGTTTTGTTTGCATATTTATTACTACTATTTGTTACAGAATCCATTAAATAAGCAGACTTGAAAACAAGCACAAACAATAAACAAGAAATAATAATAATAACAATAAAGAAAAGAAAGGCATAACCAAATGGTTTACATCTTTGAGATCATGACTTTAAACAAATTCAAATCACTGGAGTTAACAGAGGCTTATTCAAAAAGTGAGCCTCTAGGTTCCCGATGACAATATCAGCCATCGCGTTTCGTGTCTGCACAGTGCCAGTCGCAACATGGGGTAACAGGACTACATTGTCAAGACTAAACAGGTCTTCAGGCACATGTGGTTCATTCTCGAACACATCTAGGCCTGCACCACTTAACCGCCCTTCAACAAGAGCACATACCAATTCACGTTCATCTACTTGTGGGCCCCTTCCAATGTTGATGAGAAAGCCATTGGGACCTAACGCATTGATGACTTCACGATTAACAGTATGATGAGTTTCTTGTGTTAGCGCACATGCCACAACCAGAATGTCACAACTTGAAGCCAATTCAACAACACTGGGGAAGTAGTTGTACTTTGATTCTGGTTTCTGTGATCTGGAATAGCATCTAATTGGACAGTTGAATGCTTCAGCTCTCTTCGCAATTGCTGTGCCGATTCTGCCCAAACCGACGATTCCAACTTTTTTGCCACTAAACTGCAAAGTTGACACAGAATAACAATTGTATGAAAAACATCGATCCTAATCAGCCATGAATAATGCGGAATCATTCCAGTTATAATTACTGTTTTGCCGGTTTGTTTTTGGGTAATTTATCTAAAATATTAGTGTATGCTTCATTTTGTCTTAATGAGTTATCTTAGTAGGCCATTGTTGCCCCATTTCAGTCTATCATGTAACTCCCTACTCGGTGAACCTTGACTTAACCATAAGATGTCCCATATTAGAGCATCTCCAATGGGCTAGATATCAAACCGGTTTAATAACTGCTACATTAGTGTTTCATCAGTAACAGTTTTATAGAATTCATTAAATTGATGCATCATCGTACTGTTATCTACTCTATACTTATATTTATGCATCTATCATTTTATATAAAAAGTAAAACAGGAGACAATTAAGTAATAAATTTCGCAAAAATAGCGAGGAAATCATACCTTAGTTGTCAATGTGAAATCACCTTTGTTCCATAAACCATGCTTAACATACCGATCACATTCGCAAATTCGTCTCAATGTAGCTAATATCGATCCGATCGCTACATCAGCAACATCATCAGTCAACACATCAGGTGTATTAGTAACTCTAATCCCTTTTTCTTTACAATACTCCAAACCAACCTTGTCTAATCCTACACTGCAACTTGCTACTATCTCCAAAGCCGGCAATGAGTCAATTAATTCTCGGTTGGCACCGATATTAGTGTTTACTGCAACAGCTCGGATAGAAGTAGCATTGTGTTTGAAGAAGTCTTGTTGGTTAGGGAAGTTCCATAGGCGGAAGAGATTGAAGCGGTTATCGAGTTGTTGTTCGAGGTAAGGATTCATGGGGAATGTCATTAGTACACCTATTGCTTGATTGGCTTCCATGATTGATCCAACTGATGATTGATCTACTTGTGTTTGTTGATATAGACTTGTGTTAGAACTTCCTTAGTACCCACTGCTCTACCTACTAGTCAGCAGTCACCATCTGATCATGATGCACCTTTTGTATTTGTTAAATTGTAGATTTGTTAAACGATTATAAGATATAAAAAAATTGAATTTTCTTCTTACGATAGTTGTTTCATTACTTTTGCTTAATTATTTGGTCTAATGGAATTAAACATCAATAGTTATTGACTAAACTATCTTTCAATAAAAAACATCAAACACGGCTACAACATGTAAAATGTATAAATTAAAAACATTACAAATACTTACTAGTGACAAAAATATCTTTTTCAAATGGTATATAAACATCAGCACTTGATACAGAAAACACACTCTAGTCATTATTTGATGGCAAACTACGAAACTGATAAAAAGAATAATACAGTTTCATTTGAACCCGAATCGTACCAAAGTGAAATTGCTCAGCTCATTTCAACCATGATGCTATGTTCGGTTTGTAAATTTATTAAGTTTCTTTTATAAGACATGGTATTATGCTAACCAGGAAGAAATAAAGCTGCTAGAATAAACAGACTTAAAACAAGCACAAGTGTCACCAAATGCGGTTCATCATATAATCAATCATATTCAAACCACTGGAGTTAACAGCGGCTTCTTGTTAAAGTAAGCCTCTAGGTTCCCAATTACAAGATCAGCCATCACATTTCGAGTTTCCACAGTGGCACTCCCCACATGCGGCAAGAGGACTACGTTATCAAGACCAAACAGCTCCTCAGGCACATGCGGCTCATTCTCAAACACATCAAGACCTGCACCAGCTATCCTACCTTCAACAAGAGCAGACACCAATTCACGTTCATCTACATGTGGGCCCCTGCCAATGTTAATGAGAAAGCCCTTGGGACCTAGTGCATTCAAGACTTCACGGTTGATAATGTGTCTGGTTTCTTCTGTTAACGGGCAAGCCACAATGAGAATCTGACAATCAGAAGCCAATTCAACGACACTGGGAAAGTACTTGTATTTTGATCCTGGTTTTTCTGATCTGGAGTAATAACTAATGGGACAGTTAAATGCTTCGGCTCTCTTAGCAATTGCTGAGCCAATTCTGCCCAAACCGATGATTCCAACTTTTTTGCCGCTGAACTGCAATGATCACAGGTAAAAAGATGAAAACAGGTAGTCCATATTTGTGTGTTTTCTTGGGCATTATTTAAGTTATAAAAAAACAATAACTTTTAATGATTGAGTGGTCAGCCACGTATACACAGGGAAGTGAAAGGGAAATATAAAGTTCAGTAAATCATAATCAAAACTAAAAACTCTGTCATCTAGTATAAGCACCTTTTTGCGAGTACAGGATGAATATGGGACCCCGAGAGCATGTCTTGAATTCTAGTTCTGCTAATACGGGTCAGCCGATGACTTAAAATTAACTGCTTTTATTAAAAATATCATTCAACTGCTAGCACTCCTTATCATGTTAACACTAAGAAGTTTGATGCAAATTTGAGGTAAACTAACAGCAACTTAAAGCCACATTCATATGCCAGCTTAACTTAACCAATTTCCGCACAATACAAATCGATAGATTCATCATACACCACTTTTTGTGTGTATGCATACAGATTATCTCATTCTTAACCACTCCTAAGCTTAACTAGTAGATTTTTCAACAGCACGGATGCGAACATACTTACATACTAATGCACCTTAATTTGAACTTAAGTACGCAATGTATAACGATCAACAACAGTAAGTATTACTCCAATTAAGTAAATAGCATACGAAATAATCAATCTAACAATTACGATTTAAATCAGACCTTAGTAGTCAATTTGAAGTCACCTTTCTTCCACAATCCAGCCCTAACATAGCGATCACACTCACAAATCTGTCTCAACGTAGCTAAAATCAATCCAATTGCTAAATCAGCCACGTCATCAGTCAACACATCAGGTGTATTCGTAACCCTAATTCCTTTCTCCTTACAATACCCTAAATCAACCTTATCTAACCCCACGCTGTAACTCGATACGATCTCCAAAGCCGGTAACGAGTCGATTAACTCCCGGTCCGCACCGATGTTGGAGTTTCCGACGACTGCTCGGATTGAACCGGCGTTTTCTTTGAAAAAGTCGGTTTTTTGAGATACGTTCCATAATCGGAACAGATTGAATCGCTTATCGAGCTGTTGTTCGAGGTAAGTGGAGGTTGGATACGTCATCAGTACGCCGATGGCTTCCATGGATTGGTAGTTGGTTGGTTGACTGGCTAGTAACGGGATTCAGGGTGTACGAGAGATAAGCTAACGGCGTTTGGCTAATTCGGAATATCAACTTATTTCTTTTTATATAAAATACACTTTATGTTAATATCATTCACACTTTATGTTAATAAAATATGGGTTAAGTTTAACAATAATATATAGATTTAAAATAGCTCCATAATTTTAGTGTTGTGTGAGGTTAGACAGCGGTGGTTGGGCGATTTTTATTGAAAGTGTCTGGTCCTTTTATTTTTATAAGACACTCAAGTGATTAATATTTTGACGTTATGTATTCATTTGTTGATTTTTATTTTCTGGGATAACAAAAAGGAATTATTGTGTATAGAAAATGGACATGGATACTTACAAACGTAACTAGACACCATGCAATGGAACAATTGGACTGCAATAATTTAAACTAATTAATATAATCTAAATCTAAATGTTACACATATATATTTAACCCATTTGAACTTGTAAATCAAGATGAATAAGTAGCTTCATGAATGTTGGTTAAAGCTTTGCAATATTTATTATATGATTATATCTTAATTTTTTATATAAATAAAGCAACAGTCATAGTTGTCGTTAGATTGTCGAGATATAACTATTACTATAACTAATATATATGTGTACTCAAATAACAATGTATATAAGTGGCAAAATAAATGGGTCGGGTTGGATCACGGTCTAGATGGGTCATTTAAAAGGATGAGTCTAAACAGGTCCGGATCAAATGGGTCTCAGGTCGGGTCGGGTTATCGAGTTTTTATCAAACTTTTTTTTTTAATTTGAGTAAAAAATGAAAAAAAATGAAATGAGGTGAATTTTGTTTACCCATTTACACCCGTCTTGATCCGTTGGTTAATTGTTATTTAATTAGAGGTTGCATTGAAAAACCCATTTAGACCCATCCAAAAAATAGGAAGGAGACCCAACATACCCACCCCCTTCTAAATATTAACCAAATTGACCAATAATTAACCAATGACCTCTATCTATGACTCTGAATATTAATTGAGGTAAAATTATATGAGAGTCAAAAAATTTAAACTGTAATTAATTACTTTTTTATTCACCCGTTCATCTTCAAACAATCGTAAAGATAGCTCAAATAAAACTGTTAATAGAACTTTTATTTTAAAATCTTCTAACATTTTCATCGTTTGGTTCATTGAAATTTAAAAAAATGACGATGACATTTTATCATTTATGATGACAGAAATTCCACAGCTCAAAAAGATCCAAAATTAATGTGGTATATATCAATTTACCCTTCAAAAATGTACTTTCCTTTTTTCCATTCTCCAACCTCCATGCAAACCACGATCTTTCCATCCCCTTACTAACAATCATCTGCATTTTTATTTCTCCTTGCAGAAATCATTTCCTTAAAACACATACTAAACCGGCTTAAATTTCATCCGTTTCCCTCTTTTTTCATCGAATTTCTTTATAGAAAATAAAAAAAGTAATTAAATCATTCAACCTCTTGGCCGGTTTGTCTTCATTTCATCATATAAACCTCGCTGCTCGAATTCAAAATGGTTCGAGCAGCTGAGGAAGATCAAAATGTGAACTCTGGACCAGGTGATGAAGTTGGCACCACAAACGTAAATGACAACAAATGCTTAGATATGGAGATGATGAAGGAAAAGTTCGCGAAATTGCTCTTAGGTGAGGATATGTCTGGTGGAGGAAAAGGCGTTTCATCCGCTTTGGCTTTATCAAATGCCATAACAAATCTAGCAGGTAACACACAGTTATTTATGTTTACCACATTATCTAGATTATATACGTTTTAGCTTTTTGGATGTAAAATTAATTTTCGTTCTCAATTCAATGAATTTAGCTTCTGTTTTTGGGGAACAATCACGATTGGAACCCATGCCACCGGAAAGAAAAGCAAGGTGGAGAAGGGAAATGGATTGGTTATTATCTATTACCGATCACATTGTCGAATTCGTGGCCTCAAAACAAAACACTAATGGTGTAAACATGGAGGTAGCCATTCTCTTTATATTTAAATTATGTAATTATAATTCTATATAAACTGTTCTTTTATTATAAATGAGACAGAGATTTTATGTATGATTTGGGTTCAATACCAACATTTATTAAGTTGTCAATGCATACAGGTAATGGTTACAAGGCAGCGAAGCGACCTTCATATGAACATTAAGGAAGCTTGACGCAATGCTCATTGTATGATTACGAGCCATATTAGTAATTCCACTATCATAGGTGATATTGGTGAAAACTGATATTGTAGAGGTGGCAAATTTGACCCATGGTGGGTAAAATCAAAGTATTAGCTAGAATGTAACAGGTTGAACAGGGTAGTCAATAAAACGTCACCAAAGTGTATTTTCAGCGCATAATACCTACTAAATCTCTGTATATTGATTTGCTATCGTAATCATATACATCAAAAGACTTATTTACGAAAGACAAAGTTATTTTGAGCAAAACATGTTTCTGATAAAAAGTGTCCTGGCTTGTTTCAACCCTAATAAACAGTTGTGTTTTGAAGTGTGTACCAACCTGGGAACCTACCCGTTTTGCCACTTCAATGATATTTTTTACATTATCTGTTATCTATGTGTCAATATGAATTGTGATGATGACCAGGATTGCCTAGATAACTTCAAAGGTGATCATGAGTTTACGTATGCATCTAAAAATGATAACGAAGCAAAAAGCATGAAAAAGAGGGAAGAGGATAAATGGTGGTTACCGACTCCAAAGGTTCCTCCTGATGGTTTATCAGACGTTGCAAGGAAATGGTTGCAGTTTCAAAAAGACTCGGTTCACCAAGTGCTCAAAGCAGCCCTGGCCATTAATGCCCAAATTCTTATGGAGATGGAGGTCCCAGAAAGCTATACCGAAACCCTTCCAAAGGTATATTATATCAAAATATTAATCCTATAGACTGTTACTGTAGTAATACTATTTTGTAATCGTTATTAACATATTAATAATTATCTGAAAAGAAATGTTAGTGGGTCAACCTGGCCCGTACCAAAAGGTCCGTTTCTACCCCAACCCATAAGTCCATAATCCGCCCGTAAAAGATTGAGTCTTGATGATGTATGTTTCCTTGTTGATTATGACAGAATGGGCGTGCAATCTTGGGAGACAATACATACAAAAGTATAACCGTTGAGCACTTTGATCCAGAGAGCTTCCTTTCATCTATAGATTTGACCACAGATCATAAAATTGTTGACCTCAAGAGTAGAATCGAGGCGTCTGTAGTGATATGGAAAAGAAAGATGACTGCTAAAGATGGACGGTCTGGATGGGGTTCAGGGGTGAGTTTGGAGAAGAGAGAACTTTTTGGAGATAGAGCAGAGACGATTTTACTAATACTTAAACAACGTTACCCTGGGATTCCTCAAACTACACTAGAAATCAGCAAAATTGAACATAACCGAGTAAGAAATTTCCAAACTCATATATGGAATTATGAAATTAGCCTAAAGATCAATAGAAGAATGCTAAAGTTTCATACTTTTGTTACTTTTTTTAATGTACAGGATGTCGGACTTGCTATTCTTGAGAGCTATTCAAGAATTCTAGAAAGCTTGGCTCATAAAGTATTATCACGTATAGAAGACGTACAACATGTAGATGCTCTTACGCAAAGTCCTTCTTCACGGAGTTTGAAAATGAACTCTCTTAGAGATTCATCAAGAATGTCAACATCAGGTAAATTCGAGTTTGGTCATAAGCGCAAAGTTTGTACTTAATTTACCATGTCAAAATTGTTGAAAGAAGTAGGCATCAATACTATAAAAATAATTCTTGAAGTAGGAACCAAACGTAATTACAAGTTGTGGCAAAGATACAATTCAAACATACTAAATAATGAATTGTTTGTCGATGTTGTTGATCAGACTAGATTTTGCCACGTGGACCAAGCTTCGGTTTCTGTTGTGGGCCCCTGACAATCGGCAACACGTCTCCTGTTGCAGTGGAGCTGAAGTAAGCAAGGGTAGAACCACCTCCTAGTAACAAGAACTTGAGTAGCAATCCTCTCTTGGTAAAAGGTGCAGCGAATGTCTCGAAAAACTTGCTCTGCAATCAAATGTACATCATCATAAATCAGGAGATTATTCCGTAGTGTACAATACTGTAGTACAATACAGCAAAGTGAAAACAGTCCATATACAATATATCTTATTTTCGCGAACTTTGGATGTATAGTTACTCATACATACCTGGAGAGGGTTGTAAGGTGAAGGAGCATCAGAACCATAAACATCCCATTGACCAGTAGTGTTGCCCAAATCTTCCAAATCAAAGTATACACTCTTGTCACCATATTTAGCCACCACAGCTCCAGTCCTGTTCAACAACCGGAAATCATTTGACCCATTCTCTAGGTAACATTTTAAAGGGTACATGACACATAAAGGTACTAATGCAAATTTCTTAGTGTGATATATGGGATATACCCAAATTATTAAAGAATATAGTTAGTGTAGGGGTGTTCAAAATATTCTGAAACCGGAAAACCGAATCGAAATCCGGTTGAATTGAACCGTATTTTGGTTAACCGATCCGATGTTTTTTCATTTTTCGGTTTCGGTTAACCGAACCGGTCAGTTTTCGGTTTTTCAGTTTCGGTTCATGATTTTGGAATAAACATGATAAACGGTTAACCGAAAAAACCGAAAATATTATATATAGTTTTTAATATATATATATACATTGTATATGTTATATTCATATATAGATTTACACTTTTATTTTGAATGAATCATTTATATCTCTTTCCCACTCATTTTAATGTAATATAGCAATTTAATATGGGCATAATATTGTAATTACTACTACTTAGTTCTAAATATATTTGAATGAATAACGTACGTCTAACATTAATACACAATTATAAATAGTAAAATGGTTATCGTTTGATACATTTATCATCAATATATCTAAATATAGTAAATACTTATTAATAAATGTATATTTATGTGTTACTAATTACCTTTTAAATAAGTTTTAATTAATAATTAATAAATGGTTAATTTAGTTAACCGATTAACCGAACCGAAAAATTGATTAATCGATTTTCGGTTAACCGAAATTTTCGGTTTCGGTTTAGGTTTAAGAATATGGCGAACCGACCGGTTAACCGTCCATGAACACCCCTAAGTTAGACCCTAAGTTAGTGTGTGATTTAGTACTAACCTGTAAGAAGTGGGTTTGAGGGTGTGGCGAGAAGGCTTGAGGTTGAGCTTGGTTCCGGTGAGGGAACTGCCACTGAGGCCCTTGATGGCGGTGGTTGTTGGTGCGAAGGTTGCAAGAGATGCCATTGCTTCAATAAAAACAGAAGCTCTGACAAACTAATATGGATATAATAAATGTGAATTGATGATAATGGTATGATGAATCAAGTTTTGATGGATGATTATGAAGAGTATATGGAATGAAGTTGAAGAAAGGAAGTATGGTGTGGTGGGGTCATTTGATTTAGTTGCATGGACGTTAGGATGCCATGTCGGATATTTGGTCTTTAAACAAAGATATGGTATTCACTCAACTTGGAGATGGGATTGGTTCAAGTTGGATAAGGCTATCTTAATATGGTGAGGGTAATTTTTGAATCAAATGAATCCGAAATAGGTTCCGACCTGATATAAACCGGCTTATATCCGTGACTCATATATGGTAATTATTTCTGGCCGTTTTAAGTGACAAACAGTTTTAGAAAAGTAAAAAAGATTCGTTACAAATCAGGGGTATAATTGAGTTGAGTCGATTAGAAAAATCGAAGTTTGAAAGTTGACTCAAGCTCGATCGAGCTTGTATTTTCTTGCTTGAGCTCCAATCGATTAATAAACCGATACTTTCGAGCTTGGATCGACTCGATTATCGATATATAAATTTTTATATAAAATAATATAGAATCAATATTAATAAACTCAATACTTTCAAGTGTAACTCGACTTGACTCGATACTTCCATGCTTGTCTCGAATTGAAGTTTATTAAATAATACGGTAAATAATCAAATATGTTACTATAAGGTAAAAAATGTAATATTATGTAAGCTCCTCTAGGTTCGCAAGCTGCGAACCTCTCGAGCCGAATATTTTAATACACGAACTTGATTCGAAGCTTTGTCAAGTAACTCGACTCGTACCGAGTCAATCTTGAATATTTCATGAGTCAGACTCAAGTAGCTCATGTGTGATCTCGTGTCCTTTACACCCCTGTTATAAACCAATAATATTTAGTTAACGACATCCGTTGACATGTTTTTACCTTAAAGTCGTTTATAACCTTTGGACTCTCGAGAGTCTTCAATAAACCTAGTAAGCATGATCAACGGCTATCAAGAAACAAGCGCTACGTGTCACAATCTCACACCAACAGCCTATATCATAACACAAAATAGACCACCAAACACCGGAACACAAAAACCCAATCCCCAAAATTGCATAAAACAATCATCATCTTCATTTCTTATCCAGATACCCACAATGTCTCTTCTTCGATTTCAACTCCCAATTTCCCAATTCAAAACCCTAAATCTCACAACCCCTTTCCTCCATGGCACCACCACCATCAAACAGACCACCACCGTCAACAACAACCACCACAACCGTCCCGCTTACCTCCCACCAATTCGCGCAATGAGATCACTTCAAGGCCGTGTAATCTGCACCACAAATGATAAAACCGTTAACGTTGAAGTTACGCGTTTGGCGCCTCACCCGAAGTACAAACGTAGAGTAAGGAAGAAGAAGAAGTTCCAAGCACATGACCCTGATAATCAGTTTGAAGTTGGGGATTTGGTTCAGCTTGAGAAATGTAAACCGATTAGTAAGAAGAAAACGTTTCTTGCTGTTCCGGTACCTAAACGGAATAGCAAGAAGCAGACGAATGAAGAGCTTGGGATTCCGTTGGAATCTGAGTCTGCTACTGAGCAAGTTTAGGTTTGTTTATTAACTGGAAATTAAGTGTTTTGTTATGAGAGGTTGTATTGTTTTGTTCAATTGTGATCCGAACTTCATTGTGTTTGATCAAATGAAACACCTTTACTGTTACTTTTTGGTTATAATGGATTTAATCGTTCGTAATAGATATGGATGTCAGGTGTTTGATTAAATGCCTCAGAGAAGATTTCAATGAATCTTTGAAAATCACTACGATTATATGATTGTACGTAGTATGAATGTAGTTAATTTGATCAGTGTTGTATATCTCATCATACTAAAACACAAACACCTAGCAGGATGCTGGTATGGATTGACCCAATCCAGTTAAGTTACGGGTTCACGAGTCTCTTATCCATTCTCGTTCAATCATGAAGTCACTTGCTTTGTTAGGGCCGATATCAAGGAGAAATGTTAATATGGCGTTTATTCTCATATGGAAATTAGTTTATGGCACCATCCAAATGGAAGTTTTCGACACATTATTATCACGATTTGTCTCTAGAAACAAACACTTATTGGCATATCTGTTGCAACTCGTTTTGCATTCAACTTGTCACAACAAAGTTATCCAAAATGTTAGAATGGCAATCCATTAAGTGACCAGCGTTATTACCGATTGTGATCACTCCTCAAAAACTGGACGCTTCAAATGATCAAACACGAACAAGTGAACATATTACTTTACTTGAACACATAAGTGGTTGAATACTGAAGATCACGAACTGTTACCCCGCATGATATAATAACAATTAACAATAGCAACATCAAAGTTAGGCGTGGTAGTGACGAATCTTTCATTCAATTGTTACATATTTTATACTTGTGTTTCTAACTTATACACAATGAATAATGGAGTATATTATTTTATCCTATAGTATTTACATTTATTTTAAGTTTTACTGCCAATAGCATTTACGGAGTATCATCTTTTGTTAAAAATGAAATTAGTAAAGCGAAATCGATGAAATAATTAATGATATAATAATATAATCAGTAATAGAATATGTGATTAAGAATCACTTTATTCGAATCATAAGTTTTAGATCAAACAAATTAAAATAACTAAATCTCGCGTGATATCATGAACAACACTTGAAATACACAAAATCAAATATAGTTAAAAACATCAAATATAATTAAAAACACGGTCCATGTCATATTTAATCTTTCATATGTTTGATCTAACACATGATTTACACAGTTTTGCAAAAATGTATTATTCGAATATTCGAAATAGCACATGAATGTAACCTTATCTAAAAATGGAAATGAAACTTTATACTACTGTATTCTGTAGCTAATTTGACCAAGAAAATTCAAAAATAAGAATTAAATTATGCGAATACCTCAATTAAAAATCCATAAAATGTTTAAAAGTCATTGTGGAGATGCGGGGGATCGAACCCCGTGCCTCTCGCATGCAAAGCGAGCGCTCTACCATTTGAGCTACATCCCCATTTTGTCATATTGATTAATCTTTTTTATATTTGATTATATGAATGCTCAAACGCCTTTCGTTGGACAGACTGTTTGCTGACTATGAATCACCGAATAGAAGTTGCTGTTTTTCTTCTGCCATTCATTGTTGCACTCTACCTACAGGTTAAACCAAACTCTAAATCTACGTGTCATCGAGATTCGTGTTTCATCCCGTTTATCTCGCATTTCATTCCCGCGAAATCTGATCTCGACACTTGTTCACAACCTTCCGATTCGATTCAATATATATTAAAGTACGTATCTGAATCCCTGCTTCACAATTTATTTACTAAATTAAGTAATAAACCCTAGATCTGTGCGACAGTTGTCACTACATGCTTAAATTTGTTTTTCCGTATGAAATTCATGATTCGATGTTGATGATGGATTAGTACTGGTTTAACTTTTGCAGGTTTTTTTTTGATGCATTTGATCTCATATGAATTCAGCAACTGGAAATTATAATAGGGATTAGGTAAAAAATATGGCTTGGTTCAGTGGGAAGGTTTCATTAGGGAACTTTCCTGATTTTTCTGAAGCTGTTAGCAAGATTAGTGAGAGTGTTAAAACTATCGAAAAGAATTTCGATAACGCACTCGGCTTGGATGAGAACAATCCTGATGCTGCTGCTTCTTCTTCTTCAACCTCTCAAGGTAAACTTACCGACACAAATCTTGTAGCTTCACACGAATTGGCCCATTTTCCTATTAATTGATTGATTTTGAGCAAATTACAATAGAATGTATACAACTTTACAAGCTCTGCTAATGTAACTGAAACTTAAAAAGTCATATTCTAATGTAATTAGCCCACACTGTATTATATGGGAAGTTGCAAATTTGACTAATGTATATTTAAAAACTAATGCTTGGAAAGCTTAACACTTATACTATAACATTTTTTTAGTTCGATACATACAATACCAAAATTGGATACTTTATGATGTATTTAACCCGAATTGTATTATACGGTACATTATGAGTTGATTATTTATAGAAGGTGGGATATGCTATGTGTTTCTGTTTGATGATGCTGGATGTGAGTATATTGATTGATTGTTTACTAGGAGGTTCAGGGTTATGGTCTACGGATATAATGTCTTTTATGGGTCAAAAAGATGATGATAATGATGATGATGATGATGATGTCAAGTCATCTGAAAAAATCGAATCCTCAGAGAAACATCCATCTCCAAGTCCTCCATCATCTTCTCGGGAACACGAGACGGCTGAGGATGATGATCAAGTTGATTCTACCTATGAACATGGAGAAGCAAATGTTGAAACTTTGAAGCCTGAAGAGGATCATGATCACCCCTCGGAAACAAATAATTTTGTTTCAGAGGAAGCAGATGCCGGAATTGAAATATCGGCCGAAAAAGATATTGTTATTGATAAAAAAGTAGACGAGATTGTTGACAGCCCACTGGAAACACATATTGCACTTTCTGAAGAAGCAGAGAGTATCGTTGAAAAACCAGTTATTAGTGTATCTGAAGAACCGATTGTCGATCATGCTGAGCAACAACAGGACACCTCGGAATCTGACTCTTTAAAAGATTCTGGAACACCTGAACACGAGTCGGCTATTCCTGAAGATCAAGTTTCCGGTGTTGCCACTGAGTCAAATGAGGGCGGTCCAGCTTTTTATTTTCAAAAGAATGAAGATGAACCAGAGAGACAAGAAGAAGAGTCTACGCTGGCAATTCCTGCAGTTGAAACTGAATCTGCCACATCAAATGATGCTTCTGAGATGGTTGCAAATGAAGGCGACACAAGTGCTAACATTCACTTAGTGGAGCAGTCAACTAGTGAAGATAAAACTAACATAAACGTACACGGGACAAGTTCGGGAAGAAGTTTGTCAGATAATGAAGATTTAGGGGTTGAGCTGGAGAAGGTGAAGAAGGAGATGAAATTGATGGAAACTGCACTTCTAGGAGCTGCTAGACAAGCTCAGGTACATAAATATTAGGCATTTGCCATTGAATAAAAAATCATCTGATGGAAACAATATTCATTAGAAAATTTTGTAACTTCATAAACCATTTTTTTATTTGTCTTGCCAGGCAAAAGCCGATGAAATTGCAAAGCTGATGAATGAAAATGAGCGGCTGAAGGCTTTACTCGAGGATCAATTAGTAAGTACAATTTTATATCTTTTAATATGGATGTGATTATGCATGATTACATTCAAATATCAAATTGCTGATTGTCTATGCTTTGTAGATGCTTCTTCACTTCGTTATATATCCTATCAGTGTCTTCGTTTAGCGTATCTTCCTGCAGAGAATGTGCCAATGTGAATTATAAGTTCTTAGATAATTCACAATAATGTGTCTTCTTATGGTTGCATTATAAAATATAATTGCATCCATTCTTTAAAGGGTTAAGAGTCTAAAAATCTATCAAAAGTACCTAAAATTCTATTGTAGTCCAATTTTCAAAGTTTATATTGTATGTATCAAACATTCAAACTTTTAGTTATTGCTATTATATGTATCTGGCTGGTTTTGAGGACGTAGAAACTTATATGGCAGCCAAGTCTGCAAAAAATAATAATAAAGTTCATGTTACCTGATGAATAAGTCGCCGACTCTCCGTAGAATAGCGATAGTAATAGCACCTTTTAAATTTGGAAACTTTCGAAACATTTCCAGACACTATTCCCTTCTCTAAATTGTGTGAGATTTGTATAAACTAAGATCCTGTTTTGTAGTTCATATTTTCTTTGCAGTCTAATTGTTTGCAATGTTAAACAGAAAAAGTCAAACGAAGCTGAAGTTGAGTCTTTAAGAGAAGAGTATCATCAAAGGGTTTCAACTCTTGAAAGAAAGGTAAAGTCTTTGTATAACTTAAATATTGTTTAATTCTGTAACATTTATCAACATTGTATCTTCGTTGCCGAATATTAATCTCAGCGTAAATTTTTTATCATCCAGGTTTATGCTCTCACAAGAGAAAGAGATACCTTACGTAGAGAGCAAAACAAAAAGAGTGATGCCGCTGCTCTTTTGAAGGAAAAAGATGAAATCATTACTCAAGTTATGGCAGAAGGTAAGATCTCGAATATTTTTTTGACTAGTAACATTTTATTTTGGTGTTCGTCATTTCACACGTGCAATTATGAAATTTCTCATAACTTCTAGTAATCTCTGGATACGAAGTTATGATATTGTTCCTTTTCGTTTATTTAGGTGAAGAGCTTTCAAAGAAACAAGCTGCTCAAGAATCGACGATTAGGAAACTACGTGCACAGGTATGATTTTCTTTAGAAGCCAAAACTGCCTACATTGCATTTATTTCTTATGTGAATTTTTCTTTTGGGTGAACGCTAGATCCGAGAGTTTGAAGAAGATAAAAAGGGATTGACTACAAAGCTGCAGGTAATTTATATTCGCTAATCTTTGTGAGTAACTAATAGTTGTAGATGGTTTTCCCAAATGCACATTGTAGGGTTACTATGAATTACATCCCTCAATTACGATGGTTTATTCTACTGATATAAACCATTCTCCTTGTGCTACTATTTCACATGCCGTCCTCTTTTTCAAGAAAATATGTTTCGTTCTTTACCATGTTGAGATATGATATGCTGTTTTTAAACAAAACACCACGGGGCAAAATGGACACATTTTTGGTGCAGGTTCTAAACGGTCAGGTCAGGTTGACCCAAACATAATTAGTTTTGTGAGATATGTCATATGATTACAACAAGTATATTAACACATTTGCGTTAAAAATACATTATGGGCAACTGACGACCCATTTGATCTGTTCGTTGCATTCTTTTGTAGCTGTTATATTCGGTTTACTCATTAGACTCGTTAAAGATAAAAACATAACCTGAACTGACCCATTATTTAATTTGACGGGCTGGATTTTCCACTTCTAATTGTATCTATGATTTGAGTAACTTGTTAGGCTGAAGAAAACAAGGTAGAAAGTATAAAGAGGGACAAAGCGGCTACAGAAAAACTGCTTCAAGAAACAATAGAGAAAAACCAGGCTGAGTTTGCAGCTCAAAAGGAATTCTATACGAATGCATTGAGTGCAGCTAAGGAAGCTGAAGCATTAGCAGAGTCACGAGCAAATGATGAGGCCAGAATTGAATTAGAGAGTCGTTTGAAAGAAGCTGAAGAACGCGAAGCTATGCTTGTTCAAACTTTAGAAGAATTAAGACAAACTCTGAGCAGAAAGGAGCAGCAGGTTTGCATTTTTACCGGTAGAATTATTTCTATATTTTTTAAATTAATTTCATAATTTGCTTATTATTGTGAATTTTGTCGATGCAGGCTGTTTTTAGAGAAGATATGCTAAGGAGAGACATCGAGGACCTTCAAAAACGATACCAAGTGTGTATTGCTTCCATAAATAAACCCCCCCTACTTTTTCATCTTCTGTTTGAAGTCTTCCTAATACGGTGTATTTATTAACTGATAACTATGTATTGTTGTCTCCAGGCAAGTGAGCGTCGATGTGAAGAGTTGGTTACACAAGTTCCTGAATCTACTAGACCTCTTCTAAGGCAAATTGAGGCTATTCAGGTTTGTTTGCGTTTACACATTGTTTCACCCGGACACTGTTTTGTCCACTTTTTTATTAGTCTTAAATACTCAATGCACCATTTCAATACAATACGAATTGAACATTTGAATAAAGTGAAAAATCCACTTTGGGCGACTTTTGACTGGTTCTGCTCACTTCACCATTACTTTTGTTAGCTACTTCTATTTATTCATTTTGCTGTGACATAAATGTGTAAAGATGGTCCAAACAAACGTATGAACAAGTACTTGGGTGTTGCAGTAATACTGTAGCCTTTACATTTGATAGTTCTTTTATTTATTTAAGTCCTTTATATGATTGGTAACAGGAAACAACTGCTAGAAAGGCAGAAGCGTGGATTGCTGTGGAGAGATCACTAAACTCGCGCCTGCAGGAAGCAGAGGCCAGAGCTGCAGGAGCAGAAGAAAGAGAGCGTTCTGTTAATGAACGATTATCACAAACATTATCTCGTATAAATGTGCTTGAAGCTCAGGTTTGTTACTGTTAAAAGCTTACATTAGTAATACTAGTACTTTAATAACAGTAACAATAGTCTAGTAGTAGTAATAATAATAATAATAATAACAACAACAATAATTATAATAATAATAATAATAATAATAATATTAATAATATTAATAACTGTAATTCTTTGCAGATATCATGTTTGCGTACAGAGCAAACGCAACTAGCGAGATCCCTTGAAAAAGAAAGACAGAGAGCGGCAGAAAGTAGGCAGGATTACCTGGCACTAAAAGAAGAGGCTGATACACATGAAGGTCGTGTGAATCAGCTTCAAGACACGATACGGGAACTCAAACAGAAACATAAGCAAGAGCTCCACGAAGCATTGACACACCGTGAACTTCTGCAGCAGGTATCATTCATCTTGTCATTATAACTAGTCCTTATGATAATATGTTCTTAAAACAATCTGATTATGAGCTGTGTGCCTTTTGTTTGAAGGATATTGAACGTGAAAAAACTGCACGTTTGGAACTAGAAAAGGCAGCTCATATTCAATCTTCTACCATTCCTGAGCGATTTCCAATAGCCAGAACAAAGTCTACATCTGAGAATGGTAAAGTAGCTATAACTGTGTTATGCACTATACGTCTTTTTTCCTACGTCTGACTTATTTGAATTTCCTATATATGGTTAACTTTTTGTGTGCAGGTCTAAGTCGCAGACTCTCGAGTGCTGGCAGTTTGAGTAGTATGGAGGAAAGTTTTTATTTGCAAGCATCTTTGGACTCATCTGATACTCTTTCTGAAAGAAAAAATCCCGAAGATCCTACAATGAGTTCATATTATCTAAAAAGCAAAACACCAAATGCATTTGAAGCTGCTCTTCGACAAAAGGAGGGTGAACTTGCATCTTACATGTCCAGACTGGTATATATTTCACATCTATTCTAAAACTAATAAGTAATAACATATATTTGTATTTCTAAAACATCAAGATTTTAGTAACAATATATATTTTATATTAATTTATGACATATTGCTGATTAAATGTTAGGCGTCCATGGAATCCATTCGAGACTCTCTTGCTGAGGAGTTGGTTAATATGACTGCAGAGGTACTTTTATACAATCTAGTCGTTATGCTCTTTCACTTGTACACACCTGACAACAGGTGTTGCACATTAATATTCATTGTGGAATATGAATTGTTGTGCAGTGTGAAAAATTACGGTCAGAAGTTTCTCAGCTGCCTGGCATGAAGGCGGAGCTGGAAGCATTACGACGCAGGCACGCTGCTGCATTGGAGTTGATGGGTGAACGGGATGAGGAGGTATATATGGGAGACTTGTGTCACGAGTCATTTGTTAATATGTTCTGGTTGACCAACAAATAACTTTTGGCCCAATTCCGTTCTTAATAACCCTATAAATAATCAATGAATTAAACTTGGTTATATGCATTATAAGTAGACTTTGGCTGATTAACCTGTTTGACCCATTTGAGATGAGACACAATCCAATTTGACCCATTCGTAGGTAGAATGGGTTGAAAGTGCCACCTCTACTTCTTCACTATGGCTTTACATGACCCAATCCTGAAGTATTGTTTTGTTTAGCTTGAAGAGCTTCGGGCTGATATTGTGGACTTGAAGGAGATGTATAGAGAACAAGTAAACATTCTTGTAAATAAGGTATTTATCGGCAATCAAGGTTACGAATTATATAATAGCACATTCCTAGCGAGTACTTTGAGTTCAAGAAAAATTTGTCTAATTTGCTCAGATTTTGTCTGATGTAGATTCAGGTGTCGAGTTCATCAATTGGTACTGCCTAAAGGAGGATGAAATTGCTATAGAGTGCGATCTTGTAGCCGCAAAATACTTACTATACACTATTATAGGAAATTACCCTTTTTCCTTTTTTTCCCCATTGGTGGATGATATTGTATTTGCAGAATGATACTAAATTACTAATGTCTTGTGATGAGTCTAAAAGAGCTTTTTGTAACTTCCATTGATTTAAAAAGATAAATAATATAAGATGAATTTTGTTTTCTGATTTATCATTTGAGTGCAGATTCCTTTTTGTCTTCGGCATGAGTTTTAAATACATCTATCATTTTTCTAATTGAAATTATTGTAAAAAGCCAAATACATCGGAGAAATAAGCATGGTACTCCTGTGGTGGCAGACAATATTGGAGCACTAGAGACCCGACCCTAATAATATGATAATATACTTTTGCTATATAATGGTTTTAACCAAAATGCAAAGGTAATTACAAAAGTCTAGGAGGATCTGGAATATTAGTAAAGAAGTGTTTTAAGGTAGGAACAACTGATTGTTAATAAAAGGGATATTTAAGTTTTTAGGTCAAATGTTTGGCAGATTCAAAGGATTAAGATATCCACTTTGCTAGTTGGTGGACATGACCAATTGACCACACACAAAATCACCACAATGTTTAAGTTTCACTTAAAACCCCTATAACTATAGCCTATATGAATCTTGATCCCCTAATTAGTAAAGTGACAATCATATGTCTTAGTGAAAAATTCTGAAAATCTTGATTAAAGTGACAATCATATTCTGAAAACCTATGGAAGTGAATATGATATTAACTTATTTATAATATGTTGTTGTAAGTATTGTTAATTAAATGAACACATCTTACTTAGTATACAAAAACTATATATGGATACTTAATTATATTATCTCTATAGTATATACACTATACACCATAGCACCAACACACCAAACTGAAAGGTTTTGAAAAATCCTCGGTCATGGAATTCGTTATGATATTGTGACTCTAAGGTACAACTATCACGCATAAGTGCATTCAAACAAATATGTATTAAGGCTTCAAAAACTAACTTCTTAATGTCGTCATGTTCATGTATGCATTATATCATATCTATAAAATCAAAGCTTGATTATTCAAGTCGAAATAGAGTACATTTTAATAACTGAACTCTAATTAACATAAAAAATAAAAATAAAATAAAAATCCAATGAGCGTACTTTTTATTACCTTTCCGTTACATATGTTTCATTTGATTGTCAAATATTTACACTATAACCAAATGTACATGAGTCATTTTATTTAGATAATATGATAAATTGTTAAATGCCCTCTTTTAATCAAAACAAACACTGCCCATTAGTTTTTTACTAAACTTTTTTTCATTATGTGGGGCTGTAAATGAATGAGGCTGAACTTTTGGGGGTCTACATGAAACTATCCATACAGTCTAGTTTAAAAAACAAGAAACATCTTAAAAGTGGACATTATTACACGTCAGCATTTCATGTTTTTTTAACCTTTTTATTTACTCATCACATATTTAATGACGGCTTAATCGGTTAATCCGTTTATTTTCTTCATACGAAACATACAAATTACAAAAGTATATACCCTCTCTCTCTCTCTCTCTCTCTCTCTCTCTCTCTCTCATCTTTATAACATTTCAAACACACACTCAACTCTTCTTCTCTCTCTAAACCTAAACATTAAAGGGTTTCTCTCACTAAAATTTCCAAACATCATCCACAAAGTTGAAACCTTTTTAGTTAAATTATCATCAAGACTTCAAGATCTTTTATGGGTTGTCCATCTATTTTGATTTCTTACAAAACCCATGAACAACTTCAACTGCAATCAACTACATGAGGTGGGTTTTGCTATTATCATCTTTAATTTGTCCTCCGCATCAAGAATCACAGCTTATACGTATCTATATATATGATCATATACTCCAGATTAGCTATTTTATCAATTTGATCTTGAATCGTTTATTTATTTATGTGTGTATTATATGTATAAAGTTTTTGCCTTTAGCTAGGGTTTTCAATTGGTTTCAACAAGTGGAATTTATGCCAAATGTCAATTCTATTGCTGCCTTTACTCATCTTAGTGATAAAGTCATCTCTTTTAGTATTCCTCAGATTATTTATTTCATGTGCATAAACTTATATATGTGTTAAGAATAGAAAGATCTAACTTGTATTTTTATAGATTATGTTTATATTTCTCACTATGTGCTACTTCATTAAGTTAATTTGTTACTTAATTGATTGTGATCTAAACTTACTTTTGGTAAGTCTGTGAATTCCGTAGATAGGACAATGATGTTTGTTTTTCATCTACATATGTTATCTGACACTGTGATTTTATGTAGGGTAACTTTGAAAAATCTTGCTAAAAATCAAGCTGGCATGTATATATATGTATATATGTATCCATCCAACTCATGTACATATATCATTTGGACTATGTGTTTTGGTAATTAATATGATACGGGTTTTCATCTACAATTACCATCATCTGTCATGCATATAGGTACATTGTCCATTACAAACGTTAGATAAAGGTGATGTATTTCGGTTCTTGTATGTTTTTTGCAAGCACCAAGGCATATATTGTAAAGCTAGATATATTACGTGTTCCTGATGACTCTAGCATGTTATAATGCTTCTTCGCATTTATTTAAGGATACCTTCTCAAAATTCAAGCACCTTTTTCTAGTGTATAGTAGATGATCTCAGGTATCGATCATCGTTAGATCTAAACCTAGAATGAACGACATACAATAAACTTATCCTACACTTTCTCGTTTTTGTAATTTAGGGTTTAGGGAGAATGGCAGATCTTGAATTTATAATTGATTAAGGTTTGGACTATCCTAATAGTTGTTTTGTGAAGAGATGCATCGTATAACCAGTTATATTTGTTTACACAACATGTCTATTAAGATATGCATATTCATACCCACTAAACCATGCAATTCTGCCCCTACATGCGTGTGTATGTGTGTGTCGTGCATCTCTTGTTTGTTCTCATTGTTAACTTTATTTTAATTGTCGTACCAATTATCTTTACCAATCTATTAAGTTGATTACTACTAGGGGAGACAATTCTCGACATAATCCATAACCGTACCTGACTCGTAAATAAACAGGTTAAGGTTGAAGTTCTCAACCCGGAAACACGGCTTTATTTTCAAATCTGGTTTGGGTAAAGCAGTTGACCCACCAATTCAAAATATGTTTGAAAGCTTTTTTTATAATTTACCCATCCCGAAAACCAACAACTTAAAAATACCCATTGTTTACTCGAAGTCTCAAACGAGTTATGCGGGTCGTGGGGTTATATAACCAGGTTAAAGTTGAGATTCCCAACCTTATATCAACTCATGTAATCTTCGGGTCGGGTAATTTATTAGACCCGCCAACCCGACCCGAATTGCCACAAATAGACTCATTCAGATACTACTACGTAGTAGGTTAATCAAAGAATTTTCCTTTAACAATGTGTTTCAAAATGGTCCTTTTTGGTGAGATGTCTTTTATGTGTGATACGATGTGAAAATTTTACAAGTGAGTATTGTAATCATACATGAGTCACAGTTGGTCTAACTTAGAAGCTTTCGCATTCTTGTGGTAGATCAACATATCAGTGGTGACTGTTAATGTACTTGCTTTGAATGGAGATCGATCTCAACAAAGAAGAATGTACTGAATTTCTCAACTTTTCTATTCGGTATGAGTAGATTTGACTTTGACTTGCATCTTTTGATCTTCTATGTATATAAATTTGTGCTAGTCCATGTTTTGTTTCTAAATGCAGTGAATATGTTGCCAAAATTCGCAAGAATGAACCCAAAAAATGTTGGCCATTTGGCTCAGTAGGCGATCTTGACAGCAACGAGGTTTTTGCTTCATATCAATCTGCGGAGTCTACAAGTGGTATGACTTTGGTGTTTTCGTATGCTTTTACTTTGTTTAAGTTTTGAACTAATTGTTGCTTTTATAGATTTGATTGAATTTCTAGGACCCGATAATAATATGTGCAAAACTGTATATGATGGATCCTCAGAGGCGACTTCTAGCATTGTGAATACTACTCAATGCCAATATCAAAAATGCATCAATGAAGATGCTAGAGTTGGGACTAGTGTAACTGCTGATAACACTGAACCAGAAGGAAAGCAAATGCAAAAAAAGCCTCACAAGTATCGTTTGTTGTCTGATATATATAAGGATCCCGCAAGTGAATTACGTGTACGCCGTCACATTACAAATCCTGAAAATGTTAACAGTAAATTCATTGCAGAAACTGAAGATGAAAATGATGACATCACCTTGCAAGAAATTATTAGAAAACAGAAGGATGTTGAAGTTACCCCTTCGTCAAAGAAGAGGAGGAAGATGATTCAAGATGTAAAGTCAATAGTTGACCCGGATAAAAAGTCAAAGTTTGGATCCAAAGACTCAAATGGAAATGATCCAGTCATCGGTCTACGATTTCACTCAAGGAAAGAAACTAGAATTGATGACATTGATACACAAATTCTGGCAAAGCGTATAAAGGTTAGATCATCGTCCCCGATAGACCTATCAGAGAAAAAGGGTGGCCCATCTAGTCTAGACTGCAAAGAGAACACTAAACAAAAGGTAATTTGCTGTGCACTTGAAAGTCAACGTTTCACAAAAAGTCAACATTTCATAAGAAAACAATTCAAACTTCACCAATATGGTCAACAAAAGCCTATTGCGGAAAACTTATACATATATTTATTAAATTGCTTTGCGAAATTTAGTGGTGTACTGTTAAATGTTATATTCTCACATAACTTTTGGGGGACAAGCGTTCTTTAATTTACAGTTTCATACTACAGATTTAAGCACATCTATTAGCTATTAAAATTGGACGATGGTGATGGCACCTGCTGCCTGTCCTTAGCTCCATCACTGTTTCAGTTACATGATCCCATTTAGATAACCTCTCTCGAATGTTGATTTTATTACAGGAATGGTGGTTACCCTGCCACCAGAAAATGAACAAACACACAGAATTTAGTAACGCAAAAGCCATACAGAAAACAAGTGAAGATTCTGAAATGGAGGTTGTAATGCTCTTGGCTCGCCACTTTAACAAAGAGGATCCTAAGACCAATGGACAAACAGAGATGGTTTGTGCTTGTGTTCAAAAAAAGATTGGAGCATTTTCGACTCCATTTACTTACAAATCTGTCAATACAAAAATTCCATCCAAAACTGCAGTGGCCTATGCTGACACGTGCAATAAATTTATTGAAGAAAAGAAAGAAAAGGCGATCTGTTCATCTCAAGTGGATGGTCGCTCTAAAATGGTCCTGAAGAGTATGACTGCTAGAATGTTTCAACCTAAGTTAGAAAACTGTGTGTTGAAGGCTGCTCGGAATGTGGGAAACTGTTCAACTCCCGTATGCTCCCTGAATAGAAATCCAGCTGATTTCTGCAAACCGAATGATCATAGTAAGTTCATGAGAGGAGGTTGATGTTTAGATACTTCGTTTTAAAACTTCGGGATAAAATGGATGGTTCTATATTCTTGATTGATCAAGGATGACCGCTGTAGGTAGTCTTCAGAAGTAGAGAAGAATAATGATTAAACTTACAACTTTCTTAATAATTAGCTTGTTTCATATATCTTTAGTATGCTTTGTGGTTCTGATTGTGTTTCTATTTGAATGAAACAAATTTTGAGACCCAAAAAGGAGAAAAATGGGAGCATGTTGCAAAGTCCATTTCATGCATGTTTTGTTGTTTCAGGGAGATATACAGAGAACAAATATTCATTTTTTTGTAAATGATAATTTTTACATACAGGCTTTCAAAGTTTAAGTTCAAGACTTCAAGTATTTTTATTTTTAACTCGTTAAATTTATGTTTTACTCACTTCTCCACCACTATATGATCCGGAGTCCCTAACTCGGAACACTGCCAAGCTACTAACATAACATTCGAGTACTGTCTAGGGGTTGAGCTAGGAACTTTTAGAAGGGGGGCAAATTTTTTTATTTTTCTTTCTTTCTATCATATTGGGGGTCAAAATCCGAAACTATTACTAATTGCCTTAGAAAAATTATTTTTATCGATAATTTTTGATTTCTATGGGGGCGACTGCCCCCACTGCACCCCTCTAGCTTCGCCCCTGGTGTATTTACAATTTCATTTCTAGCATGAGAATTATTGTGTATTCACTATCAGAAGAAAAATTATGTTTTACTATACCTTTGGTGAAAGGTATGACTTTTCAGAATTTGTACTATTGTTTTGTGATATGAGTTCAGAGCTTTTGATGGCTCCTTATCTGTTCCGTAACTTCAGTTGTTTGGAATACAAATAACAGAAAAAGAATTTAAATTTTTTAAGCCTTTCCCATTTGATCAAAAATCAAAATCTTGGAATATCTTTTCGATTATTATTGAAAAAACTACACATTGTAATTACTAATGTAGTGGCAGACAATATTGAAGAACACTTTTTAGTATCATTTCATAATAATATTGATTCAAAATAAACACAACATATAGTAAAGGATGTTTGATTATATCATTAAAACTGATAAGAGGCAAAAGGATTGAAGTTTAAATCATTTATATCAATCTTGGCTCAAAGTTTATGGTGAAATTTCATATTCGACCACTTATCCGTGTTGGAATTATTTGAGTGTCAGGATTTTTAGCCCAAGCTCATCTAAAACCTAGTATATAAGCTCATATTGGGTTCCCCTCTAAAACCTGTTTGGGATAAATGTAGTAGCCCATAAACTTATATGTAAGTTTTAGTTTCTTTATGTTACTAATTTAAGACTTTGGTTTGCACCCAACATATTTCAAAATTAAGGTTCGTCAAGCACCTCGAGATTCCTCATCTTCTGGCTTTTTTTAGTAATGTCAGTTGGGTTTTTGATCGTGGAGATGTGCATAAGATACGAACGGCTCTCAAATTCCGGTGCTAGTTTTCAAGTTTAAAATAAGTTTACATGGTTTAATTAGTAAGGAGCAAGTTTATTGTCTCCTAATATTAAAACAAACACTGGCAGAGCGTAAATCCAAGTTAGTTGTCAAGATTTAAGTTAGTATACAAGGATGTAGAATCCAAGTTAGTTGTCAAGATTTAAGTTAGTATACAAGGATGTAGAATTTTAAGCCTTTGCCATGGTGTCATTCAAGTTGGTTACATTAAATTTTAAGTCCAAGTTATTTGTCTAAGTTCCAATGTTGCACAAATGAGTTTTTCTCTGTTCGGATTATTCAAGGAGAGTGAGTTTCTTTTTCCACTATTCACTTTGTTTTCGGTACGGTGTGATGTTAGAGAAGATAAAAGGGATACAAAGAATTCGATATTAAAAGGGGGGAAATGGAAGCACCGTAGAATATTTCAAAATTTGATACATAGAATATATTTTCGGTCTTAATTTCTTAGATATTGATACAAATAAAATAAACATTGACACATATAATTTATTCACTTATCTATGTGTGTCGTGCATGTTCGTTCAATTGTTTAGTAAAAGTTAAAGTATCGAATTGAACACAAATAAATTAACCGTATTTGCATTCGTTCAGTTTCTTTTCAACATTACATGATATCAATACCATACAAATCGTATACGGCTTTTAAGTATCATGATTTTATCTCATAGCTACTATATATGCTAACCCTAACGTCTCGAAGAATTAGCATGGAATAGGGGTGCGAAAAAATCGGTTTTTTTCGGTTTTCGGTTTTTAAAAAACCGGTTTTTTATCGGTTTCGATTTTTTCAGTTTTGGTTTTTCGGAATCGGTTTTTTCGGTTTTAAATGTTTGGAATCGGTTTTTTCCGGTTTTGACCCGGTTTTAACCGGTTATTTTTTTTCGATTTTTTTCCGGATTCGAATTCGGTATAATTGTATAACAAAATTTTAATAATACAAATGAAAATAAAATATACAAACATAACTTTTATCCAAAAAGTCTATATAATTCAAACACGTTTGAACGTTAGGCGTTTTAAGAAAAAACAACGTTTGGGTCAAAAAAAATTCATTAACTTCGTAGAACATTAGTAATGGAAACATAATTGATCAATAACATAACCAAAAGGCTTGTAAAGCTTCCTAAAAATATTAATGAATCTAAAAAGTCTATAAAATTCAAACACGTTTGAACGTTAGGCGTTTTAAGAAAAATCAACGTTTGGGTCAAAAAAATTTCATTAACTTCGTAGAACATTAGTAATGGAAACATAATTGATCAATAACATAACCAAAAGGTTTGTAAATCTTCCTAAAAATATTATTGAATCTAAAAAGTCTATAAAATTCAAAATGAGTTGATACATTCAAGGAATTTTTTACTAAATTCAAGGAAACATGTACATAAAAAGTGGTACTGTAAGCACAAAGAATTGTACTTTTTCATGGATTTGGTAAAAACTTCCTTGTATTTATCAACTTCTGATTTCAAGTGGTTTGAACGTTAAGCTTTTTAAGGAAAAACAATGTTTGAGTCTATTTTTTTTATTGAATTCGTAGAACATTAGTAATGGAAACATAATTAAACAATAACTTAAACAAAAGTCTTATATAAGTCTTCTTAAAATATTATTGAATCGAAAAAGTCTTCATAACTTGGAAATTTAAAATACAAATGGAAAATATTATTGAATCGAACATTAGTAATGGAAACATACAAACATAACTTTTATTTGAATGATACAATTACAACTAAAAATATAAAATACAAATATGAATACATTCGAGCTTCGGCATGGCCATCACCCGGAAATGTAATCGTGTGGTAAAGTATATCGAGCTTCGGCATGGCTATCACCCGGATACACTTAACCACTTAGTTCGTCCCAAACTTCATCCTCATCTACGGATTCAACTTCAAATGGTTCAAATTCACCTTCATCTAATTCGGTCGTTGGAGGTGATATCCCTAATGCGACTTCTTCATCTTGGATAATCTCTTCAACATTACCTAATAGTGGGCCTTCCAACGTTGTTGCATTTTGTATCTTATCTACCCCATCCAAGTAATCTTTCAAACATACACATACTTCCACGGATTCAGCGGTTAGTCTTGATCTTCTTTCCGATATGATTCTACCGCTAGTAGAAAAAGCCGATTCGGAAGCTACCGTCGAAGCTTGGACGGCTAATAAATCCCGAGTCATAGCGGATAAAATTGGAAATTGTACTTCTCTTTCTTTCCACCAACTTAAAATGTCAAAATTACGAAAAGCCTCGGGACTTAAAGTGGTTAAAAAGTTTGTAGACTTATAGTGTCTCAACTCGCTTGTTGAAGCCGATGTTCGTTGACGCTTTGTAGTGTCTTCAAGTAAAGTGTTATAAAGGTTTATGTTTATGTCACTCGATGATGCCCGAGATGTTCCTGCCCGCATGGAATCAACAATTGGGTTTGGTTGGTAACCAATTTTTGTTGCATAAATCTCAAATAGTTGTGTAAAACCATTATCAAATTTAGTAATTTCATTTGTAATAAAGTTTGGGTCGTCGGTTAAGTTTAAATCTAAATTTTCCAAAATAGTTGTGAGTAAACGTTGTACGCAGCCAACATTTATAGTTGGATTTAGTGCGGCGGCACAAGTAAAAACCAAAGGCATGCTACCAAAATATTTTATAAATTTTTTTTTAATAGCTCTAATCATTTTTCTAAAAATTGGAAATGATGAAAGTTCAAATTCTTTTAATTTTTCGGTCATTATAAAAACTTGGTTTAGAACTAAGGAGCTAGTTGGGTAATATACACCCGAAAGGATAGTAGTAGCATCTTTAAAAACTACTAAAAAATTAGTCAAATCATAAAGTTGATCCCATTCAAAATCGGTTACTTCCACGGACTTACCTCTATCAACTAACAACGTATTAAAAGCATTTAAAGTATCACGTTGTCTTAAAATATTTTCAAACATAGTGTGAGTATAATTCCACCTAGTATTATTATCATAGCATGGGCCTAGGGGAGTTTCACCACATTGTACACGAAATCGTCTATAATTAGCTTGACGTTCGTTACTTGAACTATATATAGTTACTAATAAACTCTTAAATTTTTGACGTAAATTATCACATATTTTTAATGCCGCTTGCACGACCAAATTAATAATATGAGTAACACAACGAGAATGAAAAAAAGCGCCATTTAAACATGGTTTAAAACGTAATTTTAGGAAATTCATAGCTCTTGTATTATTTGACGCATTATCTAGTGAAATTGTAAAAACTTTATCGTCTAAATTATGTTCAATTAAAGTGTCATTTATAATTTTTCTCAAGTTACATCTCATATGTGGTTACGATTTTTGGAAATTCGGTTTTTTTAAAATCGGTTTTCGGTTTTTCTTGCGGTTTTTTAAAAAATCGGTTTTCGGTTTGCATCTCTAGCATGGAATAATATTGGGTTTATATTGAATACTTTTGGGCTGCAAATGAATAAGACAGAACCTCTGGGGGTCTAAGTCAGCAAGTTTTTGTATAATTCGTCAAGATGTTCCATTCCTTCTTTTCAACGTAAATAAAATACAAATTAAAAACCAAAAAACTTGTCCGTTATTACACGTCATATGTTCATGTTTTCCTTCACGATACGTACACCATAAACATACCACATTTTAAATCTCTCTTCCAGTTTTAATATTTTAATTTTAAAAACTCTCAACCCAGTCTCCTCTCTCTCTCTCTAAACCTAAACATCCAAAAGGGTTTCTCTCACTAAAATATTAACACAATTTCCAAAAATAAACCGCGAAATTTGGAGCTAAATTATCATCAAAAGATCAAGATTTTGATGGGTTTCTGAGATTATATCATTTTTATCAAAACCCATGAAGAACTTCAACTACAATTAAATACATGAGGTGGGTTTTTCATTTTTTACTCAATTATTCTATATATGCATCAAGATTCATGCCTTAATTATATCTATTGGTTCTTCTTGTTTATGTTTATGATATATGATATACTTGCATGAAACTTTCATGTATTTATGTGTGTATCTTGCTGATTATTTGTATATAGTTTTTACCTTTAGGGTTCTAATTGGGTTCAACACTTGAATTAATGCAAAAGTTCGATCAAACTCTTTTTTGCTGCCTTTAATCACTCATCTTAGTTATAAGTTCTTGTCTTTTAGAATTCTTTAGATTACTTATGTGCATATGATTCTATATATATATATATATATTATGTTTTCTAAAAGACAAATTAATAACTTACTAGTTAAATTGATTTTATGTACTTTGCGTTGTTGCAATTAATTACTTTATTACTAAATTTTGATCTAAACTTACTCAATGAATCATTTTATTCATTGCATACGACACTGAAGTTTGTTTATTCAGCTACATGTATTCTGACGTTGTGATTTTATGTGGGGTGGTAAGTTTAACAAATCTTGACCTATTGATCTGCTATCTACGTTATACACATGTATTACCATATTGTATAAATTGGATTAGGATTAAGATTTAGTAACAAGCTAGCTAAGTTAAATATGAACCATATATATGTAAATCACCATTATTATAACGTTAGAATCACAACTTTAGCGTATCAACGATGTTATTATTAGTATTTGTATATATAGTTATGACTTACGCTACACAAGTAGTAACTACGTTTGGTTCTCACGCCTCCACGTATATTCAGTTTCTTATTTGATAGAGATTCAAATGGATTAATGTTTTGTTAGTATGATATGACTATTAGTTTACAATTGCCGTGTGTCATATAATTAGTATATTGTCGTTATATAAACTAGATAAAGGTGATGCATTCGGGTTCTTGATTTGCTAGTGGTGAATGCACTTTTAATCTTTGATAGATGGCGTCTTAATTACATGTCTAATGCTTTTAATGCTTTTTTGAACTTATCAAGGAGTCTTTTTCCCAATTCAAGCACACCTTTTCAACCGTCGATGATCTTAGATATCATTAAACTTAAACCTAGAACCAACGGTGTACAATAAGCTCTCGAACTTTCACTTTTTTATAAATTAGGGTTTTTGATGAGCGGCGGATTCAACATTTTCAATAAGGTATGAACTATCCTCTTTTGAAAGGATGCATTAGCCTACAAAAGTTTTAGGGTAAGCATAATATGGTCCGCCGCTAAGCAGGTACGTGGCACTGCTCATCTGTATGTGTTTGTGTCCTAGCTTGTATGTGTTGACTGTTTACTTTTGTATATTGATTTGTAATTCCTGTTACTTTTATCGATCTACAAATCCGATCGGTACTAGAAGGTAATCAAATAATTTCCTTTTGCAGCTTGTTAGAAAACGCTCTATGGTTATTTTTGTAAATAAAATTTAGGTATTATGTGAAAGTTTTGCAATTGAATGCTGATATCATACTCAAATCCAAATCACTCTCTTTCTATCATTCAGCAAGCACAGATGATTTTCATTGAAATTTTGACATTTATTGCTCAGAAATGACTATCAATTGGGACTGATATATATATATCATGTCTTTTCCAGTAATCTTGTGCTAGATATTTCAACTTTGTAGTAGCTGTTGTGTAGCAGATCTGAAAATAGCTGTGGGTGGTTAATCTGCATTCGACTTCCATGGGGTTGGATCTCAACAAAGATATTAATTCCGAATTGACATTCGAGTCCATCAAATTTTCTATTCGGTATGGATGAATTTCAATTAAAACTGGCTATTATTTTCTTTACTTATTTATTCTTTTATCTTGTACTCATGTGCAGTTGATCTCATTTCTCAACTTTGTTGTCCTTAAACTCCTGGGAACATCTTTGTTAGCGTGTTCCATTGATGTTCTAATTTTTAAGGGCACACTTGGTGCTTCTGCAGAAGCAGAAGTTTAAGTTAATTTAGTAGTTAAATATCTTGTTTTCGTATATGAATTCTTGCTAGTCACTAATTTGTTGTTTTACTGCAGACATTACGTTGCTGAAATACGCAAGCACGATCCTCAAAAGTGTTGGCCTTATGGATCATTGGGTGATCCTTACAGCAACGAGTTTTTCAATTCATATGAACCTATAGAGTCTACAGTTTTGTCTTGCAAAAACTCTCTTGGTAATATTAATTGTTCTGATGATACATCAGAACGTACGGAAGCTCCAAACTGTACGTAATAAATTAGCAATTATTAAGAAAACTTAAATCCTACTTGTTGCTAATACCCAGTCTTCGTTTTTGTTCTTTTAACAGTGTCTAACACAGAAATTGATAACATAAAAGAGGATCGACCCAAAACTACAACTGGTACGGCTTATGTAGTTTCTTACGCTCTTATTATGTTATAATTATTAACCAATTTTCCTTTTTTAGATGCAGTTGAATCCTCAGCAGTCGGAAATAATATGGTAAAGGATATATACGATGGGTCATCAGGATTGACATCTAGCAAGATAAATAATGGTCATGAAATTAGCATCACTGAAGGTCCTAAAAATGGGAGGAGTGTGGCTGCTGATAACAATAAACCAGGAACAAATCGACCAATAATAAAACATCAAAAGTTTCGTTTGCTGTCTGATATATACAAGGATCCTGCAAGTGAACTTCGTGCACCTCGCGACGAGACAAATCCTGAAAATGTTAACAAAACATTCACTGCAGAAACTGAATATGATTTGAATAATGATGTCACTTTTGACGAGCTTTTCAGAAAACGAAAGGGTGTTGAAGTTACTGATATGAAAATTAAAAAGAAGAGGACGGTTGGAGTTGAACAGACAAGAGTTGACCAGGGTAAAAAGTCAAATTGTGGGTTCAGAGAGACAATAGGAGATGATTTAGAAGTTGGTCCCGGAAGTCGTTCACGAAAAAGATTGAGAAACGATGACATAGATGCACAAACTGTGGCAAATCATAATAAGTTCCGACCATCATCTTCGAAGGGTGCCCTGTTGTGTCCTGGAAGCAGCGAGAATGCCTTCCGAAAGCAGAAGGTATTTGCTTCTAAACCATTCCAATTATTTATTACATTTTCCGTTAATTCTGAATTATGCATATAGTAACACAGCTAGAAATTGAATATAATATTGGGTGAAATGTCCGCAAATGTATCAATTTACAAGTCATCTGAGGTCAGATGTATACACGAGTTTTATACATACATTAGTAACTATTAGAGTTCCATTTAACTCTATAATATTAATATTGGGAGAGAGTTCATCTTTAAAACTTTACCAAAAAATTAAAACACCTTTGTTGACAACAAAAATGGGAACAATGTTTACCAGTTACAGAGTTCATTTGGTTCTTACATGTTGATTATATTTTCTGCATTATCAGTTACCCTGCAACAAGAAACTTAACAGAACAAAAGCTACAAAGACACCATATGGAGATTATTCTGAAATAGAGGCAGTGATCCTCTTGGCTTGCCGTTTTAACACAAAGGATTCTTCAGCCAATGGTAAAATTCTACGTGACGATGAGACAAATGCAGGTCGTGCTTGTGTCCAACAACCGATCCTAGAGCATGCAACTCCAAATTGTAACAGTTCCGCCACTAAAAGTCCAGTGGTCTCTGCTGATGTACACATGAAGATCATAAACTATAAGGTAGAAAGTGTGCTTTGCTCGGTTCAAATGGATGATGATCACTCGAAAGGTACAACTGCTGCTGGACTGGTGCCTGATGCACAGAATTGTGAGACTCTCGTGTGCTCACTTAATATGAATCCAACTGATTTCAGCTTCCCAGATGATGACAACGAGTTCATGAGAATATAAGATCGAAGACATTAAAGTTAGTTGTTTAGATAGTGTTTTTCAAATGTTCCGGATCTCATGATTAGCCTTTAAATTATAGTCTGTTTGCTTGGTTCGTAATTTAGCATATCGCAACGAAAAATGTATTGCAAAACTCCGAACTTGTTTCAGTGATAAGCTTTTTTTCATATATAGTATCAAATGTGTTAATTTCTTCCATTTGCAGGTTCGTTGGTTGTTCGTAGACATTTACGAACATATGGAAACCAAAAAAAATGTGAGAATGTTTTTGGGAGCATGCTAATGGACTCGTTTTTCACTTACACTCGTCGTCCACCTTTTCATTTGCACAAGGACCATAAGCCCAACTACAAATAACATAATAAAACAAGCTTGCAAAACTTAGTACCACAAGTAACCAATAGTAACGATCATAGCGTCCCTGGTTGATATTTGTTACTATCCATCCTTCTTTCGAGCTTCCTTCGGTCAAATTCTCAACTGTGGTTAGTATGGCGCTAGCCAACAGATTTGCAAAAGCCATACCGAGCAAGAAAAGTGACACTGCGATGCTCGACCTGGTTTTAGGTAATTCAGAGTAGTAAAACTCATTTTGCCCGATAATACTCAAAGCCTCAGCTAATCCATGTAAGCAATGCTGTGGAACGAGCCACATTGCCGCCATGTTTATTATTGCATGCGGATCATTCATAAGCCCTTGGTCAATTGCTTTTCTTCTTCGAACATGTTCAACAATTGCCGAAATTACCATGGCCAATGTAGAAATTGCAAGACCGATTCCCATTCTCAACTTAACACCGAGATGACCTTGTTTTCCTAGAATTTTCGATGCAGAGGGGATGATTACACGGTCATATAAAAGAATCCAAAGCACAATCATAGCTATGGAGAAGAAAGCGAAAGAGGCTGGTGGAATTTGGAAAGTTGATCCTAGATGTCGATTCATGGTTTTCGCTTGGAGAACTGGAAATGTTGATTGACTTATGTTTATCGACATCATGAGTCTAGAAGACCACGAAGGTAGAACTCTTAATAGTGATTTTAGCTCCTCGACTTGCTCCACCGTGCATAGACGCCATGAGCTTACAGCAACTCCGTCTGGTGTAATGTCTTTGGGATTACGAACTATGCAAGCTTTATTCTAGAAACTAGAAAGTAATGGATATGTTAGCAAGTTATTATCAAATTAATGAATATTAATAGCATCAAATTATTGATGGTTTAATAACCATCACCAACATGGACCAGTGGTAAGGTGTACCGATGACCTCACAAAGGTCTCAAGTTCAAACCTCCCTAGATAAACAAACATCTTGGGGTGGCCATAAGGGAAAAGGTCAGAAATGGTCATGAGGCTACCTTTAGGCTAGGTACATCTGAATTAGAAAAACTGGTCAACTCGGGTAACATGAACAGGGAAAACCCCTCCCATTTCAATTATGATGGTTTAACTGACTTAGTTACCTACCTGAGACTTTTGGAGGGCTCAATGTCTGAATCTTGATGTTGATGCCAATAGTTTGGAGGTCCAACGACAAGTTTACGATTCTTATAAGCAGCAACGATCACTTGTAAAAAGCTTGAGAATATGCTCTTTGTAGCGTTGGTCTTGACATAAATAGAAGAAGCTACAAAGAACAACACGACAGCTATAAACGATAGGATTTGGGGAACCCCAAAACCGACCTTCCATCCGGCATGATCTTGAATATAAAGGATGCCTGTAAATGCCACAAGGATCGCGATCATGGCAGAAGCATAATACCACCCAAAGAAACTTTCTAATGTCCTCTTGTTGTTGGCATTTTTCGGATTGTCAATTTGTTCTGCACCAAATGCTGGTGAACGTGGTTTAACACCCCCAGCTCCCAAAGAGATGAACATAAAGGAAATAATCAGGAAAGCAAATTGAAAATCTGTAGGTAGTTTGCAGGTTTCTGTTAATTGATTGCAAGGGGGTGGCTTCAGTTGTGGAACCATTGTTGTTAACCATAGTAATAACATCCCCTGCAATAAAAATGCCAAATACAGAACAATTGCAGTTAACAACAGTAATAACATCCCATAATATTATAATTATAATTATCATATAAGTATATAATATAATAAGGGTGCTAAATTGGATTAAGTCAAAGAAGGACATGGACAATCTTTCACACAATTGTCAAATTTTGTTGATTTTGAATCTATATTACTATACAAAACATGGTTTGATCAGTAGTAAATGATTTATATACTATATGGTGAGCAATTGTTTTCTGATCCTTTGATAAAAAACAGTTTCAAAAACTTTAGGTATCTGTTTATTAAGATTTGATTCATATATGTATGTATGTTGATGATTTGAATAAGATGTTAAAGTAGCTAGCATATGTTCAGTTGGCGCTAACAATAACACATCAGATTCAGTGTGTTAATGTTGATCCACCAAATTTGGTGTCATAGTTGAACTCTATCTTGCACTAAAACACCGCAAGTATGATGGGATGCTTAAGATTTGCTCTAAAATATTACCGAATTAAGTTAAAACTGTTGTGATATTTGTAGCAAAGCAAAAAAATGCTACCAGAAACAAAAGGAGAGGACCGAAGCCAATTGTGAGGAAGCGACCCAAATACGAATCAGAGATAAAAGCTCCTAAAATTGGTGCAAAATTAGTAGCTGCATTCCAGAGGAAGATTATGTTTGTGCCTTTAGCTACACTAATATTGTAACCACTCATTAAATACAGTATCATGTTCGGCACCAAACCATAACTTGCCAGTCTCTCAAATGCTTCATCTGCTGCAATAAATCAAGGTACAATAAACCCATGTCATGAAATTGTTCGTAAAGTTGCAAACATTATGATTCAATAATGCACATACATGCATGCATACATACATACATACATACATACATACATACATACATACATACATACATACATACATACGTACGTACGTACGTACGTATGATGAAAGGCATTGTTATTAAGCCAACTTTCCTTCTTGTTAAGAAGCCTTTTGGCGGATTTAGTTCCTCCACCATTTTCATTTCTTTCATTTGTTTACCTGCAAGAAAAGCTGTACGGGCTGTCGAATTATATAATACTCTGCGTAGTAGTAACAAATAATCAATAACATTAGCCTTAAAAAAAAAAACAAGTGTGATGCTCCATTTTGCAAGGAATAAGTTTTTGTGTGGTTAAGTTTATGGGACAGACTATGGAATATGTAATATCTTAATATAATATGAACGATTTTTCGGAAAAAAAAATTAAATTAACTCGTCGGTGGATTGGCGGAGTCCGAAATTCTTCGGATTAAGGAAATGGTCACAAAGATACTCAGATTAGGTCGAGTTCATCGAAATACAAAAAATGTAGCCTCTTCGATCGGCTAATTTGAATAAGAAAAAATTGCATTAACTCGTTTAACTCGTCATTCTTAGCGTAGTAGAATGAAGGTACTATAGCTCCTAACGTCTTTTAGGCTACATATCCAATGGTGTTTCTTATGCATCAACTCATGATCGATCTTCTCTTACAGATACGTAGTATTTAAAATTATTCAATTAATAATATTGCTTTTGGTGTTTAAGATAAGATACGTAGCCTGGTTATTCATGAATAAAGATTGTAACATTTAAGTTGAATATGCAAGTCTGGTTATACGTGTTCGAAAGTTTGCATGATTTATAGAGATGCTACATCCACAACAATTTTTACAAAATAACTTTCACAAAATGACATGACACTCAACTAATGAGATTCATTTGTAACTTTTCATTCATCATTCTCTTCCTTCAATTCATTGGTCCACATCATTTTGTGGATAATTTTGTGTAGAATTTATGCGAACATATCATTTCTCTTTCTTAAATGTCAAGTGCTACGTACGAACAGTGGTTATTTAGAGATACAGATAATAAAATTAAAATTAAAAAAATCATGTGGGTAATAAAACAATACTTCATATTACAATGTTTAGTTTTCTGACTTTTCATTTAATTAATCAAGTTTAATTAACACTAAGTATGGTTTTAGTTACAATTGTGGATATATGAAAGAAAATCACCAAAATAATCTTTGTTAACTTTTTACCAAAATACAATTTTTCTCTTATATAACCTTACACCACTCTAATCAGTAAAATAAAAGTTGATGGTACAAATAATTTCGATGGTGTTAACTTATTACAATTGACTTGAATAAATGCCTAATTAAATGGTGACAACTCAATATAAAAATAACCATCGAAATTATTTGCACCATAAAATTGGGGAGTAAAATGTAAAAAGTTAACTCCCTCAAAATTATTTGCACCATCAACTTTTATATCGTTTGTTAGAGTATTGTTTTGGTAATAGAAAAAAGGTATTTTTGTAAAAAGGGTATCCAACAAAGACCATTTTGGTGATTTTCTCAATACATGATTCCTTTAAGTAAATTATTCAAAAAGAATAATATACTAAAGAAAAGAAAAGGACAACTGGAGTTAATACACCGTCTAAATGGTAACAAAAGCTTGCGACAACTGAAAAACTACGGTCAAATTAAATACGAGTAATTTTATTTATTTATTTATTTTGAAAAAAAGTACGAAATGAACTAAATTCTCATGTTGAACTTGAATACGTAATAATCAAGTGTTATCTAATCTAGCGTTGTGGGTCGAAAGTCTCGAAAAAACAGAGAGACGATGTATAAAATAATTGAAAAAGTGAGAAAAATGATTGAAAAGGAAATTGGGACTCTTTACACGAGTGGTCGTGTTTTAGAGTCAACACCATTCACTTTATTCAAATGCTTAGTTTTACTGAATACGTTTTTAAAATATACATTAATCACACTCTATTCAATAAATAACACTTTCACCCATTAAAATATCTTTAAATTCATACGTGAATGTAAATACTTATTTGAAACAACTTATAATAATAATATGCATATATGCATACTTGTAACGAGACTGGAGTATTAATTAATTTCTACAAATCGGATCGAAAAGGATAAATCGATTGATTATACACAAGCCATTATACCACTTGTGTATTCTCGGTACTAATTTGTATCAACAAAAAATAGGTTATGGTATAAGAAAATGTATTCTAATGAAAGTGAATCAATTAATAGGGAATGTATTCTACTAGGGCTGACAACTTCTAACACGACCCGAAACCCAACACGAACCTGACTCGAAAATATTAAGGTTGGGTCAAGGTTTTTTGACCCGTGAACCCGAAACCCGCCAACCTGATTAATTTTTGGGTCGGGTTTGGGTCACCTTAATGAGTTTTTGGGTTGACCCGACAACTCGAATTCTTTTAAATTTAGTTTAAATTTAAAAAGTTCTATTTTAAATGTTATAATTCAACATGTTTAGTGGTGTTTTAGTATTAGATTTTGATGAACATATAAGGTGACATGGTTTTTTAAAACTTTATAAGCATTTTTATGCTTAATGATGATAAATTGTAGATTTAAAGGTTGACCCATGTGACCTATTTGACTCGAAATTAATCCGTTAACAAAAAATGACCTTAAAATAAGTTGATCTCACTAGATAACTGAGTAAAATGGGTCGGGTAAGGTTGGGTTGGGTTGAAATACTCAACCCGATTAAAAAATCAGATTGGGTCTGGGTCAGTTACTTCTGACCCATCAACCCGATAACCCGAGCAGGTCAACTCGACTCAACCCAAATTGTCACCCCTACCTTCTACCAACTTGTATATTTTTATTTTGTTATAGAAAGAGGATTTTTAATCTACGTTTTGGATTCTTTCGTTATATATTTTTAAATTAGTAAATGAAAAGAGAAATGTTAGAATATAAAAGTTATGTCATATATTACTTTGTAACATACCAGATTAAAATAAAAATAATTTTAAAACTATTCAACTTTCATGAAAGATGTAATGCATTTACATCCTAATTAAACATATATATAACGTATGTAGTGTAACATATAGTAGTGACAAAATAAAAATAATTCTTAAAACTATCCAACTTTGACGAAAGATATTATGCATATACATCCTAATCACACATATAATGTATGTAGTGTAACATATAGTAGTGACAAAATATAGAACATATCACATTAAGGTAAATAGAGATTTATGGAAGTTTAATAACACACTAAAAAATAAAAAATAAAAATAAATTGAAAAAAATTAGACACTCAAAATAAAGTATGGTAAGATCATAAAAAAAAAAACTGAAAAAATATATGTTTTGAGATTCGGGAATTTTAATTTGTCTTATGTCTAATCTACTCAAAATGATGGATCAACTTGTAAGATCATAAAAAAATTTAATTGAAAAAATATATGTTTTGAGATTCGGGAATTTTAATTTGTCTTATGTCTAATTTACTCAAAATGATGGATCAACTTGTAAAAGTATGTAAAACAAAATTTGCTCTAATCTTATTGATATCAATCACAATATGGATATACTATATCAACCTAACGTAGGTTTAATATTGACAATTTTTTTAGGTAATAGTTGCAACTTATATGTAAAATTAGTAATATAAAAAAATGATAGTGGAAGTTATTTGTATCTTTGATTCTTCACTTTTTACGCTATACATTATATAATAACAAAATGAGTAATATATACAAATAGAACGTGTTTCTTTACTTGATATAACACCTTATATATACAAGTGAAGATGAAGTGTATTTTAGTCCAAGACTTATATTAATTCTTCTAACACTTATAAGTTTCATATTTAACTTGCAAAAGATTTAAACTTCATAAATGTTTTCAAATTTTCATCAATTTATAGAATTATGATATTTCATGGGATGAAAAGATGTAACTAATATATAAAAAATTGTAACATATGATGGGATGAAAAAGATGTGAACTAATATGTAAAATATAAGAATTGTTATGGGGTTACAATTTGAAGCTTGAAATTAAATTTGAAGTGAAAAAGAGTTAAACCTTTAAAGAAATGAGAATATGAGTTATTTATTTGATTATTATTCTTTATTATTAATGAGTTGGTACAGTGTATTTGTGAGTTTGAGTAGATTAGAAATAATATTATGTACTTTTAGTAATTATAGTAGCTAAAATATTGTAATGAAAAAGATAAGTAATTAGCATTAGTTTATTCTCAACTGGTCTTATTTTGTATCAAGGAAATTGATTCGATTTGGCTGGCCTTTACCCTTATGCATTTGTTGTATCTCGCAAATTTTTAGGCGTAAAGTTGTGACACGTTTATTTAACCATTATTTTATATTTATAAATATCAAATTCAGTTGAATTAATTACCAATGTATAAACATTCATTTTTCATTTTTAATACTAAATTTCCTAATTTAAAATTAATAATGTTTATTCATGGTAAATGTGAGTAATATAAATATGAAGGTAAACTAAATAGATATCTCATATGTTTAACCATAGCCTTGTGACTATAGTTAGCATTTTTCAAAATTAACATATGCTTTGCACAACATATAACTAATGCATTATAATTAATCACAATTAGCATCTATTAATTGGCCACATCTTCTCATACACTGGCTCCCAACAATTTAGATAGCTAATTCATAGATCTTTTCATTCAGGTCGTCACAAAGCTCGTCTGTAACCTTTTCGTCTGCATAAGGACCATAAAACCAGCTACAAGCAGCAAAATAAAACAAGTTGATAAAACTCATTACCACAAGAACCCAATAGTACCGATCATATCGTCCTTGGTTAATATTAGTGGTGATCCAACCTTCTTTCGAGCTTCCTCTCGTTACTTTCTCAACTGTGGTTAGTAGAACACTAGCCAACAAATTAGCAACAGCCATTCCTAACATGAAGAGTGAAGCTGCAATGCTTGACATACTTTTTGGAAATTCTGTATAGTAAAACTCATTTTGCCCAATTATACACAAACCCTCAGCTAATCCAAGTAAGCAAAATTGTGGAACAAGCCACATTGCTGACATGTCAATGACTGCTTTTGGATCATTTACAAGCCCTTGTTCAATTGCTTTTCTCCTTCGAACGTGTTCAACGATTGCGGAGGTTACCATGGCTAATGTGGAGAATACAAGACCGATACCCATTCTCAGTTTAACATCAATGTGACTTGGTTTGTGCAGTAATTTAGATGCAAAAGGGATTATCACGCGATCATACAGAAGAACCCAGATTACTATTGTAATGATGGCAAAGAAAGCAAAAGAAGCTGGGGGAATCTGGAATGTTGAAGACCCTAGATGTCGATCCATGGTTTTTGCTTGGAGTACTGGTAATGATGATTGACTTACGTTTATTGGCATCACGATTCCAGATGACCAAATTGGTAGAACTCGGATTAGTGATTTTAGTTCCTCAACTTGCTCCACCGTGCATAGACGCCATGGGTTTGAAGCAACTCCCAGGGGTGTTAAGTTGTTCGGATTCTGAATTATGCAAGCTTTATTCAAGAACCTAGAGAATCATGGATATACGGAGTATATGTAAGCAAGTCATGAACAAAGGAGTAATATGCAGGTAACTGGAATAATGTTTATGCACTCTAAAAGCTCATTACCTTAATCTTTTGGTGGGTCCGATGCTTGAATCTTGATGATGATGATTCCACCGACTGGTAGGTCCAACTACAATTTTACGGTTCTTATAAGCAGCAACAATCACTTGTACAAAGCTTGTAAATAGGCTCTTCTTAACTTTAGTCTTGACATAAAGAGAAGAAGCTGCAAAAAACAAAAAGGTAGATAAAAACATGAGTATCGGCGGAACCCCAAAACCGACCTTCCATCCAGCATGATCTTGAATGTAAACGATGCCTGTGAAAGCAACGAGCACCCCGAAAGCTGCAGTGGCATGATACCACCCAATGAAGCTTCCTAATACCCTCTTATTGTCGGGATTGTTTTTATTGTCAACTTGGTCTGCACCAAATGCTAATGAACATGGTCTAACACCTCCAGATCCAATAGACATGAATATAAAGGCAACAATCAAAAAAGTGAATTGAGATTCTTCAGGTTGTTTACAGGTTTCGGTTAATTGGTTGCAAGGGGGTGGCTTTAGTTGTGGAACCATTGTTGTTAACCACAGTAGTAACATCCCCTGTAAAATTAACCAAAGTTATATTTGGTTTTGTACTTGGGTGCCATAAAAAAAAACACCAAATAGACCAATGGAAAGGCTTCCTTAGATTTGCTCAATAACGTTAGGGAGATAAGATCGTAATCATGGTAATCTTTATGGAAGATGAGTAAATATACCAGAAGGGAAAAGAGTGAACCGAAGCCAATTGTGAGGAAGCGGCCCAAATATGAATCAGAGAGAAATGCTCCTACAATTGGTGCAAAGTTAGAAGCTGCTGTCCAGAGGAAAAGTATGTTTGCGCCTTTAGCTACACCAATATTGTAATCATCCATTAGATACAGTATCATGTTTGGCACCAAACCATAGCTTGCCACCCTCTCAAATGCCTCATTTGCTACAATATGTTTCAAGATTCAAGAAACCCACGTCAAACCAACTACTAGAATCAAGATTCAAAAGACCAATGTGAAAAAAAAGGTGAGTTTACATAAAGATGAAAACTTTATGACTCAAGAATATACACACATACATACATACCTATGATGAAAGGCATTGTGATCAAGCCACCTTTCTTTCTTCTTGAGAGGTGCGTTTGCTGATTCACTTCCTCCCCCATTTTTATTTCTCGCTATCTTATCTCAATCCCCACAACAATATGTACAGACTACAGTCCACTCATTATATAATTAGTAACTGCTTTAGCTTCAAAAGGTAATTATTATCTCCCTTTTTTTATGAAATAAATCAGCATTTGGTTGACGCTGAAGGGTTTAATGACTTTTAAATTTGTAAAACACAAATATATCTAAGTGGAAGGGAGGGCAGCAGGACTTTATAAAAAGCTGGACCACACACATGATTCCCACTTTCATATTCTTATTGCTATAATTAGATTATTTCGTTTGACACCCTCATTACATCGTGCACATTCTATATATAACAAAATTTCTGTTTTAGATAATAAATTAGTTTTTCATAATCAATTTTAGATTTTAGATAGCTTTTGCAACCATGATCTCAAAATGCTAAGAACTTCACCCAAGAAAGGAATCACAAGTGCTCTCTCTGTACCATATGCTCTAGCACTGTTTAGTATATATATACTTAAATTAAAAGATAATCAAGATTATAAAAAAGAAGATATATTCTGCAAATCATGTTACATATATTAAGAACAGAGTTCACTTTCTTAAAGTTAATGGGTGCCATTTTGAGATGAAAGGATCAAATAATGCAAAGTAAAGTAGCTTACACAGTTACACATACGGAATTTGAACTCCAGCAGATTTTTTATCAATCCTACAATCTCGAGTTGGTTTACAGCAGTAGTATTAACTACCTGTTATAAGGAACCCAAGTTTCAGACAACCACATCGATAATAAAGAAAATTAAACAATAAAAAATTTTTTAGGGGTCTACACTCTTGGTTCTATTAAGATCAAATTCAACAGATTTGATCTCTACAAGGTGTATTCCCTGATGGTTAAAACCTCCCACAAGTCATTTTCCCCATAATTTTTTATTTATTAGTACAATATATTGTTCCCAAATTCCAAAACTATTACTTACAAAAAAAATCAAAACTTTAGAAATAAAGTGCTTTGTGTCAACACAAACAACGTGCTTTGTCCCATACCGAAAGATACCTATGTTGATGCAGACCTGTTTTGACCTGCTACCCAACCCACGCATTCTGCCCTCTCTTAAAAGAGAGAAACCACAAAGTAACTGGATAAGATAGTAATATGTTACTCTAGTTGTCTTCCTACCCTATTCCCTATTTTAGCAAATACCAAATAGCTGGACCTGTGAAATTGTAGACGGGTTTAGGTGCAAATTAGGCACTGCAATCAGAACCCATTTATAGGAAAATGCATCAATATAGAAAGGACTCTATTGATGGGTGAATGTATTAGAATAGCGTCCAACCTAAAAATCAGAACCCATTTATAGGAAAATGCATCAATATAGGAAGGCCTCTATTGATAACAGGTCAGCGTAGTGAAATATAAAAGATAGAAAACTTCACATGGATAAAAAAGTGGTCAAAATGGATCGAATGAATACAAAAGCAGTCAAAATTCACGTAAACTGTATTCAAACAATTACATCCTCCTATATTGAATTTTTAAATTATACTACAATTATAAGTTAATAACAGTTTAGTTATACTACAAAATGACAAGAAAGTGGTGATGAAACAACCCGGACCGGCCCATTTTGACCAGAACTTAATATTTCCCCCTTTTGACACATTACCCAATGTCCCCGTTTTGCCAACTCCAACAAAAATTTAGGCAACTGAAGAAGGGAGAGTGTACTACTGGAGACAGTAACCCCGCATTAAACTTGGATTATAAAAGGGTGACGCTAGTACGTCATCAAGTTACCTGTAGTGGCAAGGAAGAGAAAGAAGGTTGTTGAATTGGTCTGACAACTGGGGCATAGAATTTCATCTCTTGCTGAACCTGAATAGTTATCCTTCAAGAACATACGAATGAAATTCTTCACGGAAGCAGAATTGAGAAGGAGAAGAAGCAACAACAGCATATCCTGCAAAGTAAAATAGCCAACCAAATACAAATCTGGGAACAGAGCAAGCACCTTTGGTATAGGTGGCAAAATGGGCAAGTCAGACAGGTCAGTAATGGCTCAAGATGGGTTCAGGTCAAGGCAGGTAATTTTACAGTCTGTATGGTCCAGGTAGGGTCAACCAGCATTATTTTTTGTCCATTATTAGTTAACTTATGAGCAATTAAAGAGAGATATTATCAAGAAAACTACATTGTTATAACCATAATCTATTTCACTTGGCCGTTTAAGGTAAGGTAATACAAATCGCCCAGTTTATGAACAAATGGGCATAATTGCCACATCTATTAATCAACCTAGGGTATTTATAAGCGTGGGCAAGGTGAGTAAGACCCTTTTAAGTACAGTGTTACTTGTTGTAAGTACTTTAAACTGATAATATGGTAATCGAATAAGAATGAAATTTACCGAGAATTAATCCAAACTAACCACTGGCTCATGCACTCTGACAACAGATTTGATCTCCTCCAGAGAGTCATGCAACATATGCTCTTTCTCAACAGGTATTTGAGGCAGCTTCTTTTCAAGCTCTTCAAGTTACCAAATTTGGTCAATAAATGGAACCGTACGATCTTCACCAACAGTGGGACATACATTGTTATTTTTTCCCTAATAATCAACCGGAAAGACTTCCGATGATGTCGATCAATTCAACTCCCAATGAGACTATTGGAGTACCTCTTCACAATTTCCGCGTGAATAATTTCCAACTATTGAACGTAACATCCGATGGCATCACTGGCCTAAAGTTATAGATCAATTAAGCCTAGATTTGTTCAATATATCAAATTCGGAAAAACTATATAATAAAAATCAAGAGACTTACGTCTTCACGAACTAATGACTAGTTAAAGTTCAAAGATACTCTTCACCTGTTCCTGATTCTACAGTCAACAAATCACACCCAGTAAACAGATTACTAATATTCAAGATATATATACATTGATACGTGACTCAACAGGGGTGTATTTGATCATAGTGATCAACTTTCTGTTAATCACTAGAAACTCGGATGATTTGTTTTACGAATATGGCTTCGGAATTAATCACAACCTTCAAATAAATTCAACCAATTACGAAACAGCTCTTTATTCAAATAAAAAAGTTGTGTATTATAAGTTCCATAAATCATTTTCAAAAAAGTGTATATAAGTTCATTATTTCAGGGTCATTCCATGGACCGATGTACGGTCTAAAAAAGCCAGCTTCAGCAAGACATGTGCAAGGAACTGCTTTACATTGACCAAAAATACTGGTAACATAACCAACTTTTCAAACATTAGAAAACCCATTTATAGGGAAATGAATCAATAAGGGTAGCATTTTATTAATAACGGGTCAAAGTGGTGGGATATAAAAGAAGCAGCGATAAAAGAAACCAGTCAAATAGATCGAACTAATAAAAAATATTCAAATAATTACATCCTCCTAAATTACAAATCAATTAAAATGTTTGTATCATTTATAATACATATATTATTTCAGAACCAAAATGACACAGAACGTGTTGACTGAGCAAACCGACCCGGCCCATTATGACATGAACTTAAAACTTACCCTTTTTGTCCCGTTACCCAACTTGCCAATTTGCAACATTACCAGGGTGCCCATTTCCCCACCTCTAACAATAACCAAGGCAACTGATGAATAAAGTGCAATACTGGAAACAATGTTACCCAGCATTATACTAGGATTACAAAAGGCCAGAAGGGTGATGCTAGTACGACAAAATGTAAATGTGCTGGCAAAAGAAGAGCTAGATATACGGTTCTTAAATTCGCCTGACACATGGGGCATAGCGTTCCATTCTTGGATAAACCGGAACATTTAGCCTTTGAGAACAGACGAAGATATTTTTTCATCGAAGGCGAAGAAGTGACAACATTCCCGTATTCCAGTAAAGTAAAACAGACAACCTCACAACCACATACAAATCAGGGAATAGAGCAAACACTGTTGTTAAAGTTGGAAAAATGGGAGGGTCAGGCAGTTTGGTAGTGGCTAATAATGGGTTCATGTCGAAGAAATTAATATCTAGCAAGGGGGACATATAACAGCTAAGAAAACAGCAAGACACCATTTCAAAATAATAGCATTTGAGTAAGCCACGTTCCCAGAAACTAGTGAGTACTGAATTAAACCAACACAACCTTTTGCATACCCTTATCCAAAGAGTATTCTTAATGCTTAATACCTCCCACATCATATTATCCATATAATTAGAATATTATTAATACTATATAACGTTTCTAACACGATAACTACTCAATAAAAATTTATTTTTTGGAAATAAAGTGATTCATGTAAACATCGATCATTTACTTTATTGTTAATTCATGTAAAAACACTAAAGATAAGAGAATGCGGTACAGTTAGACTATTATTAGTATGGAAGTTGACATCAACAAAGAATTGAAAAGGTAGAGAAGAATCGGGGAGTTAGTTAAAGCGATAAAACTATCAAACTCAGCAGAAATTGAAGATACCTATCTTAAGATAGTGATCCCACTACTTTAATAGCCTACGTCACCCACTCAACCTTGAAGTACAAGCCTCAAAGTACAATAAGGTTGAAATCGGTGCTTAGATGTTCAAGTGAAGGGATCCCAGCATCTCATTTTTAGGTAGATAACCATCCGTAGAGTGTGAAGTACAAGAAAAAAGGATAAGAGTATATATGAAAAACTTTAAAAAACACAATACAATAGCCAAAACTATAACAGCTTAAACAAAACCAAGTTAGTATTGAACTAGAGATCAACAATAATGGAGAAGTTTGGGAAGAATTTGGAAGTTAGTTACTACCAAAATAACAATCAATATAAAGCAGAAATGGGTATACCATGTTAGGATAGTAATCCCCTTACTTTAATAACCTACATACACCCTCTCAACCTTTAACGTACAAGCCTCAAAGTACATCAAGGTTGAAATTAGTGATTAGATGTTCAAGTGAAGGGATTCCAAGGTCTCCTATTTAGGTAGATAACCATTCCTAGAGTGCCAAAAATAGAAAAAAGGATAAAGCTATATAAGAAAAACGCTAAAAAGCACGATACATATAAAACAGCAAGATAAGTAACCTTTAGAAAAACCAAAATTTGGTGTGGAAGTTACTATCAATGAGAATGGAATAAGGAACATAGTTAAAAGAATAAGAATATCAAAATAGAGCGGATACAGAGATACCGATGTCAAGAAAGTAAACCCGATTCTTTAATAGCCTACATACACCATATCAACCTCAAAGTACAAGCCTCAAAATACAATAAGGCTGAAATGGTGCTTAGGTGTTTAAGTAAAGGGATTCCAACTTCTCAAATTTAAGGAAAAACATCATTCCTAGAAAGTATAATATAAACAAAACAAGACAAAATAGTGTTAAAAGATAAACATTAAGGGGAAGTAGTGAATATAAGTAAGACAATAAAAAGCACAATACGTTAATTAAAAATACTAGTAACTTAAACAAAAACCAAATTAGTATTGAAGTTGATACCAACAAGAATGAAAAAAGCCTAAGAATAACCAGAAAGTTACTTAACAAGAATAACAATATCAAAATAGAGCGGAAATATAGATACCCATCTCAAGAAATAATCCCACTTATTTAAAAGCCTACATACACCATATCAACCTCAAAGTACAAGCCTCAAAGTACAATAAGGTGGAAATGGTGTTTAGGTATCAAGTGGAGGAATTCCAACTTCTCAAATTTGGGTAAAACACTATTCCTAGATAGTATAACATATAAACTGAAAATAGGTGTACAAAAGACATTAAAAAACTCGATAGAATAGACAAAAATACTTGTAACATAAATAAGAATAAACCTAGTATGGAAGTAGATTTTAACAACAATGGCGAAGGTTGAGATGAATTAGAAATTTGGTTAAAACAATAAAAAAACCAGTATAAAATTTAAAACCGATAAGCTAATGATCCACAAACTAGAATGTCAATCCCATCATCTTCGAATAAGTACAAAGTTTTTAGAAATAGAAAACCAGCATAAGAAACAGTAAGAAAGTCATCTGAAGACTGGAAGGACGTCATATGCTTGTGAATGAAGGAAAGACATTAATAAAAGGATAATGACCTACACTACTTTGTGGCTGAACGTAATAGCAGGTTTCTGTCCTGAGAAAGATATGCATAGATCACAAACAGCAACCAAAAAAATAAGGTACTAGTCTAGTAAAAAGTAATCTCAAGGACAGAAACAATTTACATTCGGTAACAAACCGGAAGGAGATCTACACACAAAGTTTCTTAGTCCTATCAGCAGATAAGTAAGAAGTTGCCATAATAATGGAAGAACAGGCAATACTGCCAAAACATAAAATATCCCCGTGCAGATATAGCAGAGGTGCAGAACCAGCAAAAGAAACACGGACGTGCGCTGGACCAAGCAAGTTTGCAAACAAAACACAATCACTTAGTACAAACTCGCACACAAGCACTTAAAAAAACTTATTGAATGCAGATAAAGAGATTTGGGCGGTTTTAAAAACTTGAGCACCATTTTGGGTGACTTTCAACCCGTCTGCCAAGTCATTTGACTGGTTCTGGATTAGCTGTGTTTTATAAATTATATTGACTAGACCAATACGTTGAAGTTAAAATACAAAGCTCATACCGACCCCCTTCTAATCAAATGGGTCGAATTTGCCAATTTTAAGTGCAACCATAAAAATGTCGTACGGTTTTAATCCTAACCACTTCTAGACAACATTCCATTTCAAGTTTAATATGAATCTTTGTGTTATCTTGACAGAAAGAGTTCACTGTCGGTAGGTGGCATTTTGACATGAAAGGATCAAATATTCATGTAAAAAACAAAGTAGCTTACACATGATTTATGCTCCTGCAAATTTTCCATCAATGCTGCAATCTCAAGTTGCTTTAAAAACGGGAACCCAAGTTTTAGTCAACCACATTTATAAAAATAAGAGGGGGGGGGAAAACACTGTTAAAAGGGTCATTAGCTCCATAAAAATTAGACTTCCTATAATTACTTATAAATCAATATAAAAATAATAATAATTAAAAACTTGTTTAGCCTAGAAAAAAATACCTTCGTTCACACAAAAAAAAAAAAAAAGGTAAAGAGTGTATCGGAACATAAGAATCAACAGTCACTAACATTCAATCAAGTTTTAATGAATTTGACACAATTCAGCCGTTCAGGTGAGACGATTTAGATAACTTATCAAGATCAACAAAACAAATAAAAACCGAAATTAAAAAAAGATATGGAAGATTAGCAATTAAAGGTTGAAGATTATAAAGGAGGGGAGGGTTAGAAGTCGGAATACCTCTTAGTCGAGACCTAGGGTTTAAGTTTGACCAACAATGCGTGCCTATATACGTTTGGGCATTGCGTTAGTCCAACGCCATCAAAAAGTCGGTCATACACACCGGAATATAAAAAATCTTACCCGGAATTTAGTAACTTAGTAGTTAGTACTACTATTATTTACATTGGATTTGATTAATTTAAAAAAAAAATCAAAAAATGTTACACAATAAAATAAGTGTCACTTTAAATTATAAAAAAAAATGAACAGTTATTCTTTTGTAGATATCCTCACGTTTATAAGTATGCTATGTCATCAAAAGGACCCTTTTTCAGTAGATGAGATTAGAATACACGGTATTATTTCAACTCAAAGGCGGATCTAGTTTTTTACTACATGGGTCACTTGACCCACTTTAATTTTCAAAATTATTTAGAGAACATTAGATATATAGGTATATGAACTAAGTTAGAAAAATAATAAGACTCGCCTTTAATTTTTGGATTACAACTTATCAATTCAACATAATATACATTTACAAATTGAGTTATTTAAAAGTTAAAACCAATCAAGTAGAAAAGTATCTTATATTTTAGCCATGAATCTTAACTCATATATTTTTATAAGTTTTTGACCAAATATAATAAACAAAATACATACAGTAATGTCAAGATCTCTAATCTTTTTCTTCAAGCTTGTTGACGTCTCACTCTTCTCTCCCACATTAGGCATATGTCCTGACAAATGGCATGTCTAGAAAATTAAATTAAATTTATAAACTTTTGCTTGATTGTGTAAAGCACTTGAATTTTGATAGATTATATATAGTTGATTATTAGATACTAGCTTTGGATGTTTTTACAATTTTGATTATGTTATTGTTTACCCACAAGACAATACCCCATAATATTGATTGTATGTTCCTAAATTGTAGATTGTGATTTACGTACGTAGTAATTTTGATTATGTACTCATCGAATTGTTAATCGTATTTTTTAATTGTTAATTTTTGTAATCTTATTAATGTCTTTATATATCTTAGTTAAAAGTTAAGGTTTTCACATAAGACAGAATGTTCGTACTTCATCTCCAAATAAACCTCGAATAACAAATGTATTATAGTTTACGGATTCTACTGTAATAAGTCACTTATTCATGATTTTCAAGGTACAAACCCTCATCGAGAACGAGTGTAACAAGTTTCATTCTTAAATATTGTGATACCCGGTCAAAAAGGGCAAATTTCGCGCCCAATTTAAACCTTTAATTCGCGTATTATATACGTGTTTATACGAAAGTATTCAAACAGTATATATATAATAATATATATAACTTAAAACGATTATTTAATAATCGCGTTTAAACGGACGTTGGTGACAAAACTCTTTAAATAAAATATTATTGTGAAAATAATATTTATTTACTCGTAAAATATTTAGACACATTTCAGCTTATTTAAAATGTGTTCTACTAAGCTGAAACAAAGAGAAAACTATCCGTCAAAACAAAGTGGAACAAAGTTATATTTTTATAACTCAACTAAAGTATTTTTACAAAATACTTCGATTGAAAATATATTCGAATATATATTTAGAAATTTATCACTTGAAAATATTATACTACTTCACGATCGGGTATACGAACACGAAGCGAAAATACCCACTAGCTTCAATTATTGGAGTCGGCTATAACTAACCGACCCCAATAATTGAATCAAAACATACGCGCACACATACCTATCTATCTATCCCTCTGCTCTCTGCTCTCTCCCTCGATCATCATCATCTTCGGGCAACAACAACAACAACAAGTAGCAGCAGAAGCAACAACCATCGATCATCATTATCATCATCACCTTCTTCATCATCATCATCCTCGAGCTCATCATCACCACCCTCGGTTCTTCATTTTTCGTTGTAAGAAAACTTCACTTTTAACTTTGATTTTGTGTTTTGAGTGATTATATAATCGTATATTAGTGTTACAAACGCTTACTATAACCATAACTAAGATTTACCACCTGTTTTGTGGATGAATTGCTCGAACAGACCTGGATCAGACCCAACCCGGACGGGTGAGTTAACTCACCCGAACGGGTGAGTTAACTCACCCGAACGGGTGAATTAAGCAACCCGGACGGGTCACAAAATTAACCCGAACGGGTATGGGCCCCCACCCGGATGGGTAACACACAATTAGCCCACCATCTTTTGTAGTTTTGTATTACTCTCAGATACGCACGTCTGGGCAGTTGAATCACATTAATCCAAGTTCGTATGAGGGAGATATGGGCAAAACGATGCAGCCTCGCCAAATCAGTTTAACAACCAACTTTTATTGTATATATATATGCGACGAATATTTTTACGAAAACAAAGCAAAATATATTTTTGAAATATAATTTCGACTCCGTCACCAACGGGCCGTACTTATTTACAAAACTAAAACAAGAACATAAATCGAATACTTTGGACATGATAAAACCAAACAAACACTTATATGGATAGTTTATTTAAACGTCCACTTACTTATATAACCTCGTGTATTTAGGACACTCATGGTTACTATTGGGATCCCACGCGCGTTTAGGAACGCTAGCACCCAAAGGTGAGTTTCATAGCCCCACTCTTTTAAACTGTTTATAACTGTTTTTGGAAGAGAATGCATGCACGTTATTTTTCATAAAATTTGTTTTATGAAACGAATATTGTAAATTGTTTTTACAACTGTTTATCCTATACGTTTAGGATCCTTAAACTTATAACATGATAAGTTTCACATACAAGAATTGTTGACAAAATAGGAAGCCTCGTAGGCTCTTACTCAATATTACAAGAACACTAGATTGCTCTAGACTATGATACAGGAACACAAGACAACGATAGTTTGCCTTTTTAGGGATACGAGAATACTCGAGGTCAGAATACAAGAACACTGTGAATAAGAATACAAGAAACACACTTAGATGCAAGACGCTAGATTACAAGAACCTAGATTACAAGAACTCGAGAAATTAGGTTTCAAGGACTCAAGAAACTAAGATACAAGAAACTAGGAACAAGATTAACTTTATGTGCAAGATCAAGAACCATACGTGCAAGATCAAGAACTTATGTGCAAGATCAAGAAACTCAAGAATGCAAGAAACTATGTGTGTGTTATTAATTGCATTATGTGTTGTATTATATGTGATTTGTTGTATGTTAAAACTATGGTGTGAAATCTCAAGAATTCAAGAAACTAGGAACAAGAACTCAAGAACTCAAGGAACTAGAAACTAAGAACAAGAACTCAAGAAATTAGAAACTAGAACAAAATCAAAAACACTAGAATAAGAAACTGGGAACAAGAACTCAAGGAACTAGAAACTAAGAACAAGAACTCACGAACTCAAGGAACTAGAAACTAAGAACAAGAACTCAAGAAATTAGAAGCTAGAACAGAATCAAGAACGCTAGAATAAGAAACTAGAACTTGAGAACTCAAGAAACTATAAAACAAGAAAACTATTTTGGTTTATACCATTAAACAAGATTTTGTTAACTCACTCACGAGTATTACGAACGTATAGCTTTCATACGTTAAAACTTACTTTGTGGCCTACGTCACACAATATATTGTTTTTCTGACAAACCTATGAACTCACCAGCTTTATAGCTGACTGTTTTAGCGTGCATTCTCAGGTACAAGAAGACAATAGGATTGGGCCTCAGGATCCTAGCTCGAGTCGCATGTTTTCAACAATTGGAATTTCATTGCATTACTTTTGTAATACTAAATATGTAATGAAATCTTTTTGCAAACTCGCAACTCTGTAAACACTGTATTTTGGTTATGTAACTACTATTTTCAAACGTCTCATGTAGAGGTCGTTTGCTTATGATTATGTGTGGTGGTTACCGTATTAGTCACGCCCCGACCCGACCCGCTTCCGCAACAGTGAAATTGGGGTGTGACAAATATTATTAAAATATGTATGTTTAGCATTTCGAGTCAATGACCCAACCCATTTATTTTATCACCGGTATTTTGTCTCCTCAACCAAGTCATTGATCTAGGGTATTAATGAACCATGTGAGTTTACATTCTAGATCCGCCACTGTTTCAACGATGATTTTCTTTGTCTTGTTTTTCCAAATTGCATTTTGGCCTGCGGTAATGTAATCGGGATTTAAAAAAAATATTTTAATGGATATTAAAATTCAACTCTAACTCTTTTTAACAAGATAAATGATTAGTCTAAAATGTATATCTAAATTCAAGGCTAAATATTTTATAAATGAATATAGTATAATGATGATGATTGGCAAAGACTATAAGAGATAATAAGCGAGATTCATATGTCATGCATCATATGAAGTAATCCTAAATTTAAGCATATATTTAGATATATGTTTATCATTACTCTTTCAAATATATATATGAAAACGGTGAGAACACATTTTAGCTATCCATTTTTTGATCAAAAAACTTGATTTTGAAGGTGACACTTTTGTAAATACTTTGAAGTTTGATTTTTGAGGCTTCACATCACTTTTGCTCATGTGAAGTTTTTTTTTTTAGCTTCACATCATTTTGCTCATATGAAGTTTTTTTTAGCTTCACATCATTTTGCTCATGTGAAGCTTTTTTTAACTTCACATCATTTTGCTCATGTGAAGTTTTTTTTTAGCTTCACATCATTTTGTGAGGTTAAGTTTATTAATTTTTTCCTTAACATAAGGTTATGATGCTATAAATTTTTATTTGTATAGGTTCTCATAGTTTTAATGAGATTAAGTAAGAATTTTTTTTCTTAACATTAGTTTTTGAAGAGATTAATGTTTATACATATCAATTCACTACTTCAAACATTGTTGTTAACAAAAATTAAATAAAATTTCACAATGTTAAAACTATTATGAAGCAAAAAAAATTAAACTTCACCTAGCAATCCTTATGTGAATCCTCCAAAATCAAACTTAAGTATTTACAAAAGTGTCATCTCCAAAATCAGGTTTTTTGATCAAAAAAATGGAGTGATGAGATGTGTTCTCACTGTTCTCACAGAATCTCTTTGTTCTCACATGATCCCAAGTCTATATATATATATATATATATATATATATATATATATATATATATATATATTGGGAGGATTCACGAGGAAGCTCTTTTTTGGGAAGAGGGAAGTGTTATATTCATCACGAAGCATCTTAACTTCGTTAATACATTTCTCAAAAATTAAAAAGTGAAAATTAATAAATGTTGATCATAATCAATGTTGTGAATGTTAACCTTCATTGATGAATTCTTTTTGTAGGCTATAATATTAATTGATGAATTTTATATCCAAAATCGTTAATATTCGGTGTAGTAAATGTTAACTTGACATTCATCATGATGAATGTTAAAATTAAATTAATGTTATTTTTAAACATAAAACGTGATGAATGTTAAGTTAACATTCACCATGATGAATATTAACTTTTAATCAAATATATATATTCATAAACTAATATTATGAGTTAGAATTGAATTTCATATGTGAATATATTCTTTATAGCATCGATTGATTTTAATTACTATATACGAGTAAAAAATTTTTTTATCTTTGATATATGTATTGGCGAAGTTAACATGCTCTGTGATGAATATTACACTTCCTTCCTACCTAAAAAAAAATTCTCTCTTAACCTTCCCCTATATATATTGTGCATTAAAAATTTGTACAGTACATTAAAAACTTGTATAGTACAATAATAAGTTTAAAAGTTTGTATTACAAAATTTTGTCTCTCTACTCTATTTGCCTTGTTATTAGTGTATTAGAGGGTGTTTGGGATTGCTTGTTTTACATGCTTATATGTTTATTGCTTATTTTTATAGTATATAAACAGAAACAAATATTTTTCAAAAAATTGTTTATCTGCTTATTTCTTAAGGAATAAGCACTTAAAAATAAGTATGGAAATACATATATTTTAAGCAAAAAATTACATATAATAAGCAATCAAACACCATTATAAAAAAAAAAATAAGAACATTCTCATTTTTTAAATTTAATTTAATAATAAGGAAATAATATTAACAGCTTTTAGGGATGTAAATAAGATACATCAAATGCATTAATTAAAGTTAAAGTTTTTTTTAATCAAATATCTCATTTGTTACATCACAAATAGATGAAAGTTTCAATGAACTTAATCCAAACGTAAATTAAGTTATATATAATCTTGAATGAATAAGGAAAATTTCAACTTTAATTAATCCACTAGATGTATTTAGGGGTGTGAATATTATTTCCCTTAATAATAATATAATTATAACACGAATTTCTCAATCATGGAGCTTGAATAAGTGGGTATTATACTTATTATTATCACTGAAAATAAAAATCAATTGAAATGATATTATTTGGATAAAGTATATTCAACCTAGCAAATATAAGATGAAACATCTTTACTAACATTGATCTTAACATACTCCTATCACAACAAGCAATGCTGTCAAATCTATGCAACTATTAATACTAATGCTATCACATATAAACAATTAACATATCCCTTGTACTACAAATAACAACTAATGCACTACTACAATGACTAACAAGTAGAATGTATTAGTTACACCTTCATATAATTGATTCCCAACAATTTACAAAGTTCATTCAAAATACATCTAATATTTGCAACACTTAATTTTCTAAACTTGATTACAAACAAACTAATGATCTCGATCGCTAGCTCTTCATTAGTCTTCATTAGGGTCCTCACTATGCTCGTCTTTTACCTTTTCGTATGCACAAGGACCGTAAGCCCAAGTACAAGCAACAAAATAAAACAAGTTCGTGAAACTCATTAACGCAAGAATCCAATAGTAACCATCATAGCGTCCTTGGTTAATGTTTGTGGTAATCCATCCTTCTTTCGAGTTTCCTCTAGTTAATTTATCAACCATGGTTAGTATAAAACTAGCTAACAAATTAGCCACAGCCATACCAAGCAAGAAAAGTGAAGCTGCAATGCTTGACATGCTCTTTGGGAACTCTGAGTAATAAAATTCGTTTTGTCCAATTGCATTAAACGCCTCTGCTAATCCATGTAAGCAATATTGTGGAATGAGCCACATTGCTGACATGTTTATGACTGCTTGCGGATCATTTGCAAGACCTTGTTCAATTGCTTTTCTTCGTCGACCATGTTCAACAATTGCAGATATTACCATAGCCAATGTTGAAATAACAAGACCGATACCCATTCTCAGTTTAACGCCAAGATGAACTTGCTTATGTAAAGTTTTTGATGCAAATGGGATAATTAAGCGGTCGTATAGTAGAACCCAAATTGCTATCATTACAATGGTGAAGAAAGCGAAAGATCCTGCTGGAATCTGGAAGGTTGATGATCCTAGATGTCGATCCATGGTATTTGCTTGGAGAACTGGAAACGATGATTGACTTACGTTTATTGACATCATGAGGCCAGATGACCACAGTGGTAGAACTCGAATTAGTGATTTTAGCTCTTCCACTTGCTCAATCGTGCATAGACGCCATGGATTTGCAGCTATTCCATTTGGGGTTACATCTTTTGGGTTCTGAATTATGCAAGCTTTATTTAAGAACCTAGAAAAAAAGATTGATCTCTAATCACATTTGTGTACAGAAGGATATGGAAAATATATAAGATAATGCAGAAAGTTGCTATTTTTATCATGTGGGCCAAGTAGCCCGTGAAAAGGTCTCAACTATCATGCCAGAATATTTGACATTTGTGGTCTTAAACTTCATTTTAGACATGAAGTTGATTAAGGCTTCTATTACATTTGGTAGAACATATCTAATTTACAACTGTATCATGCTTAATTCGTATCATCAAATAGTTATTGTTTAGTCGATTGAAATACCTGAGTCTCATGGTGGGCAAGGTGTTTGAATCTTTATGAAGATGATGCCAGCGACTTGAAGGTCCAACAGCCACCTTACGGTTCTTATAGGCAACAACAATCACTTGTAAAAAGCTTGTGAATATGCTCTTTCTAACTTTCATCTTAACATAAAGTGAAGAAGCTACAAAGAACAGAAGGACTGATAAAAACATGAGAATCACCGGAACACCGAAACCGACCTTCCATCCAACATGATCTTGTATATAAACAATGCCCGTAAATGCAACAAGCACTGCAGTCGCACCAGCAGCATAATACCACCCAAAAAAGCTTTCTAGTGCCCTCTCATTGTTAGGATTGTTTCTTTTGTCAATCTGTTCTGCACCAAATGCTAATGAACATGGTCTAACACCTCCAGCTCCCATAGAAATGAAAATGAAGGCAAAGATCAAAAAAGCAAATTGAGATTGTGTGGGTAGTTTGCAGGTTTCTATTAATTGGTTGCAAGGAGGTGGCTTTAGTTGTGGAAACATAGCAGTTAACCATAATAACAACATCCCCTGTAATAATAAAACCAAATAAGTAAATGTGCTGAAGGACTATATTGTTGCAAGTTGTAAATGATCTTTATATTTTAAAGCTAAGTAGAAAGTTACACCCTTACATAGAACCAATTTATTCAATACCCCTGTGTTCCATATTTATCAAGACATAAAATAAATACTTAATAAGGAAAATAGCAAAAATGAAAATTTTGATGCAGTGAACAGTAACTCCCAATCATCCACCAGATTTAGTATGTATATTTCACTCTTTCATGTAGTTGCTCTATATATGTGATAAAAGTATAGGATGACTATTCACAAAAGATAACCTTTTTCAAGTTTCGTTACATCAAAACAATGACACAAAAATATAATGTTGTGCTTTGGTCAGTTTGGTGGCATAGTTAAAGATCACTTTCAGAACCAAAACAATGCACCTCATATAATGGTACTTGCCTTCCTTATAGTTGATCTAATATGTTAAATAAGAAAGTACAGTCAATTATTGTAGTAAGAAAAATATATATTATTACCAGAAGAGAAAAGAGAGAACCCAATCCAATGGTGAGGAAGCGACCCAAATATGAATCAGAGAAAAATGCCCCTATAAGTGGTGCAAAGTTTGAAGCTGCTGTCCAAAGGAAGAGTATGTTTGTGCCTTTAGATACACCAATATTGTAATCTTTCATCAAATACACTATCATATTTGGCACCAGACCATAGCTTGCCACCTTCTCAAATGCCTCATTTGCTGCAATTATTTCAAGATTCAAGAAACCCATGTTAATTTTTTTATTTTTTATTTTAAAGGTATTCCCGTTTATAACAGTTTCTCTCGGGTTGGCCAAGCTATACAAGTAGTAAAACTTCAAAAATTCAAGAAACCCATGTTAATCCAAGTAGAAAGACTCAAAATTCAAGAAACCCATGTTGTAAAAATGAGAGATTGACTGTAAAAACCAAACCTTTATGTTCAAGAATGTACATTAATATTATAAACATATGTTACATACCTATGATGAAGGGCATTGTTATTAGACCACCTTTGTTTGTTGTTGAGAGGTGTGTTTGATGATGATTCAGTTCCTCCCCCATTTTTGAATTCTCACTGTTATTCTCTCTCTCTCACTCACAAGAAAATATGTGTGGTTTCTCTCTATATATAATACGGAGTACTAAGTAAGGAGTGATACCATTGGCTTTTTAAGGAAGCCCTGTTTTCATGTCCCAACTTATTTACTACTCCCTCCCTCCGTTTCATTTGAAATGTCCACGTTACTATTTTGGGATGTCCCATTATAAGTGTCCACTTTAATATTTAACCAATCAAAAAGGATTTTAGTGGGTGGATATAATATTTGATTGGTAAAAAATGTAGATAGTGAAGAATCCTAAAACTACGTGCAAAGTCAAAGTGGACATTTGTAATGGGACAGAGGGAGTACGTAGCTTTTGTGGGTGAATTTAGTTGTAAAAAAACATTATTTAATAAGTTTTTTATAAGTTTAGGTAGTGGAAGGAGTCTTATTTCATTGTAAACACTTTCATTCAATAGTTTGATTATAAGATCTCTCATCACTCACCATAGAAATTACAAAAACTGAAAACTGACTGTTACATTAGCGCAACATTAGCATATTTGTTAAAAATTAATGAATGACGTTACACTACCTATTAAAAACTGATTGAATTAACTTTTACAAGTCAAATATACATCATTTATCATAAAAACATTCCAGACGAAAGTCGAGTCTCACATTTCAATAGTTAAAAACCGTTAACATGCGGACGAAATTGAAAGTATGGACGGGAAACGCATTGCTGCCTTCAATGTCCTCCTGTCTTTCATGTCGAAAACGTAGAAGAACGTACTTTACAGGGACTGGTCTAAGTTTACAACAAAAAAAAATGGGTTTCCAGGTGATGATCTTATGTGAAATGTAATATTAGAGTACGTTTTATATATATATATAAAATAATCTATGAAAGTTCCCCTCTGCATTATTTTGCAACTATATATATGCACAATCTCATTAGGATGGCAGTGTTAGGTAAAGAAAATACAGTTAATTCAGTTGCCATTGCACTCGATTAGATTAACATGTTCATTTTAGTATTACATTATAGTATCACAACACGTATATCACACTACCAATTAACTACTTACCAAGTAGTAGTATATTTGAGTGAACGAACTTAAGGTAAGTTTTTCATTACTTATCTACTTAATACGTATTAACATGGTTACTACTATAAAATACAGTAATTATAATTACCCAAAAAAAATTATATATTGTTTGTGTGGCCCATCACGTGATATATTGCTGGTGAATATGATATTACTCAAAAATGGTATTGATCCATCCTTGTCCTTGTCACAAAAAAAAAATATATATGAAAATATAACGTTATTATTATACAAAGTTTATACTTTATAGGCAGTTATGGCATTTAAATGTTGTTATAGTTATAAACTTATAATGATGCATTTACCATGCATCCCAATATAAGATCTATGGTTTACACTTTTTACTATATATTCCTAACATGAAGACAATAACATACATATCAATTTTATTTTTATTTTTTTAAACAGCAATATAACATTAAAAAATGCCTAAAGCAGGCATATAAGCAACAAAACAAGAGAAACATAACATATCAATTGTATCTGCATTTAACAGTTAACAATGATATGATATATATAGTATTTGATTTACACGTCAGCTAAAATGATGGTACAGATACATATATATATAAGTTGCACAACAAAGGCTTTTCGAGTTTCGACCCACGATTTTGACAGATGCATCATATTATTGGCTACATTTCCCATATAAAGAAAAAGATCCAAATTGTTCACAGGTATTTGGTCAGAGAGTGGGTAACTAATAAGAACAGCATGCAAAATCCTTCAAGTTGAATGGAAAATATAAATATTAATAAAATATATACATATATAATAATTACTAGTAATGGTTTCATGGTCGGAAAAAAAAAGAGGACCTTAAATTAGTTGGGTGAGGTTTTAATTGTACATAATAATAATAATAATAATAATAATAATAATAATAATAATAATAATAATAATAAAAATGTGTAGAACCCAACCAATGTGAATTATTCAAAATTATTGGCAAATAGAATTTAAAGTTTGAAATGAAAAGAAGACAAACACATAAATACAATTGAAAACATGATGAAAGAAAAAGGAAGATCTAGATGGTTAGGAAATATATAATTAAAACTACGATTTTGGCCACAAAAGTGAATTTTTAAACTTAACGACATGTAACGAATTGAATTTATGGGTTATTATTTTTAACAAAATGATCACGACGGTTCTATACACTGTCAAGAATTTGGGACATATAATACTGTACTCATATCGCCTGACCCTCGTAAATATTACTTGAACTACAATCAATTTAGGAGCTGTTTACTTTTTTTCATATTAAGTGCTGTTTATATATGATGTCTGTCTGGATAGTCTGTTTATAATAAGTGTTGTTTATGTAAATGTAATTTATATTTTGACCAAAATGACGAACTTAAATGATACTCCCTCCGTCCCAAATTAAGTATCTCATTTTGACTTTTAAAAGTCATTATTTTTCAACTTTGACCTTAAATATTTTTGATTGTGTTATATAATACTTAATGCAAAATATATGAATGGATTGAGTATTAAATATATTTTCATTGGTATAATTTTTATCAAGTATTATATAACACAAACAAATATATTTAAAGTCAAACTTGAGAAAGAATGACTTTCAAAAGTCAAAATGAGACACTTAATTTGAGACGGAGGGAGTATAAAGTTTGAATAAAAAATGACGTGTTCAAATTCTATTAGAGAAAAAATGTTGAAAAAATGTATATTTATCATTAAGTGACTCTTTTTAGTAAGAACTTCATTTTTCTTCCTATTTCAGAAACAGACGTTTCTTTCAAATTAAGTGAAAAAGAAACAACAATTTATCTGTCTGGATTAAGAAGTGTCTGAAAACAGACTATTAAGTGGAAAGTAAACAGGCCCTTAGACATATTATTATACCATCATTAACAATATCTTTTAGCATGAACTTAAACATCACAGATAACAAAACTTCTTTTTAACTTCCTATTCCGGAAAAATATACATGAAGAAGCTAATTAACATTGTATAATTTGTTAGATTTCTAGCAAAATCTGACTCTTAATCAAATATCGAAATTTCTCTCTTCTTTTTAAAACACACAAACACTCTTATCTTATTCTTTTTGATTTGTACATAATATTACTGTCGCATTATGCGAATATATAATGGTAATCTTGTGAAGTTGTAAGAATCGAACGAGAAATATTTTTTTTCTCTTCAATGGAATAAATAAATAAATTAAAGACTTTTTTACACTGTTCGTCCATGTGGTTTGTCTAAAATTTCACTCGTCGTCCTTGTACTTTTTTTTTTGCACTGATCATCCCTGTGGTTGCTAGATGTTGCACTCGTAGTCCTTGTCACTAACGACCGTTAGTTTTCTTCGTTAAAGGACCATCCATGTAAAAAAATTTCAAATTTTAAATTTATTTAAAATTTAATATTATTTTTAACTGTACTTAGCTAATTTATTTTTTAAATGATCTAATCAATTTAATTTAATTATTTCAATTAACTTTGTTCATGACATTTAATTTATTCTATTTTTCAAGTGTCCCAATCTATATAAAACCACTAAAAATATAATAGTTTAAAAAAGTATATGACAAATTTTTACATTGTTTTTTCCAAAAAAAATTATGGTATACAAAACTGTTAGTAATTTATATGTAGGCATGTAGAATTGTCTATATGGTATACAAAACTATTAGGAATATATATGTAGACATGTAAAATTATATATACGGAGTTGTGAAATCGATGATGATATGCAAAACTAAAAGTATAAACTAATTAAAAAACTATTATATTTTTAAACTATTATATTTTTAAACTATTATATTTTTAGTGGTTTATATAGATCGGTACACTTAAAAATTAGAATAAATTAATTGTCAAAAAAAGTTGATTAAAATAATTAATTAAATTGATTAGATTATTCAAAAAATAAATTAGCTAAGTACAATTAAAAATAGGATTAAACTTAAATAAACTTAAAATTCAGAAAAAAATTACACGGATGGTCCTTTAACGAAAAAAACTAACGGTCGTTAGTGACAAGGACTGCGAGTGCAACAATTAGCAATCACGGGGACGACAAGTGCCAAAAAAAAGTACAAGAATGACGAGTGAAATTTTAGACAAACCAGGGACGAACGGTATAAAAAAGTCTAAATAAAATTAAAAGCTTATAAAATAAGGGGAAAGGGAAAAAACCTGAGCAAAAGGTTGAGAGGAAGCAGACTTTACAGAGAGCTGGAAAGCAATAGGACACACGTGCGGGTGTGTGTATCAAAAGTTAACACCACACTCATTACACTTTTCTATTTTCATTCTTATTTTATTTTATTTTATTATTTTATTTTTCTAATTACTTTCTTCGTCACTCTTTTTTGTTCTCTCTGATGGTATTGATGTGTACTCATTTCAAAGTAACTTTTTGTTTATATAATTTTATTATTTATGACTCATTTATCAAGTTTGCTATTGTGGTAACCGTAGACCATTTGGAATGGTAATAATGGTCGAGGGCGTTGCAAGTGTCAAGTCACTACAATATTGTCTTATCCTACAACCCTTCCGATGGTAAAACAAATTTACTGAGGGTTATAAGATATTAAGACCATTTGCAACCCTGCAGGGTATTCTAGGGCGTTCTTGGTGCCACATCAACGTCGACGCCCAGTCAGCACGTGCAGTGATAAACTCAGAACGCCCCGGAACGCCCATCATCCCCCCTTGACCCCACCATTTTCTTTTAATTTTGATTTTTCTTAAAAAAGAAACTAAAATTTCTTTTTCATTAAACTAAAACGTTACATTTTTATTCAAAATAAAATTACGATCCTAAAAATTGAAAATTACAATACGTTCCTAGAAATTAAAAATACAATAATTTAAACTTGCGGTTACTAGTCCTAGAAATTTAAAACCACAATGATAATAACTAACATAAACTAAACTACTCGTCATCGGAATCTTCATCACCGCCTTCCTCGCTGCCTTCGTCACCGCCTTCCTCTTCGTCGTCCGATTCAATAATGCCGTTCAAATGATTACTTTAAAAAAAAAATCATTTCAAACGGTCAAAAGTGGAGGAAAAGGGAGTGGGCCCCACCTGCACGCTTCCACGCAGCCCCGTGCTCCGTTGATCGACGCCCTTAGAATTCCCCCCAGAACGCCCCGTTGCCGCCGTTCTGGAGCTCCAGCTCAGCGAGAACGCCTCCATTACAACTGGTCTAAAGGGCATGTTCCATTAAATTAAATTTTATTAACTTAAAAAGGAAAGAAAAGAAGAAAAAAAATGCGGCCCCACGAAATGGCATTCTTTCGCCCTTTCTTAGAGTCACAACGCCCCACAATCACCATGTCCATTGCGAACGTTTTAGCGTTCTCAGACCAGAACATCATCGATGACGGGTGCCATACAAATGATCATATGAAATAAGAGAGCATTTTAAGTGTTTTATCGATTTTAGTATAGTTTAGTTTAGAGGTGTTATTTCGAAAGGAAACTATATTATAACAAAGTAATAACTACTACTTTAACAAACGATGGCTAAACATAATGTTTACTTGAAACTTCGCCTTATTTGTTAAAGAAAATTGTACAAAATATAAAATTACATAGGACTCCATTTATGTACTATATGCATTCCCAAAAGGTCCCATTTAATTTAATGTGGTAATATTTACGTATCTTTTAAGACGCAAACGTCCTTAAAACTTTGAAGGCGATTTTGATGTGTGGTTGATAGTGACTTTTAAACAACTACACATATTCTAACGTATAGCACAAGCCAGGATATGGAACGTTAAAAACGTTACACCTAGAAAAATATTTAGTTTAAGATACACACTCGTATTACCAGTTATGTTTTACTGATACATCAAGCTAAACTAGCCATATGTCGCACCTCCATAACATACTAATACGTCATGTTTTTTGTGTATATTAATACGTCATGGTCACGCAAATCTTGATCATATAACCATAAAAAATGCTTAGTTTGCCACAAAATGAAGACCTAAATCTACGTCTAAGAATCACGTGTCATTAATTGTATGGTTTAGGTATACATCTATCTTTATAGTATAAACATAATTAGCAGAACTCATTAGTATAAATCATATAGTAAAGTTTTGATTAAATGCTCTTAGTTGATTGTCTCATGATCATTAATTTTAGCAGCCTTACAATTTGATCAACCAACCAATTCATTTTTGTTGGACAAACGGAAAAGTTCAAATTAAGATATGTTTGAGGATGGAGTTGGGCCTAGATAGTACACTTTTGCACATGCATATGACACACCTCACAATCACAATCATCACCACCATATATCATCATCATCAATTCATCATTATCATGAGGCTAATTACATAAAGCACCCACCTAATAAGCATTATTACATGTATCATGTATATCCCCCCTGGATCTAACCAAACCACAAACACCTCTTATTCTACACAAAATACAACATCCATTCACAAGCTGATTATATTTCACATCTTGTGGTACAACTCAAGAGCATAAGAGAGTAAAAGCAGACGACTCAGCTACTGGACTCGCACCATTCGTCAAGCGTGAGAGCTGCTACTCCAATATTCTTCATGTCATAAACATTTGCTGGTTCAAAATTTTCATAGTGAAAGTAAGCAGCAGTTTGTGCTAATAAGTAATAATCATAACGAGATAGGATGTAACAGGTGCAATTATGCTTTGAAAATTTGGCTGTATTATCGAAAGCATTTCTACTGATAGTAATGATGAAATTACACGCAACATACAATTACTTAAGACATCATATCTATATGTATGAATAATAGCTTAGCAGCTAGCCCCAATCTAACTCTATTCCACAGAGTCTTTAACACTTTTTTATTAACTGTATAGAGCCTATCATCATCAAGGCCATTTTTATTTCACAATCCTTTTTGAGCTCAACAGAAAGTGACAACTTGAACCACGGAACACTTTTTACAACGTAAGTGACGTTTTGCTCTGAATCATGCATTGAAAAAGTCACAAGTTTATTTTCTTGAGCTGGATGTAGACTTAGCATGTGCATCATGTGCACCACTTGTTTGAAGCATTTTCCACAGTTTCCGGCCTTTTTAAAAGGTTGAGTACTCGAGTTCAACTACTTTCACTAGGCTGTCATCCAGTCAATTAATAGGACACTACTCGTTACATATGTGAGACACCTTCTAGACAAGGAAAAACACAGCAATTATGTGAACCTTTAGTTTGGAGTTGGATAGGAACGGCTGAATGGATGATCGTTTGATCTGACCCATAACCAAGCTAAATGGATCCAAAACGTGCCAGCATATTTAAAACGTGCCAGCATATTTAAAACGTGGATCATGACCCACATCAAACCATTAATCTCTTATTTCGTATTACTCTCATATTGACCCCACCAAGGACCTCCATAACCTTAACCTCCACTTATAATCATAAATTGCATCTTGAAGTACCTCTGCGGAACCACTCATTCGACCACCACACTGCTGTTACTAATTTATACGAAGACACATTTGTAGTCATAATCCATAATAATATAGTTACAATTTGTTAATAAGTTTTTTTATAATATTACTTATGTTTTCTACCCCATCTGTTACAACAGTTAATCATAAAAGTATTTAAAACTAATGTCACGTAGTCAAACAAATAATTTTTAGAAAGTGTTTCATTGTTAAGTCCGTCACAAATGACATGACATGGTAATGAAGGAAGGGCTTGATAGTGAGAAAGTTGAATTATGTAAGAAAAGAAAATAAAGGGGAAAAATTAATATTTAAGTGGATCGACCCGGAGTATCGAGCACTTACAATGAATCAATCTATTTATTATTGATAATTTGTCTATTGATTTGGTAAATCAAGTTTTTGATCTGTTGGATCACGTAAATGTATTGAAAAAGATTTGATTTAGATCAAGACCCGGCCCATTGACAAGCATACGGCTTTTAGTTACAAGGGGCAATTACATAACATAGCCTCCATAGTTAGGTAGCCCAACACCATCACTTAGAGAAATGGTACAAAACTCCATATGTTGTGCAACACGTTTATGATCTATTGAGTTACATTCGCATAAGTACAATCAAATAAGCTGGTCCCATGAGTACGATCTGACAATTATATTTCAACATGTCACCAGAACGGACATACTGGTGTGCTAGGGGAATTATGCAAATGCAAGTACGCCTATATCCATTTTGTATCTCTACATATTAGTTGTTTATGGTCAACTGTAGACTTGTTCAACTTATGTGACTGAAATAACTCATAACGAATGTAACTTAAATGTAAGAGCTTTTGTTTTGTTTTTATAAAAGAACATTGCAAAACAATAAGGCCCGTAATAGTAAATCCAAAGATAAGAAGCATACCAGCATGTACATCAGGAGTAGCAGCAGCCGTGGCATCAACAATAACAGTAACAGACTTGTAATCAAGTTCTACAGCATCAAAAACCGTCTGCCGAATGCAATTCGGAGTTTGAACACCTATAATCAAAGATAAACAACTAAACTATACCATCAATAATCAAATATTAATAACAATCTACACACAGAAAGTGACATACCAACAACAACTAAACTATCAATCCCTGCTCCTTGAAGAACCGAATGTAGATGTGTACCAAAAAACGCACTAAATCGCGTCTTTACCAATTTATAATCTCCTTCTTTGATCAAAAGACCATCAACTAGTTCTGCCCCTTTGCTCCCTTTTGAAGTTGGTTTTGGTTTCCCGTCACCATACAAATGCTTTCGAAATAGCTCAACATCTCTTCCTAATGGATCATGCTCTCTTACAACCTATATTGAAACCCTTTATATATATATATCAACACATTACTCATACATACACACCTAAACTTATTGTTTTGGCAAATTGATGTTTGTATTGCAATATTATTACATACCGAGGTGGTACTTGGGCATTGCTTATTTATAAGCGCTTATCTACTTGAAATATATGTAGATACTACCTGCTTAGTGTTAGAGTGTTAGTGTTTGTATTCACTTAAATATTCAATAAGCATATAAGGCTATAAGCAATCTAAACAACCCCTAATGCTCGAGTGTTTTGAAATGCATCCAATTTTACCCATATATCTAGGGAGGTGATCCTCACACACCCCTTTTTGATCCATACACACCATTTTAATGCAAGTTGACCATTTTACCCCTAAGTTTATTTTACACCATTTAATCTTCACTAATTAACTAAGGGGTAAAATAGTCAATTTGCATTAAAATGGTGTGTATGGGTAAATTTTGGTGTGTGAGGATCACCTCCCATGTATCTATTGTGTTGGGGAAATACGGGTTTGTGATGATAATCTTGGATATTCTTAGAATTGTGTAAATAACTTTCTCAATATAGTATTTCGACCCGTTACTGCCCAAGTTCACGAAATCAATATTGGGATAAGACTAAGAACGCACTTGAAATCTAGGCAGAGAAATCAAGCAAAATCTGAGAGAGTTTTTGGTGTTTTTGTGTGTTTAAAATGAGGACCAAACATTCTGTTTTATTCAGAATCGTTTCAGTGGTTGAAACCGGTTGGCGGTTACAAACTGTCACAACGTTTCAATCACTGTAGCAACGTTTCGCAAACAAACATCACACCTGTTCATGAGGACCCCAACTAGGGGCTCGCCCCCTTGACCCCGGCTATTTATTGTTGGCGTCCAAGCTAGGAGTGTGCACTCCGCACTTACCGAGAATAACCTTTGGTCCCGAGCAAATCCCAATTACACTAATATTATTACCTAACATATTGTTGATGCCCTACTTTAAAATCTTTGATGTTTGTTGCATAGAAGTTTCAATATTTTGTATGTACCCAGTGACTTCTTAGGCCTAGTAGATTAGGATAACATCTGAAGATTGATTACAGTCACATAAACTAAAAGAAGAAATTACGAGTGTAGTAAATTGATAAGTAAATTAAGTGAAAGTAACAGGAACGTAATAATTAATTAATGATGTTTAGATAGAAAAAAGTAAGAATAATAATACCCAAATAATAAGGAGGCCACGTTGTCTAGCAAAATCAACGGCTTTGATAACGCTGGGGACGACTGCAAGACCTCCGTCAACACGCATTGACCCATCACTCAACACGAAATCATTCTGAATTTATTTATACGGAAAGATTAATTAATTCATCTGAATGTTATTAGTAATAGGAGTATGAAATTGGAATAGAGACACAAAGTGCAAGTATAATGATGATAAAGAAAGAAAGAAAGGGAAACATGACGTCACCTGCATATCGATGACAAGGAGAGCGCTGGTGTTGGGTTTCTGGTCAGCCGCCATTTTTGGTTTCTCCTTTTTACTAATTTCTATTCTGTTTTTAATCTTTGAGTTTCATTTCAAGGGATGTAGCACCTCATCTGCCACTTACTATCACATTAGTGTAATATCATTTTTTTTAAAAAAAAAAAAATTGATCTCATTTAATGATCCCTTACTTCAAAAAATTTAGCCCCTACAATTTCTAAACATATATACTTTTTTTCTTGTACATTAAAGAGCTAAAAAAACAAAACTCACATGTCGTCACCTACGTCGGATATTCAACGTGTCAAACCGATTGAACCAAACGACATGTTGATGTCAATAGCATCGATTGGACTGGCGTGACTCGGTTTCAAACCTATGCTATCATTGGGAGGGGTCTTATAGATTAACTATCCAGTATTTATTTTATGATTTTATAATAAATGTTCATTTAAATTTTATTTAATTGTAGCTAGGATAAAAATATATGTGCACCTTAAGATTAGATAAAATAGTTGTTAACTCGTGACTTGACTCGCGACTCAGGATCCTGATTTTTCTAATGATTTGGCTCGACTCGTAAGAGTCGTTATTTTTACAAGAAATAGGCATTTTTATATGTATATGTATATTGGTGTTTAAGATTTTTGTTTTTAAGTGAAGTAAAACATTAGCAAAGTCGAAAATTATGCTGTTGACCGTCAATTAACATAAATCCTTGATTCAAGATATATTATAGTCATTTACTTTTCTATTTGTCATTTTATCTTTTATATTACACAAAGTTTGTCCAATTTTTGACTCTTAAGAGCCGCACAATACTCGTAAGAGTCACACAAGACTCGGAAGGTTCAATAAACGAATCGTAAGAGTCAAAGTTATTTAAATGTCGGGGTTTGAGTCGACTCGTTTTTTGAATTTTTGACACGAGTTGCAAGAGCCGACTCGTAAATCGTAAGAGTTTATCAACTATGTTAAATACAACCTTAACTATTAATTAAGATAATTGGTGTAACTATATAAAGCTTGTTATTATTTATAAGATAATTAGTTGACTATATATACAAAAGCTTGTTAATGATAATTATAAATACATAATATGAAATTTTAATTTCATTTTCAAGTATGGGACTTTCATTTTTATGTAACTATATAATTAATTCGACTCTTGATAAAAGTATCAAGCAGTATCAAGGAAAATGAACTTTGTAAATTCATACACAGTTGTAGCAAATGTGATGTTTACATTAAACAAGATAAAGTGAAACAAGTCACAAAAGAAAGTTTGCGTTACATACGATCTGTATGTATGTTATTTCTAATGTGCAGGATCTCCGATTTATCAGCTACTTGACTCGCACCATTCTTCAAGTGTCGGAGCGGCTACTCCAATGTTCGTCATGTCATAAACATTGGCTGTTTCAATAATTAAACATGAATGTAAGTAGCATGTGTAGCAGTTTGGCCTGGGTGCATAGTGATAAAAAGAGTAAAACCTGCTGTGCATACAGGCTTCAAAGACATGGCAGTTTTATTGTTACTACAATCAATCTTGTTCATCATGACAAAAAGGCGATGAATAATTAGTCTTATTGATTGATCGTAGATACACATAATATAATAATGAAAATTTAAAGAAAACTATCAATATATCTATCAGGCTTCAGAAAATTGCCTGCGAGTTTTTTTATACTTTGTGGATCTGTTTGTTTCTTGTTATATTTTTCCGGGTTCTCGTTGTACTAGATACCCATCTAAATAGTCCTCTCTTACACTCCTTCCATTGAAAGATATTATCATAGTAATTAGAGATCGCAAAACAGTGCAACACTAAACTAGTCCTAAATATACATGTACTTTACGCTCAACTTGTTCGTGATATTTATACATCTGTACATGAACTATGACCTAGTACAGATCCAATATCATTCAAAATTCAAATAGTAACTTTAACAATTTCTTTGATTTGTATAAAAGATAAAAGTTTATCAAAGATAAGATTATGGTAGATGGTGCAGACGTATTTACATCTACCTAGCTAAATCATGTTTTATGGTAGTGCAGACTTTTTATATACTAATTTTAGGCCATAGTATATGATGGGTCACTAGTCTACTACGACCAAACCCACTGCCATACTAATTTGACCCGGGTAAAACTCTTAATGATGACACTGTGTAGCCAAATACCAAAGAGAGATGGATTTTATTAGACATCTAGTCATGATGATAAACATACCAGCATGTACATCAGGAGTAGCAGCAGCTGTGGCATCAACAATAACAGTAACAGACTTGTAATCAAGTGCTACAGCATCAAAAACAGTCTGCCTTATGCAGTTGGGAGTTTGAACACCTAAAATCAGAGATTCAAGTCGAAGTTTCATTAGTTAATTTTTGAAATATGATCAAAGTTGTGTTTGATTAATGACTACTACTACTACTACTAATACTAATAATAATAATAATAATAATAATAATAATAATAATTTAAGAAAATATTAATTTAGTAACTTAATTACCAACAACAACCAAACTATTGATCCCTGCTCCTTGAAGAAATGAATGAAGGTTTGTATCAAAAAACGCACTAAACCGTGTCTTCACCACCTTATAATCTTCTTCTTTGATCAAAAGACCATCCACAAGTTCTGCCCCCTTGCTCCCTTTTGAGCTCGGTTTTGGTTTCCCATCAGCATACCAGTGTCTCCTGAAGAGTTCAACATCTCTTCCCAATGGGTCATGCTCGCGTACAACCTACATTTAAACTTATAATTATTTCGACACAAAATAAAGTAAAAACAAAACATGCATGGGTATGTGTACATAGAGAATTTAAGTACCCAAGTAACAAGGAAGCCTCGTTGTCTAGCAACCTCAACGGCTTTGATAACGTTAGGGACAATAGTGATACCATCATGAATACACACTAAGCCATCCGCCGACACAAAATCATTCTGAAAAAATATATATATAATGAAGTTTACATTGATGCATTTATGCTTGGATTGTTGATTAATACTATCCAACATGGACTAAGAAGTGCAAGTGTACAGGTGATATGAAAGAAAGAATGGAAACCTGCATATCAATGACAAGAAGAGCGGTACTGTTGCGAGTGAGATCAGCAGCCATTACTTGATGAGGAGAAATAACCGACAAAGTTAAGCTACTGATGAAGATATAATCATAATGGATGCAACACATCAGTCTTTTCATCAGTCTTTATATAGATGGAGGCGGCTTTACAAGAATTACTCTTCTCATATACAAACATAATAAGTGCCTCAATCCAGACTTGAAACCACAACATCTTGATTGATAAGTCACGCCCAAACTGTTGGGCGCCTGGGCCAATGGTCCTTTGATTCTCACATAATATTTTTAGTTTTTTTTTTTTTTTAAAAGGCAGTATTGGAATCACTGACGGACCCCCATTATGGTCCACCCGATCATCTTCAATGAGTTCGAAGCCAAGGCGACGCCCTAAAGGGGTTGTTCTCCCATATCTTGGATGGATATTGTGTCGCAGGATTCCCCCTCACAACTAGGCTCGAACTCTCACCCCCTAGGAGAAGCCCCATTATGGGGAAAACTCCTTACCACTGGGCCAAGACACCGATGAATTTTCTTGAGGAAGAAAACTCAAATCCAATACCCCTCAAATCCAATATTTTTAGTTTCTGATCACAAAATCTTACAATCTTACATATTTTATCACAAAATCTTACAATCTTACAATATAAATATGTTTAGGGAAAACATGTCAATAATGTTAAGTACTAAGACTCCTCCTGATGGTAGCGTTGGTTTGGAACCGATGTGCATCGGTCCAACTGACGCCATTGGCACCAACATGTCGTTTTGGAACGTCGGATATCCGACAAAGGTCGTGACGCGTGAATTTATTTTTTTAGTGTATAGAAATAAATGTATATTGGTAAATCTAGGGCCAAAAGTTGAAATGATTGAGTCATTTTTGAATGTTGACAGTGGTCATTAGTTAGTTTTAGTCAATTTTGATAAAAGCTATGTCACGTTGAGTTAACCCCAATTGACTAGTCGGTTTCGGTCATTGTTAAGAGTGGCCTACTGCATTGATATGGCTCGTGCATGTGGTTGATATTTGCCACTTGCCACATCCTTCTCCCTTATGGCAACTAGGAGGCAAGTAGGAGCCTAATTGTGCACGTTCCTGTACGTGCCAAACATGTGTAAAATGAAGCCTATAAAGAGCGGCTTCATTGTTTGAGAAATGTACACCACACACAACTACTTACGCTAGTTGTTTGTGATATCTCTTCTTAATTCAGTCTTATTTGGCTTAAACTAGTGATTAAGATTTAAGAGTAACAGATTGGCTAAAAAAAAGCAAAAGCACTAACATACCAAGTGGCCCGTAAGAGCAGAGTTTATGAATTGCTTTATTAAGTGACCTATATTTTAATTAATATAGATATGCATAATTCGGTTGTATATATCATGCCTTAATATAAATTCGTAAAAGAAGCACTTATGGCAATTAAAGTATTTCTTTTATTTTAATATTTCGGAAAGTTATCAACTCACGCGATAGCCTGGATTAAAAATTTAACCAATCAAAAACTTATGCCTAATTTGAAGTCTATGTAAGAAGACCTATCTAACAATACTCGCCGGCAGCATATAAGACACACATATAGTTTTACATATATTGTTATAAATTATAAATTCTGTACAAAATATATGAGTATATTGTTACATTTTTTTGAGGTAATATTTTTTCACTTCCATGTAAGTTAAATTTCTACGAAAACAGATTTTTTCTATCGTTTAAACAGCTCTAGCATCTCATTTTTTTGAGGTAATATTTTTTCACTTCCATGTAAGTTAAATTTCTACGGAAACAGATTTTTTCTATCGTTTAAACAGCTCTAGCATCTCATCTTATTACGACAGATATTATAAACGCATCCAAGTACAATCTTTAACTCATTTATCAAAGTGAGTTATGTCATTCAGTCATTTTAATAATTCAGTATCATATGAATCAAATGTAAAAAGAACATCAGATACCACTTTAAAAATAAATAGTGATATGTACGATGCATCAAATATGTGCATTGTTTTTATGTAAAGTACGTCTAAATGCAGAAATTTTGATGTATCTATAACGTCGACTGTTATTTAACACTAACATTACCATCTAAATAAAACAAACGTATACGCTATTTAACATTTTAACCTTTAATATTCAAAATGGAAGTTCACTCGAATTACCATGTTAAACCGATTAGAGTAAACGTAGTAATGACAACTCCATCTAACACACTAACTGGAGTAAATCATAATACCATATGATCAGAATGCATCATTTTGAGATAAAGTATCAATCATATCTCCTTAAACATATGCACAAGTCCCATCGTCTTACATCTGACCATTGCCCATGAAGTGGCATCCACCGCAATAAACGATCAATCATATGGCAGTTTAAGATGTAACACTTTCAGAAAACAGATAATTATGCTACAGTTTATAAGCACTTGTGTAAGAATGATTAAGGTAAACGAAGCAGAATTAATCGCTTTATGTGTCAAATGAATAGTCCTTCCTCATTAAACTTATAATGCCCATCTTTTGCCCTCTATTTTTATCTCATTCTCCTAGTAAACTATTCATTCTTTTTGGTGTTGATAGAACCACCATACCGTTGCATTGCAACAACAGGTTCGCTGCACCGCGAGCACCGGAACGATGGAGTAGCAGCACACCGTGTTCTAAGACAGTAATAACAGTACCTGTAATTTACAAAAACGTTACTTGCAGGTAAATTGCTATTGTAGATGAACTTCACACTGCACACTCTGCAATTTGCTTACAACTACATTGGTATTTGGTAGTACTAGGATCCTTATGACATTAATCATAGATTACGTATTACTTTCAGAAACGGTATCATAAGAAATAATAGAAGAAGCCATTTTGACCCATCAACATTTTTATGGGTTGATTCAAGTACTATATTAGACCCCTGCTAAAACAAATAAAATTTCTAAACGATGCTTGTTTAAGAAGAATTAGAGTTTCAGAAAGAAAATGGTTCGTGTCAACATGACCAACCCCTTGTGGCCCATAGAAAAAAGTAGATGTTCTGACGTAAACCTGGTTTGAACCATACGCCCATACCTAACCCACCCATTTCGGCCTCTCTAATAAGAAAGAAAACCACATAATGAATAATTAAGATTGTGACAATGTCATCGAATTGTCTTCCAATTTAGACAGGTTTAGGTTCAAATTAGGCACCACGTCCAACAAAAAGAAGTGGCAAATTGAACCAATTATCAGATAATGGATCAAATTCGGGTAAGACTCTACTGATAACGGGTAAAGTGGAGGAATAGTAAAAAGCAGCAATAAAGGATACAGGTCAAATGGGTCGTACGAATAAAAAAAGAGTCAAAAATCTTTAATAGGTAATGGCAGTAGGTCCATGTACCTGTGCTGGCAAGGAAGAGCAAAATAGACAGTTGTTGGATTGGTCTGACAAATGGGGCATAATGTTTCATCTCCAGCTGAACCTGAAGAGTTATCCTTTGAGAAGGGACGAAGAAAATTCTTCATGGAAGCTGAATTGAGAAGGGGAAGAAGCAACAACAACATTTCCTGCAAAGCAAAATAGCCAAACACATACAAATCAGATAGCAGAGAGCAACGTTGGTAGAGGTGGCAAAAAGGACGGGTCAGATGGGTTGGGTAACAGATCTGGATCGGTTCAGGTTGGGTCGACCAGCCAACATTTTTGTGCATTTATTAGTTATATTGAAGAGTAATTACACCGTTAAACAAAAACGATATCATTAGAGCAGTTATCTAAAATTTAAAGTAAAACTTAGAAGGATGTACGCATTGAAAAACACACTTTGGGCGACATTTGACCCTTTTACTTTTCATCACAGATTTTTTTGCTTGGCCCATTTGAGACAAAATGTAATCTAAGTCAACCCATTCATGAACAAATGGGTCAAAACTCCTACATCTTATTCAGCCTAGAGGATTTAGAGGCGTGGGAGCAAAGGTGTGGAACTGGAGCACGCTGTACTTTGTAAAAGGTGCCTAAACATTTACTATGATAATTCATGTAAGAATGAAAATTACCGAGAATTCATTCCAAACTAACTGCCGATTCATGTACTCAAAACTAACAGCACGGTTCATATGCGGACTACCGTAAACAAGTCTTGCTCGTAGAGCTCTCTCGATGAGATTCCTGTACCTGTATTTATAAGATAAAAATCGGTAAGTAGGACGATTTAAATAGACTGGAGGGTGCTTGAATCAGTTTTAAGTGCCTGCAGGAGTATTTAAAAGAAGTGTATTACAAGTTGCTGAAATGTGAATATCATGAACCAATTGGAATAGGGTGACTGAACACTAAATGACTTTTTTCACAATTAGCTAGCATGCCAAATCTTCATATGTTATCATGATGACCCATGCTAACATGAGAACAAACACTTGGGCACAAAATGATTCAAGGTAGCTACAGCAGCTAAATCAAATTTCCAAAGAGATCAAACAATAATAATAATAGAGGTTAGTGTCTGGGAATGTACCAAACTTTGACCAAATGTCTATTGTGTGTACCCAACTTACATTTGCTAATTTTAATGCATCCAACTTTCAAAAAGGATGTTTTGATGTATTTTGATGACGGGTCGATGACATGTCACTCTCTCTGTATGGCACGTGGCACGCTATACAGATGACACGTCATCAAAATACATCAAAACATCCTTTTTGAAAGTTAGATGCAATAAAATTAGCAAATGTAAGTTAGGAACACACAATAGACATTTGGTCAAAGTTTGGTACATTCCCAGACACTAAGCCCATAATAATATCCCAACTTTTTTTTATTATTATCTGGATTTGATTCATAATTGACGTATTAAATTAATTATGGCTGCAAAAGATATATTACTCTAAGTCTCTGATAAAAACCCAAACAAGCTAAATAAAACTACTTAGGAGGTCTGCATTTGAACACACACCAAATGACTTATGACCCATTCGTCCAATTGACCCGTTTCCCTTTCACTTAGATTTTCTAAACTTGACCCACAATTTGATCCGTTAGAAATATATCATCACCCAAATCGACCCATTTAGATGTAAACGGGTCAGAGGTGCCACCTCTAATACTAGTAGCATGGTAGGAGGATATTATTTTTCATTTTAACATGGTATTCAACAGATGGTACTAGCATTTACTACCATAGCAAATCAATAGACCAACTGAGTAAAAGGTTTGAGTAAAAGGTTTGAGTAAAACAACATGCCTTCCAGTATAAAGAAACACAAGTAAATTGGTGAAAGATGCCGCTTTATACAACCCTTCTATACGTTGTACTATAAGCCATGCTCGACGAGCAAGTGATCTCTGCACATGAACAAAACCAGATGTTAACAATTTGATTTCATCATCAAAACCCTACTGTTCATATTAAAATATAGTAACTACCTGTTCAGAATCACCCCATTGACGGAAAGCAGAAAATGACTGCAGACGGGTCCATATATACTGACCACCAACTGTGGCAACACAATACCATAATTTCTGATAAACGGTGAGTCCAGGCCCTTCTAACCCTGTCCTAACTGTAGGTTGAATTAAATGAAGACCATAAGGTATACCTCATAGACATGAAAATTAACCTTCGTTTTATAAGTTACAGTCAAATATTACAATTTAAGAGGCTGTAGGATAATGCTTTTTGGTGTCAAGATATCTAACTGCAAAGTTGTCAGTACTAAACTTATACCATTGAACAAAGTTTTGGAAACATTTATAACGTGGTAGCATTTGATTTGCAATCAGACATCACTATGTATATAAGTTTCCCAACAAGGTGGAACTGGAAGGGTATGATTACTAAAAAACTGATGTTTAGTTTATGTGTTGGTGGTTTTAGACTACTAATATTCACAAAAGTCTATTTCTTTGGGTATGGAATGCTCTAAAATCTAACCTTTACACTTACACTGTTTGACATCTTTAACTATAAGTATATAAGTTTCATAACAACCTTTGATCTCAAATAATAGTGCAACTTTCAAGTAACATATAGTAACTACATTTAAGCATTGTTCTATATTTCTTTAGCCACCGTAGTAAGTGTCGTAAAACACTTGATCGCGCCATGAATTAGAAATGAACAACTGAAGTAAACATACATAGATAACATACACTTAAAACCTCTTACTTTTTCCTCTAATGTCTGTGGCACGTTCATCTCTATACCGCAAATTCATGAGAGCATTTCCTGGAGTAGGTTTATCAACCCAAATTGAGAACCTCCAAATAAGAAACTCGAGAAACGCATCAAGTTCCGCTTCGTATTGAAATAATAACCCTGGCTAATCCCAAAAATACACAAAAGGTAGTAAAAAAAATTAACCTACAAAAACTTTAGGGAATATATAAAGAGTAAGTACATAAAAATGTAATTAACTATGACCTGACATTCATAGTGTGTACTCAACTATTCGGGCTTCCATTGTGTGTAACAAACTATTTCTTTCTTTCCATTGTATGCAATTTGGTGACGTGTCAACGTGCAAGGATGACACATGGCACCTTATATAGATGACACGTGGAAAAAATGCCGGAAATTACATACAATGGAAAGAAATAAATAGTTTGTTACATACAATGGAAACCCGAATAGTTGAATACATGCTATGAATGTCAGGTCATAGTTAATTGCATTTTTATGTCCTTACCCCAATACATAACTAAGCTTATTTATATGGCCTTCAGGCTTACAGTTATTTGAAAAGGCTGATAAGCTCAGTTTTAACAGGTTACAAACTTAACAGTTTCGATTACTGCCTTATTTGAATCCATAAGCTCATAAGCCGTTGAATCCAAGTAAATAAGTTAACCTAAACAAACACTGATACAGAAAAATGTTGATTTTATACCTTCATTACAGAGAAGACCTTAAGCATTTGTTCTTTCAACATAGCTGACATTTCAATATCGAGTCTGCCTGCATCCACCTGATTAACTCTAGATATTGCAATCGGAATAGCAGCCTGCAAAAACACAGTATAATACAACAAATTATTTACAAAAGCCCTAAAGTGATTTGAAATAACAAAATTGAATAATTGAGAAAGTTACGATTGGAGAAAGGGCGGATGATTGCCAACGAGGTGATAAGGATTCATGAGCGTTAATCCAAGCTGTTTCATTTGGTGGTGGAGTGTTGTTATTGGATGCTAGGGTTTCTCTCATCGGTCGTTTATTTGATTTGATTTTTACGTGATAACGGAAACGGCAGACCGGCGCCGGCGAGGATTGAGAACCGGAGCGTTGGGATGCGAAATTAGTTAATTAATTACTGGTAGAAGAGATTGATTCTGGAAAACAACAGCAGTGGCGAAACAGGATTTTGGTAGCGTACTTCTTTTGTGGTAACGACACGAGTTTGAAACCCGAATTACAAGAGTTTAGTAGTCACTTTCGTTTGACGCCATCAAATTTTCACCGATCACCACGCATTTTCGTAAAAATCGTTTCAGATTGTAATTTTGAACTTAAATCAAACTTAGTTATTTATTCAAAGTAAGATTATTATTATTAGTATAAGTTTATAATAGAGACAATTACAATGGACTTACACTGTACTCAACACATGACGTTAGTGAATTAAGTTTACTTGGTTTTCAGAATGTTAAACTCTTCATGTCTTCGGTCGAATTTGGAAAATCACATCTGTTTATTAAACTGAATTCGATTTTCGGTTTAACCAAATTCGAAAAATTCAAAATCAAAAACCGAATTTCAAAATATAAAAAATCAAAAATCAAACCGAATTCTGAATTTAAATACGGTTCGATTTTCAGTTTAAACGATTTTAAACCAAATATTGAACATCCCTAGTACAATGCACGGTCCGATTTGAAAATTTTATTCTGATGTCACATGTATATTAGTATATTATATCTATGATTGATCATTGATTTGAAATGAAAAATAATTTTTATTTCTTATCATTTAATTTCTACATACTCTAAATCTTTCGTTTGGTCTTACAACTATTTTTCATTTACATAACCTACAGGTAATTAATGTGTATTAGACGACGCACTAATCGAAGTATTGATGATTGGTAATAATTGAGAATAAGAATAGAAAAAGAGTGTTTTTTTTCAATTCAAATATATGATCAATCATAAATAGGTAACGGCTAAGTTGTGCTCTAAGGTCATAAGTTAATGGTTATTAATTACATTTACTAAAACCTTCTAAATATATCAAAAAACACATTTATTAAACTCGCTAATTTTCTATTGTACTTATGTCTTAACAATAGTTCTTCTATTCATCGACGACGAACTACCACAATTAAAAAATATGAAATTTAATCTTTTTGACTTACATAATCGGATATGTATGTAGAAATTATGTTTCAAGGTTGTAATATGGAAAGGCAAATTTAAGTAAAAAGAAACCTTAATAAAGTAATACGGAAAAAATATCGTAATTATAATGTGTAACTAATGAATAAGTTATGTTGATGCTAAATTATGTCATTTTATTTATCTAAAAAATTGTTGAAATCGAAGATTTCTAAACAAACACAATAAATAATGGAATAATCTCATCTAGGCATATAAAGAAAGTATAGTCATTTTTTTATCGCGTGTATGCTACATATGTATAAGATCATTCCCAACTATTTGTCATTTTGGCACCACAAAAGTGACATGCAACTGACGAGGTGGAGCTTCGGTTTGGCAACAAGTAAGTGACGTAGGTGGGCGAGACCGAAAGCATTACAAATTTCTGTATATATATTTTTTTTATTTTTACTCTTAGTGTATAAGAAAAAATATATTGGTAAATGTGAGTTTTATAAATTGAATTAACTATTTAGGGATTAGCAATGATTAACCAGTTGTTAGTCAATTTAAAAAAGTATTAATGTGATGTGGAATTGAAACTAAGTGACCAGTTAATTTGAGTCATTCATCGAGAGTTTTCTAACAAAACAAAACAATGCTTAGACCATCCCCATTGATGATCCTGTTAAAAGATTGAGACACTGTTTGAAAAAAAAAAATTTAAAAATATGGAAAAAAGCCACAATCTGATCGGCAGGACAACCTAAATTGCAATTCTTCACAATGACAAGTGTCAAGCAATTATTGGACTTCTTTTTTTTTTCTTTTTTCTTTTTTATTTTAACTAAAACACTTTTAAGTATAATTTTGTTTTTCTTTAATAACTTTTATTAATTAGCATTGTAAAAAAATCTAAAAACATGGACTTGATCAGTTTTTTTTTACGAACATACCGATATAAATTATATTCAAAACAGAGTTCGTTTAAAAAAATATATTTTTATTGGTTCGTTTAAACAATCGTTGGTTTATCCTATCTAACACTTGACGGTTTCTTATTGGTTCAGGAGATTTTCTAGATCAAAAATATTATAAAAAAACATTATCCGTTTAAAATAAATATATATTAAAAATTTGTTATTTTTTCTTATAAATATTGAATCAATTAACATTGTTTCACATCCAATACCATTCTTAATCTCAGATTTCTAAATTTCATAATTTCTGCCATGGATCCTTCTAATCCGAACTTTTGTTGGAATCTTGGAGAGTCTGAAGATTATCCTAATACTCAATACTATCAAAACTCTCCTTTTTTTTCAAATTCAAACGAAGTTCTTGTCACTGAAAACCTTCAAACCTCACAAAATACTGAAAATCAATCACGAGGTGCTAGTAAATGGGATGTTGCTGAAGATGTTGCTCTAATGTCAGCATGGTGTATTACCAGTGAAAATAGTATTGTTGGCAAAAACAAAAAAATATCAAATTTGTGGGCACAAGTAAAGAAAATGTACGATGCGGCTCAAGCAGAAAATCCGCAGAAGCTTAGTGTCAGGAATGAAGCTCAAATGAAAGGTCGTTTTAAACGGCTTAGTGAAAACGGCCAGAAGTGGGTTGCTGCGTATAAGGAAGCATATCGCAGAAGAAAAAGCGGTTGGAGCCAGAAAGATATTGAAAGCGAAGCTCACAAACTTTATGAGCAAGATAGGAGGACCAAGTTCACAGACTATGTTGTTTTCAATGAGGTTATGTGCAAGCACCAAAAGTGGGATTTGCAGGTAGACCAAGACACAAGACGTTCTCGTCCTGAAGAGGGTAATGAAGAAAGTGGTGGTAGCTCAAAAAGAAGTAGGACTACCGAGGAAGGGGAGTATTGTGTCAATCCCAACCCAGACACGCCAACTAGTGGTGGTTCAACATCTCAACGTCCAATTGGTAGAGATGCGGCTAAAAGAAAAGCAAAAGGAAAAGAAATATCGAAGGTTTCTACTGACTTATTGAAGAGCTACGTGCAATGAGGCTTACTAGAGACGGTGAAATTGAACTCATGAAACAAAGGCTTGAGTTTGAAAAAGAAAAGGTGCAAAGTAATCATTTGAACACACTGTTACAAAAACAGTTCTTGACGCCTGAAGAAGAAAACATAAAACGCCATTTGTTGAAAAAGTTTTACGGATCGATCTAAGTAAATCAAGTTTGATGTGTATTTTATTTTTAGTCCGTAGGCTTGAAATTTGGTGTGTTTATTATTTTTGTTTAGTTTAACATTATCAACTGGATATCCATCATATATCTCGTTTCCACATGTCAACATTTTACTGGCTACTTCGATCCTGTAAGAGATAAGTCTATTTAACATTATCAACCGGATATCCGTCATTATCTCTCGTTTCCACATGTCAACATTTTACTGGCTACTTCGATTCTGTAAGAGATAAGACGATTTAACATTATCTTCGTTATTTTTGTTGTATAAATAAGATGATAACATTGACATAATTTACCCACTACCAACTCTTCAATTCTAACCTTCTTAAAAAATGTCTCATAACGAAAACTTATCAGAAGATTCAAATTCATCAAACTTGAATGCATTTGATGAATGGGAAGCTAGGGTTGCTGAGCAAAATCGACAGCTTGATCACCTCATTAGTGAAATATTTGTAAGCATGCCAAATGTGATCATAGGAGATCATCCTCCTAGAGAAAGAAGAAGGTATCGTGACCGTGAACGCGAGCAGGGTGAGTCTCGTCTGATGAATGACTATTTTGTTGACAACCCAACATATGATCAATATATATTCCGACGAAGATATCGAATGCGAAAATCATTATTCCTTCGTATAACGACTGCTGTTACAGCGAATGATATCTATTTTCAACAAAGACGTGATGGCACAGGAAGAAAAGGCCTTTCATCATTGCAAAAATGTACCGGAGCTATGCGGGTGTTGGCGTATGGATCATCAACAGATGCACAAGATGAATACTTAAGAATGAGTGACACTGTAACAAGGGATGCTCTAATAAAATTCGTAGAAGGTGTCATTTCATGTTTCAGTCAAGAGTACCTTAGAAGGCCCACTGAAGATGACTTAACAAGACTACTCCATGTCGGGGCTAAGCGTGGATTTCCAGGTATGATAGGAAGTATTGACTGCATGCATTGGGAATGGAAAAATTGTCCAACAGCTTGGGCCGGGCAATATGCAGGTAGAAGTGGTAAACCAACAATCATTTTGGAAGCCGTTGCATCATATGACTTATGGATATGGCATGCATTCTTTGGAACACCAGGTACGTGCAATGACATTAATGTCCTCCATCGATCACCTGTTTTTGATGATGTGTTGTCAGGCCGAGCACCAAATGTGAGCTACGTCCTGAATGGTCAAGAATATAATATGGCATACTATCTTACTGATGGCATATATCCTTCATGGGCTGCCTTTGTCAAGTCAATATCTTCTCCACAGTTGCGGAAACACAAGTTGTTCGCTCGACATCAAGAGGCCGCTAGAAAAGATGTTGAACGAGCATTTGGAGTTCTACAAGCGCGTTTTGCATTTCTACGACACCCATGTCATGTCTGGGACAAGGATATAATGGGTAAAATTATGATTGCATGTATTATCATGCATAATATGATCGTTGAGGATGAACGAGACTCGTACCTTAACTATTATGATCCATCTGAATTTCTAAATGACAGACCTCAAAACCAGAGACGTAGAAGTTCTGGGCAGGATGATGAGCAACCTTTTCAATACTCTAGTCAACGAATTGGAAGTTTATCTAGTTATATGACCAATAGGGAACAACTTCGCAACAGAGAAGCCCATCTTGCTTTAAGAAACAATTTGATTGAGCACATATGGCAAAAATTTGGCGATGATGAATAACTTTGTAGTTTGTATTATTTGACTTTGAGTAATTTTATATTTTATGATTGTAATTTGGTTTATCTATTTAATTAACTATGTTTGAAAAATATAAATATTTTTTTAAAATAGAAATTTTTTTTTTTATTAAAAAAAATATTTATATTTTTATTATTAAAATAATTATTTTTTTAATAAGTTTTAGTAAAAACTAAAAATAATAAATTATATTATTTAATAAAAAGTGGTAAAGGTTGGGTTGTTAATGAAAGTGAAAAGTTGGGTTTGATTAGGTTGTATAGGTGGAATAGAAAGAAATTAGTTTTTTATTAAAAGGTTGGGTTTGATTGGATTGTGAATGGGAATGGTCTTATAAAGATTAAACTATGTAGTGTCGATACGCATATATAAAAAAATAGGAAGAGGATAACATAAAATAAATTAGTGATCGACATATATAACTTTTGTATCCCGAACATGACTGTAGAGACATAATAACTTTTCCACATATATAATGCTACATTAATTTTGTCAGTCTATTATTTATCTGCCAAAATGCTGCCCGCCGCCCGCAGTTGGTCGGTCACATGACCGGCTTACCCGTATATAAACCCGCTACCAAGGACAATGGTGGAGCCGGTGTGGTCCACTATCTGGATCCGGTCAATTAGTCAAATCATCACACTCAACGACCATAAACGCCGTTATACTGCAAACGTGGCGAAATCTTCGCCGACCGTTTATCACGCTTTACCGACATCCTAATTTTTTTTACCATTATTAGAAATTGATACCGGCGTGCCTTCTAAGATTTGGTTGAAATAGTTACCATAAGTAAAGATATAGAAAATGTTTGACCCGACGTTAATAGACGGTAACGGAAAAGGTGTGGACAACTTTTTATTATTTTTTCATTTTTAAATGCCTAGAAAAATGGGAAAAAGAATCAACGAGCCCCACGGAGACCATTATTTTATTATATTCTGGATCAATCTGTTGTCTTGTTGTCGAGCATTATTTTTTTCTTTGATTAAATAAATTTGTCCATCTTTTAGTAATTATTAGGCCACCTTGGAGTATTTACTACTAGCATGATATAATTGATAAAATGTAGCAGTTATAGATAAGCTTGCTTGCTTTTATAGTATAGAAACTACCTTGATAAATCATATAATTGTTTTTATTGCCTTAATGGTTCATTTGATTCACCGTAATATTTGATATATTTATTTATAAAAAGGAATAAATAAATATATTGTTGAACATGGGGGATAAACACGAAAATGGATATACGGGCAAAAGAGTTGCTGTGTGGTGTCGGTGGTTTTATTGAAAGAACTAGTGAAAAAGTGACAATAATACTACGAGTCTACGACACCCAGAAAATTATATTATCTGGTCAGAAATAATTCTTATGAATAATAATATGAGGATGGACCCTATTCAGTAATGGAGACTTCTTTAATTATTGCATTTAAATAAAAAAAAACATATTTATTCGTAAATTTAATCAGGGATATATTAGCTCAATTCTTATCTAAATCGCCTCATCTTTACAATTTTATATGTATTTAGTTATTCTTATTCTCACACATCATTACCACTAATACATGTACAATTATACTCCGTATAGAACTGTTTCAGTTATCATTTTATCTACAATACTTGAAGATTGAACCTCCAATTTATGATTGAAAGAGTCAACACCGTTAAACTCTTCGGTGTCTCATCCATATACTTATATAAAAAATAACCATTTAAATTAAATCATAATACATGTTACCAAGTACCATAGCTATCATAAGCTTAGAAGACTTTTATTTAAATAATAATATAATATAGTATATAGTATAACTCATGCTTGTCAAGATCGCGATATTAATCGTAGACGTACGATCTTACGATCCTACCAAGGGAAAACGTGCAGGATCAGAGTAGGATCGATCAGGAGGTAGGATCGAAGTAGGATCGTAGGATCGATCGTAAGATCGTAGGATCATTGAACGATCCGATCCTACAAATGTTTTTTTTTTTTTTTGATTTTTTTTTTATATTTGGACTTGTAAAGCTTTTAAGTTGTCTAAATCCTATCTCAAAACTTACTAAACTTTTGTTTCCAAGTTCAATTTCCCAATTTATTATCAGTTAACCTAAGAAAAAGTCTAGAACCTCTAAAATGATGATTGAGAATTTTCATTTGTATTATACTCTCAAACTTTGATGCAATTGTACTATGCCGCTATCTTTTATCTTTTGTTTTAGTACGTTTATCGTTTGAGAAATACATGTTGACAAATTGCACCACTTCAGTGCTATAAAAGTTTGAATATTTGATAAATTTCTTTAATAGTATTTTCCTATAAGAATTTAGATATCTTTGTATAAAAAAATCATATTTTGGTAAGATCTACGATCCCGATTTCGATCTTACGATCTCGATATTGCAAAAGAAAAAACGATTCTACATAGGATCCCGATTTTGACAACCTTAGTATAACTAATTAATTAAGGCTTGAAATACACAAGTCAGAAAATGCCTCGTTGAATTATACACTTCTTGTAGGCTAAATAAATTACACGTAGTAAATATCGTTTAATATGTGTTGCAAAAAGGAGTAATACTTTACCTAAGCATAATTTCAATAAATTACTGTATATTACTACTTTACTAGTTACTTGTATTGTATTAGTTAAACAATGATTTTATTTTGAAGTTAATTATCAACTACTACAGTAGTACAGTATATGTTTTGTACTTATTATTAAAAAACTTTATTTGTCTGGCTACACATGCAGCAGGGTGAAACGTGTTATCATTATTTGTTTTAACTTAATCAAAAATTTAACAAACATCTCATGATTAACCACAGGACCAAAAGTAAAGATAAAGGGCAATACAAAGACACCAAAATAACTCATTTTTTACACAACAAACAAACACATTCTCCTTCACAATCTTCAATCACTCTCAACCCATTTCCACATTTTCAAGATTTCTTCAAATATTCACACCCAGTATTTAAAAATTTATCTTTAACTAATGTCTATACATCTTGAACATGATTACATAGGCATATCAAAGATGGAAGGAACATCTGAATCTTTAAATATTACATCTGAAAGTGACAACAATAATGTTGTTAGCCTTAAAGCTACTGAATTGAGACTGGGGTTACCTGGTTTATGTCATGATTTGGAAGAAAACACATGCAGAATTAGTCATTTGAAGAACTTCGTTGCAGGTGCTAAAAGAGGGTTTTCTGATGTTAATTTTTATGGGTTACTGCCTAAAAAAACAGAGCAGGTAATTACCACTAATGATGTTGAAGACAAGAAAAAAGCATCTGCTAAGTAAGATTTTCTTATACCCCTTTTGTCAGCTGAGTTGCTGATTTTTAATTTTCTTCTAAGTATTTTGATAAATTGTATGTTTGTTTACCTGCTCGTAAAAAGTAGGAGCTTGTTTGGGTTAAATTTTAGAACTTTTTTTGGGTTTCTTTTATTGGTTTTATTATTATCGTGTGTTTGTTCAGATCAAGTGAAAGGAGTTTGGTTGAGTTATGTGATTAGTTTATTATATTAATAACATTACACTCATTATTATAATTATAATTATAATATGCTTATATATGATAATTAGAAGGAGTATAATATATAATGTGATATTGTGATGTAGAGTCATTGTTTAAAAGTTTTTAGGTCTGACATCTATACTACGGAGGACATTGTTTGAATGTCTTGAATTCTGACAGATTTTTACTATGCCTAGGAAGATACATTCATACAAATAAAATAAGGGTAAAAAAGTGTACCTACTGACAATAAGTGTTGTTATTGCAACTAGTATCAAATTGATCAACTCAAAACTGATTAGTTAGACTAAGTCACTTGATAAATTACATATCTATTATAAACTTTTATTAAGTTGTGTAAAACTGTGAATTGATATATTATAAACTGTGAATTGCTAAAATCAGACACTTTGTGTGTTGTTTAACAGGGCTCAAGTGGTAGGATGGCCACCAATTCGATCTTTTCGGAAGAACACAATGGCAACTAATTTGTCAAAGAATGGCGATGTAGCCGAAGAGAATTCAGGATGTGCTGGGTGCCTTTATGTGAAGGTTAGCTTGGATGGTGCTCCATATCTAAGGAAGGTTGATCTCAAGACTTGCAAAAACTACACTGAGCTTTCAAAGGCTCTCGAGAAAATGTTCAACCACGTTACTCTTGGTATACTTTTCCTCTTTAGTGTCTTGTTCCTTTTGAAATTTGTGAACAAAATCATAAGTTTCGTTGAACACGTACATACCCCAAATCTCTTTTAGTAGTATAGTTTATTGTTATTGTGTGGTAATGTTATACCCTGCTTGGCTGCTTCAGAATTCGTTTTCGTTTATCCTAATGGCTGACCTTTGTTGTGAATTAGGTCAATGTACGTCTAACGGACTACGAGGGAAAGAAGGGCTTAATGAAAGTAATTTGAAGGATCTTTTACATCGTGATGAATGTGTATTGACATATGAAGACAAGGATGGTGACTGGATGCTTGTAGGTGACGTTCCATGGGAGTAAGTTCTATTTTATTGTCACATCATTCATTTGGAAGGAAAAAAAACTATTATATTTGTGGGTTGAAAACTCAAAACTTAAAACCTCTATATGGTTAATAGTAGCTTGCCCATTAATTAGAACTTCATGAAATTCACACGACTGATGTAATATTGTGCTAATAGATGGTCTTTTTGGTTTTGCAGGATGTTTGTAGACTCGTGCAAGCGATTGAGAATCATGAAAGGCTCAGACGCGATTGGGCTAGGTATGCTAATTGTGCAAGTTAGTTGACCCATTTTCTTAAAAATGGATCAATTTGGGTTTTGTTATGTTTTCTGTCTAAGGAGTAAAACAATGAAGTACGTTTTTTGGGAAGGTAACGGGCCAAATGGGTTAAACTGTCAAACGGGTCAAAAGTGGTGCAAAGTGTAGTTTTAATGCATATTCGATTCACTGGTCAACCCAACTCGGCTAGTGCCAAACATTACATGCTTAACCTCTTGCCCAACCCCATCTATTTTATCAGTTATAGTTTATGTCGATACACATGATTTTCTGGAACATATTCATTGATTCGTCATTCATGTCACAATTTTGAATTATGACCTATTGGATTCGTTCTTGTTATGGCAGCTCCAATGTCAGCGGAGAAGTGCAAAAACCAAACAAGATGAGTCTGATGCTCCAATGTCAGGGGAGAAGTGCAAAAACCCAACAAGATGAATCCGATGGACACACAAAAACTGTCTACCATATTTATTTATTTGTTGTAATTTTCAAGGATACTGAATAGTTGAATGTTTCTTGCGGGCAAAAGTCATAACTGGAAGGGAAACATCTTTAGATGTTTGTATCCTGTTGTGTGCTTAAATGTATTGCCTGCATTTAATGTAAATAGTATGTTTCACCTTCTTTTTTTTACTCACCTGAATGTAAATATATTGCTTGTTGCTTGTTTTATTAGAATCAGATCACGATAAACCATTATGATCCATAAATGTGAGTAACCTAGTATCATTTTCTTTATTATTAGAGAGATGGCAAAGCATGAATTTTGAATACGAGCTTGAATTTTGGTTATGGAAAATTTCTTTTGCCTGCGCGTCGTGTTGAAATGAAGTTAAGATAGTTAAATCTATCATTAAAGACATCAACAGATTACATATACATGGTTATAGTAATCAACTTGTTACGTTTTTTAAGTAAATCTTTGGCTTTTTATAACTTCAAGAGATACACAAGGGGTACGTGACACTATTAGACCGCACACTCAGGTTGTAGGATGGCATGACATATATAGTGTGGTTCACGCAAGACATGCATTCCTTTTATGGTTAATTGTGGGTAAACGTCTTAGGACAGGCCCAAGATGAGTAACGTTTATGGGAGTTTCCAAGTTCAACTACTGTTGTTGATTTGCGATGCACTCTATGTAAGTGCCAACCAGATTCACATAAGAAATTATTTCTCGAATGCAGTTTCTCCACTAAGGTTTGGTCCGAAGTTAAAGTCTGCTGATCAAGGTATGCCTCATATAACGAATTGTTGGGCTGATGTACGTGGTAGCATGGTTAGAGCTGAAGTCGCAAAGGAGTAGGGGAGGTACTACGGTGGGGCAAGGTGGGTAGCCGCCCCACCAAGTTTTTACAAGTCGAGAAGAAAATTATAGATTTTGGTATGATTTGTATATTGCTCCATAACAGATGAACACAAAATATTGTCAAAAAAAGTTATTGTCACTATGTTTAGCATGGTGATTGGGAAGTGAACTTGGTATTCAAGAGAATCAAAGTTCAATCCCTCCAATGTAATATCATATTAAATTAACATAATTGTTAATTTTAATGATTACAATCTTGTTCTTTTCTTCATAATCTACATATAATAATGTTTTACATTTCTTTTTTGGCTAATAAGGAGTTACCCTAGTAAAATTAATGTATTACAATTTTATTATATAAACATGTTAAACATAAGCATATTTGATTTAGAATTCACTATCAGTTGTTAATTATATGAGTATATGTTATATGGTGTCCATCTAATTAAAAATTTGAGTTTGATGTTTAACCAAATGCATTTCAGTTCAACTAAAATAGTTTTGGTTAAAGTAAAAAATCGAATGTACATTATTCAGTTTTGCCCCATTTGAATTATTTTCTGGTATCACCCCTGCACACAAGAAGTGTTAGTGTTGTTGCAAGGCTAGTTCTTGGCGTTACAGATAATGTTTTGTGTGGCAGTGAAGGAACAAATGAACAATCATTTGTTCAAGAAAGGCTTACGAACAGATATGATGCATGTAAGTAAGATTAACTCATTAACAGATAAAGACCGGGCCAGGCCAGAATGAGAGCCCAGTTCTGTTGTTAGTGGTTCACTATCTGACTATTGGGTATGCATTGGGCCAGGAGCATACAATCCTAAAACTGAACCATAAAATAAAACTTTATTAGCAAATATTCAAAGCTTACAATTCTAGTAGTCAATTAACGTCAAATGTCAATCACGATATTATTAAATTAATTAAACATATATACTAGGCTAGACATGTTTATCATTGTTCTTCTTTAATAAGACTAATCTATTCTATGATAGGTAATGGACTAATGGGTTTATGGTTTTTCATATATATGTGAATATGTGATGTGAATTTATAAGTAGTATAAGCCAAATGAACCACTCCTAAACATGAGGTACCACACCAACCAAAACGACTCTTATAATTACTCACTCTAATTTAAAAACATGGTCGGTGCACTTTATGGCCCAAATTTGCTCATAATGTTTCCTCTTTTATGCTTGTAATCAATCATCATTTTTATCGACAGGGACCCATTCAAGGAAAACGATATGTATGTTTGGTCGTAGATTATGTAAAGTATACTAATCTAAATTGTTAATTACTACTGTATAGGATCGATGTTATAAATTGTAAAGGCCCTGATTGGGAATATATATGGAAATTCAAATATGTCAAACATTACGATTTGTAGCCCGAGCAAAAGTGTCACCTTTCTAAATTCTAATCTACTCCGTATATGTTAAGTTATTTTGAGAGACTAAAAATGATAAATATATTTAATGTATATTTAGTGTAAAATTGGGGTTAATATATATGATTGCTTTTTATGAGTCATGTTGACGTTAAAAAAAAAAGTTCGGTCTACTTATGGAGTAGTATATATGACAAAAACTAGTTTGGCATATCAAGGGGGACCATGTACAAATTAATTAATTAATTAACAAAATATCAAATTATTATACATAGCCACATACAAGTTTGCTCGAGTTAAACTTAACACGTATACTTTGGTAACATTGTTCTACAAGTAAGTATATAGTAGGCAGATATTTATATATTTTAGTGTTGCCACTTCTCTCATCGTGCTACTAATATATTACTCTTTCCATCCCATTTAAATTATTCACACTACTATTTTACGATGTCACATTATCAATGTCCACTTACATATATTAAACTAATGAAAAAAGATTTTGGTGAGTAGAATTAATATTTGATTAGTGAAAAATATAGTTAACGAAGAATCCTAAAACTACGTACAAAGTCAAAGTGAACATTTTAAATGAACAGAAATAGTATGTTATTTGAATATAAGTAGTTTTTATACTTAAAAAAACCCACCTTATTTTCTCTAATTATATTTAATTTGTTACTAAAAAGTACGACATGTATCTACTCGATGTACCGACTTTACTTTATCAATAATAACTACTTGAATCTTTAATTTTAATTATAATTGAATATTTTCATTTCTTATTAAACACATATAATGTGGAAAACTGGGTTGCACTTATTCACTAGAATTGGAATTGAGATTTTATTTCTTTGTTTGTTTGACTAGTTAATAAATTTATAATTCTTTAAATTTATTCGGTGAAAGGAATAGAAATTCGTTTTGTTAGTTATTATATTTTTGAAAACAAAAGGTCAAAATCTAATATTATTAGTAATCGTAATCACTCCTCAACATTGAGGTAATTTGAAACGGAGTATAAATCCACTTATTACAATAATAGTAACAACTCCAAATTGGTAGTAAAAGAATAACATACAAAATATATAAGGTTAACTCAATTTGTTAATGAGAAGTTGAAATCAAATCCAAAGAAATCCGAGGAAAAGTGACTCTTGCGCTGATGTGATATGGCTATATCAATTTGAACAACCACGTACTAATATATCTCCTTAATAATGCGGGGGAGAGGGAATTCGCACAAGTGAATCATGCAACTCTTGAACTCTGTTGTAAAACAGGGTTTGAAGATGTCATTTAAGATAAGAAACAAACTAAATCCTTTTCTTTTTTAAAAATCCATATCCGATTGGAAGAAACCGTTGGAAAAAGTATGAAGAACTTGTATAGGTACCTCATATGAAAAGTCACAAATCTTTCAAAAGAAAGAAGTGTACTCACAAAGGAGATGAGAATCGACGAATACGGACATTGATCTACACAAGGGCACGACAAAGACAATAAGAAAATTAATATTTTTTGAACCGTCATAGCGTAATGGATAGACTCTTGTAGAAAAACTCTAGAGAGAGAATATGCCAACCGGATCACATTAACTCAATTGAAATTCATTTTCTATTGATAAATTTTGATTATAAAAAAAAGTTCGCAAATCAAATGCATTCTAAATTGAACAATTGATTTTATGTCTTTTTATTTGTATTTTTATTAAGTATAAAACAATTTAGGCAATTGTTATTGATTTACAAATACAAAGTATATCCCTAAGGTCGTTGAAACGACATACATAATAGGACATATATAAATTATACGGAGTATATGTTGTAAATTAAAGTCTAGACACTTCCATAAGAAGCATGTTATTGCCAGCCAGGATCACACCCCCACAAATATATTTGCATCGTCACCATTATATTCCTTTCTATCTTTAAAATTCTGTTATCCTTTAAATTTTAAAGAAAATATAATAATCTATCATATCTATATGTCATATAAAAACATTTAATCATTAGTTAAATCCAGTCTTAAGTCACATATATACACCGTGGCTATACATGTATCTAATCTATTTTATTTTTGTATGTATATTTTAGAATTTAAAATATATTTTTAGGTGTGGTTGAAATCTTCTAAAATATATATGTATATAGTATTGGTTAATGTCCAGTATAACTGCCGAACACAAGCAGATGAAGAAGAGGGTGGGGCGGCATCTGCCACCTCAAAATATTTTAAGCTATGTTAATGTATTTAAAAGCATATAAATTATATATGTTTTAAAAAGTATTGTTTCTGAAAATTGAAAAATTAGTTAAATATATATACAAAAAAATTTGGCGCTTAATAAAGTTATTTTAGTTTCTAGCTCCACATCGATTGCAAATTATATTTGTATGTATACATTTGTATTCTCATTCTTAATTAAGCTTTACTATTACATTATACTAGTTTAAGACCCGAAAAATTTGCGAGTTGACTTTATGATATGTCTTATACGGATGTTTATATGGATGTAATAAGTTTTTTGGCGGTGTTGGTATACGGTACATTAGTTTGTATTATTTTAATTTTAAATAAAAAACGTATTAAGAATTTGAATTGTGATAGATTTTGGATTGATAAGTCCAAGTAAATTAACTAATTAATATGGATAATATTGTGTATGATATCACCTTGTTATTTGTATTAATATATTATGATACTATATTATTTAAAGACGTACATATATGTTTTTCCAAATAAGCAAATTTACCGGTTCACTAATTAAATATTATTTTGTATCTAAAAAATAACGCTCTTTGCAGTGCATTCGTGGTTTTCATTCATCTAAGTTACTCTCTGTAATTTAAATCAATAACCTATAATGCATTACTTTGTCTTTTTAACATTTACGAAAGATGACAAAACATAACAACTCCAATGCAGACTCTACTGACCCAAATGACGTTAACATAGCCTTATAAAATTAAATGGTTAATTATTTTAGGGATGTAAATCGAGATATAGAGAAATTAATGGCAAAAGAGTAAATTAATTAATCAATTAGTGATAATATTATGCATGATACCATTTACTTTTCTGTATTTGTATTGTTGTTTAAAATAATACTATATTATGTGCCGAAACTTTTAATTACTTAATAAAAAGGTTAAAAATTGACAACTTTAAGATTTTAAATCTTGTAATTCGGTATAGTTTTTTTTTTCGTGTTTCAAATTTGTGTTGTATTTTCAATAACTATTTTTTTTGTTTCGCTAAAGTTACATACATGAGGATGACCGAAACTCGTGAATAAATATGAAAAACTAATGGGTAATACTAATTGGGTACCCAACGGGTATTGAGGCGGCTATCAGTATGAATATTCTAAACCGGTATGTGTATAGATACACTAAAACCCGTCAGAAATCAAACCGTTATCATCCATAATCCAAGCATTGTAAATTAGAAATTGATTATAAAAAAATTATTAAAATTGAAAATAACTTGTTAGGGGGTTTTTGCAAAAAAATTAAAATAAAAAGGTTTTATGAAGAGCTTGAATAATGAAAGAAATAATAAAGTAGTTATTAAATTTAAAATTTGATTAAATATTTTAAGTATTATTACAATTAAATAAAAAATAGATGAATTATATTGTAAATATTGAAGGGTGTATATTGTAAATATATAAGGGTATAATAGTCTTTTAGTCACATAAAAATAGAATTAATGATGTCATTAAATTAATCAAGGGTTAGATCTTAATTATTGATCTTAATATAATGGCTAATATTCTTTCAATATTTTTCTTTTAATGTATAAAATAGATTTGATTCATTGGTGATTTACTTATTTATATCTATATACGTTCCTAAAATCTGGGAGAAACAAGGCAAAATTTATACGGAGTAATAAACTTCATCCAATCAATTAAATTAGAATAACGCAGTACTTTATTTCTAGTTGTGACAATATGAGGCCTTAAGGAAGGGAGAATTACATATATGATATATCCCCTTCACAAACACCCTAAATTACATATATACCTAAACACATTTTTAAATTACATATATACCCAAATCCCTATTTTAAGTATACTAAAATTAGAAAAAATTAGTATAAATTGTCAGAATTTATAAAATTTTCAGACCAACAATTGGTTATATTTAAAACAGATAATATTTACTATTTTTTTCTTCTAATTTTAGTATACTTAAAATAGGGATTTAGGTATATATATATATGTAATTTAAAAATGTGTTTGGGTATATATGTAATTTAGGATGTTTGTGGAAGGGAGATATGTAATTCTCCCAGGAAGGAATTAACATTTTCAGAGTTTGGCTATTCTATATATAAAAAAGAATTCATTAAATCGTATCATATATTATATATTTTATTTAAATTCATATGAAGATAACTATTATATGAGTCATTAGCTGGACATATTAAATAAAAAGGAAAAAAATATTATAGTTATTATTAATTATTAATTTGACGTTAATAATTAAATAAATATAATAATAATATTACATCATCATTATTATATTTGGAAACTTTCATTATATAAAGGGGCTTTATGTCATTTGCAAAGTGCCACTCCCAATTCTCCTCATCTCTTCTTCACTCCCTACACTTCCTAAAAACAAAAATAAATATGGCAATTGCATTTGGTCGATTTGATGACTCGTTTAGTTTTGGTTCCATCAAAGCCTACATTGCCGAGTTCATCTCCACCCTCCTTTTCGTCTTCGCCGGTGTCGGCTCCGCCATAGCTTATGGTAAAAATTATAAAATTAAAACGTTACATTTATAGTTAATTTTGTTTATAGTTTTATAGGTATATTTAATTTAAAAAACACATAAAAAGTTAGTTGTCAACCATAAATCAGTGAAGGTTTATTTAATGTTCAAGTTTTATTTTCCATGCAGATTTCATGCAAAATTGCAGGCAAATAATGTATGTAACCCTTTAAAATTTTTATTTTTGTAGCTAAGTTGACAACGGATGCTGCTCTTGATCCACCTGGTTTGGTGGCGGTGGCGGTAGCCCATGCTTTAGCACTCTTTGTTGCTGTCTCTATCGCGGCCAACATCTCCGGTGGCCACGTCAATCCAGCTGTCACCTTCGGATTGGCTGTTGGCGGTCAAATCACTGTCCTAACTGGCATCCTTTACTGGGTTGCACAACTTCTCGGGTCCACTGCTGCATGCTACCTTCTTAGCTACGTCAGTGGAGGACTTGTAAGTGAATATTATTTACTACGGAGTAACATTTAACCATAAGGATTAATTAACTTTAGGTTGTGCATTTTTGCATATATAATACTTATGTGTCTTTTATATTTCAGGCCGTCCCCATCCACGGAGTTGCAGCTGGAGTTGGAGCGATCCAAGGAGTTGTTTTTGAGATCGTCATCACATTTGCTTTGGTGTACACCGTTTACGCCACCGCATGTGACCCCAAGAAGGGCGCATTGGGCACAATTGCACCAATCGCCATTGGGTTCATTGTTGGAGCCAACATTTTGGCTGCCGGCCCATTCTCGGGTGGATCAATGAACCCAGCCAGATCTTTCGGTCCAGCTGTGGCCAGTGGTGATTTCTCTGGTCACTGGATCTACTGGGTTGGACCACTCATTGGTGGTGGTTTAGCCGGTATCGTTTACCCTAATGTGTTCATGAGCCATGAACACACTCCCCTCATCGGCGAGTACTAAATTCCATGTTGGTAACTCGAGCAATGAGTAATTGTAATAAAAGGAAGAAAAGCAATGTGTATGCTTTTCTTTCTTTTTCTATTTGTTATTTATTTACGAAAAGTTAATGGAGATTGTTTGTTGTTTTTTTGTACGTTTTGTGTTTTTTTATGTTTGATTTTGAAAGATGAGTGAAGTTGGTAGACGCATTGCAATTATTGGATAAGTAGTGGTGGGTCTCAATTTACTTTATTGGGCTTTCTTGTTTAATTACTTTCACAGTTTCACTGTGGATCAAGTGGTGGGCCAATTTGTACAAATCAATGCACGTGATTGCCATCACCTATTTGACCACTGACATCAAACGTCTATGAGTCTATCATCCACCTCAGTACCATTTTGGCATTTTTATCATGCTAAGTTTATAGTGTTTGGATCTACATTTGCTTCTTTACATATATGTTACATTTCGAATATGCATCACAGGTCTTTTGTCCGATAACCACTAATAATCCGATTTGCAAATCCGAATTGAAACTTTACTGTAGAATTAAACATTTGTGGTTAGGGACAAAGAAAAGTCCATAATTACTGTGGTATTTGAAACATCTTCACCTTCCTACAAGGATATATTTGAAGAACAAAACATGCTAAAATCAGAGACATAAGGTCCCTTACAAGTTACAACCGCAACATGACATGCAATTCATGCCTACTATGAGACGTCTAAACTAAATCTGAAAGAGAGAAACGAAAAATGTTGACATGAACTTATGATATGTAACTATTATACATCAGTATCTACTTATATACAAGCTACCGAACTTGTGCAAAAACAACCATGGACGGGAGCAACTTTTACTTGGCGAATTACTATGGCATTGTTACCGTAAAACTTTGATCTTCTTCATTATCTTTACTACTTTCTTTAGTTTGACCTGGATCTTCAATGACCCATGATTCAATTTCCATCTTCTTTGTTCTTTCTAATTGTTTCACCAAGTTGAGCCGTTGAGATGAATATGGAGAAGGTATCTGGCAGGACAAAAAGATCATGAAGTAAGCAAATTTTTTGCTACTACCTAATAGTTTTGAAGATCATTTGAAGAATATTGAAGGGTTTATAACCTTCTAAAGGCTATAATAATTTAAAAAATTCAAAGAAACTTGTAAAGATCGGGATAGTGGGTCAACCCAACCTGTTATGACCCATTATTCACCCTGTCCATGTTGCTACCTATTAAGCACGCCATTACATAGCATGAGAGAAAAAAGAGGGTTCGTGAAATGTACCATTGATGGGATGTACTTCTTGATTGCTGCTAACATTGCCGCATGGCCTACAGCTGAAACCTGCTCACCGAATGGAACATTTGCAAAAAATTAGTAGTATACATGAAATCAATAGTGAAACTGGATGAGAAACTGTTCTTGGTTTAGAGAGAGTTAACAACTTGATCTACAATTTGTACTTGGATGCTTACAGGAATCAACATCAGGATTGTAATCGGAATAAGAGTGGCAATATCATTAAGTGTTCGCTTAATCTTCCCTTTTTCTCTACTTGTAATCTTGTTGCCACAGAATCGTTTCAAAAGCAGCCCAAAAGCATCCCTAACATCTATAAAGAGTAATCGAGTGCCCATCCATATGTCCTACATTATGATCCATGTCAGAACAGCTTAACAAAAAATCGAGGTGGCAAATTTAACCCATTTACTTATATTTTAGATCTAGGAATCAGCGACAGTATAGCTCTAAGGATAACAGTCAAATGGGTCGACCGTCGACCAAGTCAGAATTGCTGAATCATAATTAACATCGTAGTTATATATTACACAGTGACTTTATTATTTAGGTTAAAAATGTGTTCCAGGTCAACACGACCCATTTCAACTATAGAATGACCTGCTTTGACCCTTTACCCAACCTTCCATATTTACACCTCAACAACTAATTTATTAACGAAGCCCACACAAAACCAAGTTACTGGAGGCTTACATTACTAACAGTGACCAACTTCATGGTGGAGTCCCTCACAAAGCGTTCATACAATGGCTTTATTTCAGTTCCACCTCCCTTCTCTTTGTGTTTTACAGGGTCAATTCCTGCCAAACTAGATCCCTAAAAAACATAGTAACGACCACATAAGATTACTGAGTTACCCCTAAAAGTAGACGTAAAAAACTTGGAAACAATAAGATCTTTAAACCTTCCTAATTGTAGATCCATCTTGACTATTTCTCCTTTTTATCAAGTCAACTGGCTTTTGTTGACCTTCCAATAATATTGATGAGTTTGTTATCCCTTTATTGCTTTGAACGGCCGGTTCTGAATGGTTCATCAATTCACTGCAAATGGAAAATAATAAGTGTTGAAACTTTTTCATCTATGAGATATAAGAGTACTCATTTAAAAAGGAATGGTAGAATAACTGGCTTACCCTGATTTATCGTAAGCAGCCCAATACTCCTCAAGACAATAAGATAAGAGGGTCTGACTACAAATATGTAAGCAGGTGCAACTTAGTAGATGCAAATATAGTTAGCATGTGTGTGGGTGTGCATTTGACAGTGACTCTGACTTTCATCAGATAACTAGCTGTAACAAAGTGAGATCAAGCAAGCAGTGTTTATATGTGCTTTTGTTGTTTAATGTTGTGATCATCTGAAAATGAGTTGTACTGTATGAGTGTTTCACACATTCCAATTACTTACGCAATAAATGCATAAAATCATCAATCTTATTGAAAATTGAGATAGGTCATGTGAGATGGGGTGAGTAGTCTAAATTAGGGTAACAGAGGTTTTAATGAGGTAACTTCAGTTCATTCTGTAATTATCAGTTTGTTGCAGCTCCTTAAAAAATGGATCAGATGATCAGAAGAAAATCTGTGTATCCACACACTAAACATTTTCAAAGCACAAGTCTGAACCCCCACTTATTATAGATCCAAAAATAAATCTTGTACTACCTTCGAAGCAAAAAGGAAAGCAAATTTGAATCCATAGGTTGTTGAGAAGAATTGCTATAATGAGCATATCCAGAGAAGACATCATAGCATACGGTAAGAACAGTATAAAGAATTATCTCCTTTTCCGCCTGGATTGCCTGTTGTCTTGATCTTCGTCCATCATGATGAAACTTGGATCTGAGTGGTGCGTAGAAGTCAAGCCATCCAATTTCATCTACAACCACCTAAAATCACAACATAAATAACCAACATCCTACTAAGCTAGAGTTGTATGAGAAACAGATTATCTAACCAACCTCAATGAAGAGCTGATACTCAGGTAGGGAATTAAATTCGGGACGAATATACAGGCTACCACACTCCAAGTAGCTGCAATTTGTAAACTTTAAAGCTTTTAACATGTTAAATTGTTTATAAGTAGATGTCTAACAAACTGAGCAATCTACCTGAGAAAATCCTTAATCTGCTCATCAAGATCCTTTATGTGCATTTCTGATAAGAATAATCTTGTCTCCCTTCCGAGATATGCAAAAATCCCAAGAGTAGCTAAAGTAGTCTCTTCAATCTGTAAAAGCATATAGTAAGTAGCCTCTTCCAATTATCCCCACACAATGTGTTAGACATTAAAAAGGTACTAGATATACTTGGGAACACTTATGTTTCTTTATAAATTATTGATAGTAATAATGATACGCTAACGATCTGTATTGGGACTAGGATGGTCATATGCAATTATCTAGGTAATTCCAAAGACAGGGGGTGATGCAACTGACCTTGTCACTGAATGTCAGCTTGCCTGTAATTACGCTTTCTCTATGAAATGCTAACAGAAGTTTATTCTGGACCAACCCAATCCAAAATTCCACATCTTCGATGTTCTTATTTGGTAAAACCTTTTTACCGAAATGGAACAGAAAATCATCTTCAAAGCCTGCCTCTAGTGCCAAATAATGCAACTTATCTACTGTCACAAGACTGCATGATAAGTCCATAAGCTCCACCAAGACATCATCAATTGACTCTGTGAACAAAGAACAAGCAATACGGCCAGATCCCACCTTTCTAACTGCGGTACAGCAACTTATAGCCAGAATGACTCCTGCAATACCACTGAATGAATTTGTTTTACATGTCTCCTATCAGTCAAGGGTAAATGATGATTCAATTATTTGAGTTCTGATTTTACTTGCATACCTTCCAGCATATTCCACTGACCACTTCTTGAATAGTGGGATAAACGATCCTGCTATACGTGGAAGCTCCACGGTTTTAAACCACTGAACGAATTTGGGGTGCTTGGCATTTAATTGATTCTCAACAAACTCTCCCAGCAATGATGTCTTTGCAGACAAACTGAGTAAAACCATAATAAGGGTTAATAAGAAATAAGGTTACCAAACTTTCGACATAGTAAATAGGTTACTGTACTTGTAAAAATGTACTTAACAATGTGCAATTGGGTCACTAAACTTTTAACCAAAAGTAAGCAAAATAGGCGGGATGACACTTTTTACAAGTACAGTAACCCAATTGAACATTTTTAAAGTTTAGTAACCCATATGAACATTTCGCAAAGTACATTGACCTATTTGTATATTAACCCGAGGCGTAAATATGACATTAGGCCACATGAGCCATGGCCGTTTGCATTATTGATTGTCAATAAGAAATAAGAAAAGGATGCAGTCTAGTATATGATAAGAAAGGGCAGAAAATGTAAAAATTGAAACCTAAAGCATGTCTAAGAACTCATTTTATTTACCAAAAACGTTGAAGCTGTACTTACATTTCACTTACAGGACTGCTGGAACGCTTTTGAGAAAGAAATAACTCCACTTCAATTGCAGATTTTAATAAAGCATATACTGCTACCTGTAGGTTAAATTTGAAAATTGACTAGTTTATGGTTTCTACTATTGTTATCTGAATATCAGAGAAGAAGAGGATATCGTTGTAATTGAAATTCTTTTCAGGCTACCTGGTATGCCATGCGTTTATGCCATGCCTGCACATCTACTCCAATCCATGCATTTGAAAGCTCAGGCCCACTCCTAGCCCATTGTAAATCCTGAATTGCAAGGGAAAAGCTCCTAGAAGATTCATGCAATACCCATACAAGACAATTAACACGGTTAAGTTCCAACTCATCTGTGTGTGTTTTCTCCACAGAAGAGTTATCCTCTGTAATGACTCTATCTCTGACTGAAGAAGCAACAGATGATAATAATCTTGATGAAGACCGACTAAGTGTAATAGTTTGGGATGAAATGCAATGTCTGAATAGGAACCCTTGCAAAATGTTATTCGTCAAGGAAACATCATTCTCTTTCACGCTAAACTTTGACCCGTAAGATGAATAAGCTGTGAAATTTGCATTTTCTTCTGATCCAGCAGAATCCCTGTGACACAATAAATAATTTAATGATCCTTTACTATCCAAAATAACTTATATGAGACTGTGAGAGATTTGTTTCAAAGCATGTATACTTTTTCGTTCATATTTGTATGCTTGTCCTTTACAACGGGTAAAATGTCAAAACTCCGAGAGTGTCTACATATATACCTTGTAAAGAATATATACTAGAACCATGTAAGCAACTCTACAACAGCTATCAGATAGCAAAATATCAACTCAATAGTCCCCCAAATGAACCTCTTGCTATTGCAGTCTCTTATCTAAGCTAACTATAAAAACTATGCATCTTGGTATCAACCCTGGTCAAAGATAAACCGAGCATAAAGAATTATGACTATGCATTAACCTGTCTGACCTTGTATTGCAAGGTAAGCAAGTCTATTTCTCTAGAATGGCCAACATTATTAATGTATCGACTCACTGGTGATAAATAGGTGCACAATTGTTCATGTATTATGTATGCATGCTACCTAAAAGTTTAAAGCTCAACTTAAGATTCAAACTACTACTTTCTTCTAACATCAAATTTCACTAGTGAAAACTGGAAGACAATATACTTTGTACGTGCAGGCATATTCATTATATAGCTACATTTTCTTTACAATGTGTAAATGGCAGATTTCCTGATTATAAATTTCCTACCCATAAATCTTCATTTACTAACGGTTCTCAGATTCGGAGGTCTTCGTGTGAACCAAGTACTGGAACTGATAATCACATTCACAATCAATTTCATATATATTTTAAATAAATATAAATCAACATCTCATTCACCAATAATCATTACTATTATTTACTTAAACAACATTATCCAGTTTCCTATCCAAAGTTAGCTCAATCCTCAAATATACAGATGATGAATGTTCATAGCAATACATACAACCGATAACTTACAGAATTAACGATCATTATCCAGAAATAACTCAGTTACTCAATGTAGCAAACAGACAACTTACAGAAATCAGTACAATGAACCCTAGAACGTATAAATCGGTCGAATCAGTATGAAATTAAGGAAATGAAGTACGGAATTGAAATATATAGAGTGAGAAAAAGAGATCTTACAGGTAGTGAGGTGAGAAATTGGTTGATTGGAATAGGAACCGAGAAGCCATTGAAGAAAGAGGGAAAATTGAAGGGTTTGGTGGTTTGGTGGTTGGTTTGGTTTGAATCCATAGAGGCAACACGCAGCGAAAGGTGAAGCCGCCTGGCAGGCAGATTGTAAATTTTATTATTTTATTACTTTTTAAATATATTTTTATTTTATTTATTTTTTATCATTTCTCAACTTTGAGTGAATTACAAAACCAGTCCATGAATTTATAGAAGTCATAGAAAGGTCGGGTTAAACTCTTAAAAGAGCAATTTTGCCATCTAAGAAATCTTAAATTTGCCATCAATTTTTCCAAATGTATTTATTGGCCGATTGGCAAAGCAAAAAGAGTAAATTTGTCCTCTTCGGAATCAACTACAATGAATAACGTCAAAACTGCGTGTTTATTTAAAGGGTTTTGGTATGTGAAAATGAAAATGAGAATGAAAATCAATGACATAAAATGTTTAAATAAGGGGCGTGGGTTATAAAATTTTTGAGTGAAACCCTCGGAATGAGTTTATAAATGATACTCATTCTCATTCAACCTCACTATCAATCACATACTCGGCTATAGTAATTCCTTAAGTAAATCAAATGCACCCTGACATTTGTAGTGCAACCATAACACAAGGTTATCATAACTATAATATTTGTCAAACAAATCAATATGTGTGCCTTTCCGATGAATGTAAGAGAAGTGAAAGATAAAAGAAAAGATAAATATTTAAGCTATTATAATCAATAAAAGTAATGTATACTATAAATAATCTATTCAAAATCACATATATACTCTATCAACTCAATGAAAATATTCTATGCTATTTTTTCACCTGATGTCTTGGTGCCTAGTAACTTTTTCCTTCTTTTATCATTACCTTTTATTTCATGATCTTGTACTTATATATAGAAAGAAAAAAAACTTTTTACAAATATCTACATCGGTTTGTGAAAGTTTATCATGTTAGATAATAGTTACTATAACCGTCAATGAAATCCATATTTTTATATTAGTTAGATTAATATATTTTATTATTTATATATTATTTGAAAAAAAAAAGTTGTATATATAATTATCTATAACTACATATAATGCATCTTAGGTTTCTAATTTTAGAAAATTTTAAGAACAAAAATTAAGACTCAACATTTAAATATTTATAAATTTATAAATCTAATTATATAAAAGGTGTAACTATTATATCTATAATCTATAACTACATATAATGCATCTTAAGTTTCTAATTTTAGAAAATTTTAAGAACAAAAATTAAGACTCAACATTTAAATATTTAGAAATTTAGAAATCTAATTATATAAAAGGTGTAATTATTATAGTAGATAACAATTAATACACTTTGTCATTAACTAAACATAATCATTTCAACACTTCAAATGAACAAATTTTAACACCATAACTAATCTATTGAAAAAGAAAACAAACAACATAACATTATCACGGGTTACTATTATAAACAGATTTTGTATTCCACTGCATTGCGCAGGTTTTTTTGCTAGTATTTAAAAAAGATACTGTAAATAATCATAGATACTTGGTATATAACTTTTAAAGTCTTAAATAGTATAAGAACGTAAAAACTAACATTAAATCATGAACTAATCAATACTCAAAAAGTAAAAGAATACGTTAAAAAGTTTCAAATGGATTGTATTGATAGTTGTGTTGTTTCAAATGGATTTTATATATGGTAAAAAAAAACTTATATTTGAGTTTCATTTGAAATTCGAGAAAAACAATATAACTTAAAGTTGAATTAATTATATGCGTAAAATATAATGTATTTGTCACATAGAAATTGTAACACCCCGCTAATTTAAACGCGATTACGTACACTAAACATTTACATTTTAGGCTAATTCACTAACTTTGAGTGAATCCACAACTACTTTTAGAGGTAAGTCTAACAAAACCCAACTAGTTAATACGCGTAGTATTACTTATTCATAATTAGTTGTAATTATGTACAGAACAATTTAAATAACGCGACAAAAATATACGACTGTTGGTGAACAAAATTATTTAACAATATGAAATTATTAAATAACATTAACGTTTATTAAATAACATTAACATTAACATTAACAATATGAAATTTTAACAATAACAATATGAAATATTATGTCAATAATATTTACAAGTATTTCATAACGAATAACATTTATTACGTAAAACTGAAACAAAAAATAAAGTTTAAGATTTTATAAACTCAACTAGATTAGTTTTATAAATATCTCAATTAAAAATATAATAGAATGCGTATTTAAAAATTTATTATTTAAAATATTGTAACATGTAACGATCGGGTAAGCAAACACGGGTAAATACCACAAAATTGAGACAAAACTCTCTCCCCTTTCTTTGACAAAGTCAGCCCAAACCCCCACCCCAACCCATTTCTTTTTCATTTTATTTCATCACCATCTCCTCACTTTCCTCTCTCTCTCAAAACCACCAACCTAAAAACAACCAAACCACCATCACAAATCACACAAAAACTACATCAAAAACGCATCGAATCACCTCGCTCATTTAGAGAAAAACGATCACGGAGTCGAGCTCTACCTTCCTATCTTCTCGGATTTTCACGACGACAACTTTGTAAGATCCCGACAATCCCGCAAACTCTTAAATCTTGCTATTTTCTTTGATATCTCATGTTTATAATACTTAATATACCATGTTTTAGTGTTTTTATCAACTGATTATGTCCAAATCGAAACTTAAATTCGTTGTTTTTAAACTGATCTACGAACAGTCTAAGTGACGCATCAGGCCCAAAAACAGTACCGCGTCACTTAAGTGACGCACTAAGTGTCGCATAAAGCCCTATTTTTGCGTCACTTCGCCAAGTGACGCTACAAACCCTCTTTTTCCGACACTTACACCGACACTTCTACCCGTCACTACCATGCGTCACTAGCTTAAGTGACGCCTATACTTGAATATTGATTTATACCCGACACTTGTACCCGTCACTTGTTTAAGTGACGCCTCATATGCGTCACTTCCTCGAGTGACGCTAATGATGCAGAACTTACCATTTTATGCGACACTTCCTAAGTGTCGCTACCCTAAGGCAAGTGACGCCTCAAGTGACGCTAAAAACAGAAAGTTCACAACTTTTTCACTAAGTGTTTAGGATGAGATTTTACCACCTGATTTTACTCCGAAATGAAATTTTGAATGCGATTTTACTACAGCAACATAGCAGAAATAAAAATTTTCCAAGCTCGACCCTTGGATCCCGCCAGGGGTTGCCAGGGGCTCTGCCCCTTGGACCCCGCCAGGGGTTGCCACCCCTTGGACCCCGCTACCAGGGGCGCTGCCCCCGGACCCCCGTACACAATTTCATACTTTATAAACCACAATGAAACAAATATAAAAATGTTTTCAGAGATTACTATTACAAACAGTTACCAATGAGTCGTATACATTTTCACAACTACGAAATACAAACGTAAACGTTAAACAAATACTTTGAACATAACTTAGTTGTACGAACACGAGCATGGATGGTCGACTTAGACATCCACGTACTTATTAAAATCTCATACGTTTAGGGCGTTAGGAGATTTCGATTAGCCTTCTTGGGCTTTAGGCTTTGCTAGCACTCGAACATACTTAACTCATTAGGTGAGTTCACAGCCCCTACTTTTACAGCTTTACTACTTTTGAACAGGGGTGAAAAACATAGTCAACTACTTTACTGATTGCCATAACTACTTTTGCTTACATGATTGTTATCATACTTGTTTACTCGCACGATTTAAGTACTTTGAACTGTTGAACCTTTACAACAAAACTGGTATTTATGAAACAACATTTTCATACTATAAACGTGATAAAACTTGTTTGGAATACCGGAGAACGACCGGTACTTTTATGTAAACGCTGGAGAACGACCAGCAACCTATTCATTGTCAGAGAACGACTGGACGAGTTTGGACGGGAGAACGACCCATGCGTCTTTTGACCAAAGAATGACCGGTACTGTGTTTCGCTGGAGAACGACCGGCAGTATTTATTGCCAGAGGACAACTGGCCGAGTTTGGACGGAAGAATGACATGTGCGTCTTTTGACCAGAGAACGACTGGTACTGTTTTGGAAACACTGGAGAACGACCAGCAACGTATTGCAACCTGTATTTTGGGTAGCATCCCACATAAACGGTATTTGGGTAACATCCCACGCAAACGGTATTTTGGGTGACATCCCAACCGAGCTATACTTGGATAACATTCCACAAAATGTTTACTTAACTATTATGGTAATAACTATTTGTGAACGTATTGGTTTTAACAACTGTGCTTACGAACTTGGTTCAACTATTGCAAATATAAAACCTGTGAATTCACTCAACCTCGTTGTTGACTTTTACTATGTTTTTCAGGGAATTAGCTGCATGTAAGACATCCTACACACATGGAACGTAGGCGACCCCCGAAGAAATAGGATGTCAACTTTTGACAACTGGATTTCTTTTATATAACTAAGCTGTTTAGTCATATTTACGAAATCTACTTTTGTAACTTAATTACTTTTCAACTTGTACGATTCGATGAATCGTAAACTTTGTAACTATTACTTTTGGCATCTTAATATATTATGTTCTGTTGTAATCATAAGCTCTGATATGTATGCATGTACTGTGTATTGTGGCACTCCCCATACTTAACTAAATGCTTCCGTTAAACTAAATCAATGAATTTTGGGGGTGTTACAGAAATCTAGATTCAATTATGAGTCAATTGTAGCGAATATATGTTGCCGTGTTTACCATAGTTACATGTTTAAAATGTACGTATAACTAATATCGATCGACAATAAGAATTATATCATTTTTGAACTTCTAAAAATGTACACCTTTAAAATTCCGCTGCAATGCGCAGCAACGCGGGTGAAAAAAACTACAGATGCCAATTTTCGTGACAAGAAACAATAAGGCCATAATGTACAACCTTTTTTTTTATCACAAGGGCTAAAGTTTAATATCTAAGAAAACAAGTAACAATTGTGTTCGTGTTTAGAGTGGGTGACTATATATATTAGCCCTGTATTGTTTCTAGTCCAGGCCTTTCGAGAAATGCCTGGTTGGGTCGGACCTTAACTAACGGTTAATTCGTACTATGGGTGAACAAAAAAACCGAACCCGGAACCGAACCCGATTTAAAAACGGAAACCGGAACCGATTTGGAACCGGTTTTTGAATACCCGGTTCGGGTTTTTGGAAAACCAGGCGGGTTGGTACCCGGGTTGGGTATTTAGATTCTGAAACCGGGTTGAAACGGGTTGGGTTGGAAAACCGGTCAAAAACCCGAAAACCGATCAAAACCCGGTCAAAAACCCGAAAAAACCCGATTCGAGTTGGGAAAAATCGGTTTTGACTTTTTTTGACTAAAAACCGGGTTGGGTTCGGGATTGGGTCGGATTGGACCCTACCCGATTTTTGTGCACCTCTAATTCGTACAAAATGAAAGTCTGGTTTTTCACCTTCCATTTACTTGGAATTTTGTAAGCAGGAAAAAATGCAACTTATGCATCATCACTTTGTTATATATATTCATTAAAATTAATTATTTAATTAGTATAAGATACTAAATTTAATTACAGCAGAGACCGGTACTTTATTGGTGGTATTTTTGAACAAAACAAGAGCTTATAGGTATGTTTGACAAAAAGTTTTTGAGAGTTTTAACTTTTAATTCTTGAACAAAAAACTTATGTCAAATTAAAAACTTTGTTTGGCTGGTAAAACTTTTAGCTTTTAAATTTTTTAACAGCTCAAAAATTAAACGCTAGTAAAAGTAACGTTTAGAACTAGCCTTAACTTTTTGCATTATAATTATAATAAATACCCTTCTAGATATTTAAGTGAATTAAATAACATTCTTTGGTCTCCTACACCGATTGTTTATTTATAGTGTAAGATAAGATTATGTATCTTTGAACATTTACAAACTCCTTAAGCTTCCTTAAGCTTATTTTCTATGGTTACTTTTATTTCTGATAGTGTCGAGAAGGTATCAATTTAAAATAAAACTTATAATAGTTCTAACATAAATATCATATGTGTTATTAAAAATGGGTGCTAAACTGCTAATAATCTAACGTACAAAACTATACCTACTTTTAAATTTAAAATTATTTAAACATTCTTGTTTATAATTATGTTGCCTGTATATTTATAATTAATTTTTTTTATCATACCCTTTTGATATTGCTACATTAATATGGAATGGATGCTGACAATCTATTTATAACTAACATATCATATTTAGTATTTCTTTTGATAGGTTTTGAGTTTACTTTTATTTGAAAAACTGACTACTATGTTTCGATAAAGAACTTTATTTATATAATGAATAATTAATTATTTGTTAAATAAAATTTTTAGCTATGTTTATCATACATTTTTATTAGAGGTGGCAAAATGAACGGGTCGGGTCGGGTTTCGGGTGTAGATGGGTTTGAGTCTAAATGAGTTTGGGTCTAAATGGGTCATTTAGAAGGATGGGTCTAAAAGGGTCCGGGTCAAATAGGTCTCGGGTCGGGTCATCGGGTTCACCAAACTTTTTAGTTATTTGAGTGAAAAATGAAATGAGGTGGAAAAAAAATTATCCGCTAGACTCATCTAAACCCGTTTGTTAATTGTTAGACAATTATAGGTTATATTAAAAAACCCATTGAGACCCATCCAAAAACTGGGGAGGAGACCCAACAAACTCATCACCTCTTAAAAATTAACCAAATTGACCCATAATTAATCAATTGGTCTAAAATTGACACCTCTAATTTTTATATTGATGTCCTTTTATGTCATTTTAAACTTTAAAGTGACATCTACAGCTAGTTACCAAACAGTTTTATACAAAAAAATAAAAACTACAGCTTACAAATACAACATACAGTTAAAGTTACAGCGTACAGCTATTTTACCAAACAGACCTAATAAAACTTGAAGTTACTTTAACGACCTTCACGTTATTATCTTACATCTTATTTGTGTGCCCTTTTAAGATCGATTAATATCTAAGAACGTTTAGCTTTAGTAACTTTATCAAACACTTACAGAAAAATAAGCTTCAGTTTTCAATTTATAAAATAAGCTAAAGCTATCAATTCTAACTAGGGGTGTACGTGGTCCAAAAACCGCACCGAACCGGACCAGAACCGCACCGGACCACGAATGAAAAAGCAAGAACCATGAACCGCACCATGTAATTCGGTTCTGGTCTGGTATGGTTCTGGTGCGGTTCTTGCGGTTTTGGTTCAAAACCGCGAACCAAATAATATATGCGCGTATGTTATAAAGAAGAAGATGTGTAAAAGCATATAGGTATCAAATTAAATATAATAATTAAGGAATCAGAAAAAAATTAAATCGTCTAATAATCAATACTAATACGTTCTTGTAATATGACATAATATGGATACATCTAGTGGCGGATCCATGATTTACAGTTACCCGTAACATTGGTATCTTACATTTTGTGAACCCGTAGCACAAATAAAGAATGTAACAAAAGGTGCAATTTTTTATAAGAAATTTATACAATATGTAGCAAATGGGCCCGTATCAACTATTACCCCTACCATGTACATGGATCCACCCCTGGATACATCTATGTTTTTTTCAAACAAAACATGCATGTATGTCGAATACAAAAGAATAGCGTTGATCAAGTTCTGAAAGGATTTATTAAATGGATCAATCGTTAATAATTTATCAAAAAAAAAATGATCGGGGAAGTACGCAGACGACGAATAAGAGAAAGAAAATATAAGTTGATTTTTGTGTGTGCATGGAATATAGAAGATAAAATCTAAAAGAACATATGTACTTATAATTATATAAACATTTAAAATCTAATTATATAACTCAATTTATATCGATATTAAAAGATATATACATCAAGTATATATTTATCTTTTCCTATAAAACCGGTTCTTGCGGTTTGAACCGTTTTTACCGGTTCTAGAACCGAACTGCACCGTGAACCATTAAGGTTAAAATATAGAACCGAAAACCAGACCGTTATGCTACGGTCCGGTTCGGTTCTGGTCCTGTCATGGTTTGGTTTACCGGTTCTGACGATTCCGAACCAGTTATGTACACCCCTAATTCCAACAATAAACTTACAGTTTCAACTAGGCACAAACATATCCTAAATGGGTTCTTCTGGATTGAAGGAGTAAAACACAAAATTATATGTTTATTATTCAAATTTAATAGATGATTACATGTTATATTGTATTTGTATATTCCAAACAAAAAATGTCTCCGTCCGTAAATTAAATTATTGTCTAGTTTTGACTTCCTGAAATATTTCTTTTTCAACTTTGATTTAAAATATGTATGTGTATTATATAATACTTGATGCAAAATATTATAATGAATTGAGTTTTAATTGTATTTTCATTTGTATACTTTTCATATTATATAATACAAACAAAAAAATTTAAAGTCAAAGTTGAAAAGAAAAAAAATTCTAAATTCAAAACTAGATAACTATTTTGGGACAGGACTTAGTAAATAAACAAAATAAATAATTAGACCTACTACTATAATAAAATAACATTAAATCTTATTTTATCAATATTTTATTTAGCCATGTTTAAAATCCATATCGACCAGGACACTCATTCTCAACCCATACAATCACCGGGAGGTAATTGAGTACTATTTTGGAGTTTTATCAACAATTTGTTGAATAGTAGAAAAAATATTTATATTTTTTACCCCTTAAGTTTTAGCCCATTTTCATTTTAACCCTTTACGTTTCAGCTTTTTTAAATTTTTTAGCCCTTAACTTTTAGTACTTTTTCATTTTCTACCTTGTAGTTTTCCAATTTCTACCCCTTAACTTTCAGGATTTTTTTATTTTCTACCCTCTAACTTTAAACTGTTTTTCATTTTCTTCGTCTCAAGTTTTATCACTCTTTCATTTTCTTCCCTTTAAGTTTTAACGTTTTCTAACTTCCCCCTTTATATTTTAACTTTACTATTTTCACCTTTTTTTTTACTAATACCTTATACATTTTTTTTCCATTTGCTTACAACAAAGTTTTATACTAATTTTATCACGATAAAATTATACAAATAATTACGAACGATAATTTAACTTAATATTTTTATGTAGTATTCTATCAAATGTGTATTAATTTACATTTTTTCAATTATACATACATATTAGTATAATAAAAAAACAACCATAAAGAGATCATACCTTCGTCAACTTAAATTTTTTTATGAAATTCATATATGAGTTTAAAATGTATTTTTTATCCCACCTTAAAAAAAAACTTTTCTCAATTTTTTTTATCAACAAAATTATTTTAATAATAAATTGTGTTATCTTATAATATTTTTTTATAACAACAAAATCGTAAAAAAGCTTACTACTTTAAAATTTTCAATTGTACACATGCAAATTTGTATAATAATAAAAAATAATATTGTATATTGGAGTTTTAAAAACTTAAATTTTAACCCCGTCGCAAGGCACGATACATCAACTTAAAATTTCATATTTCATACTAGAGTTTAAGAATGTACTTTTTAATCCCGCGCGTTAGAAGACATAACATTATCAAATGTTACTATTAAATAAATAGTAATTCCACTATTTTTTTTCCTTTAGGTTTTCCTCCATTTTTTCAACAAAAAAATTCCCCATTTTTTTAAGGTAGTTTATTTTTCCTTTTTTTTTCCAACAAAAAAAAACCCACTTTTTTTTTTTAAAGTGTTTTTTTTTTCCAACAATTTTTTTTTAAAATATTACTTTTTCCCAAACAAAATAATTCTAATAATAACAAAAAAAATTAGGTTATAATATTTCATGTTTTAATTTATCATTTAAAGAAAAATTTTTATAAAAAGATTCTTTTTTTTACAACAGAGTTATCAGAATATGTTATTAATTTACTTTTTTTTATTATACATACATATAAATGTTGACGTACTAAAAAAAATATATAAATACATCATATTTTATTTAGATAAAATTTTCTAATTTATATTAAGTTTAAAAATTTACTTTTGAACCCCACCGTAACATGTGGGTTAAAAGCCACTCGTTCCATACAATGATACAATACCAACTGTCGTCTAGTACACATAAAGGCATGCACCATTTTGGATTTACGGAGATCAATAGACTCATCACCAAATCGAATTAAAGATTTTTATTATGATGTGAGAAGAATATAATTATGAAACAGAAAACTGATTTATTTATTTATTATTATTTTAGAATTAAACAATTTAGGTGACATTTTTTCATTATCAACAACAAAGCAAGTATATTGGCAATTATTTCGTATTTAAAATCCGAATTAGAATATTGATATTGATCAATTTCCATAGAAATGAAAAAAACACAAAACCAATTGACTTTTAGTTAGCAAATCAGAAGAATATCGAACATGTTTTATACACTCTTACCATGAGTGGAGTATTATCATATCATTATTTCTATAAATACTTTTATGCTACTTGACCCAAAAATAAAAATAGAAATAAAAACCAGCGCATGTACACGCATTTTTTCCCCGGTAGGTTAAAGATCACTATATAAATAGTCAACATGCACTCCCAACGGCCACTTCAATTTGCATCTTTTTCTTTTATATTTATTACTCATTTTCAACATTTACATTCGGTCACAAAATGGCAAAACCCGATCAAAAAAATCAGGCAAAGAAGACACATTCTCCGGTGTATCGAGGAGTACGAATGAGAAGTTGGGGCAAATGGGTATCTGAAATACGACAACCACGTAAGAAATCACGTATCTGGCTAGGCACATTCTCTACGCCAGAGATGGCTGCCAGAGCTCATGATGTGGCCGCGTTATCCATTAAAGGCAACGCGGCTATACTAAATTTTCCTCAACTTAAAGACTTGTTACCACGCCCCGCTTCTATTGATCCACGCGACGTTCAAGCCGCGGCTGCAAAGGCAGCCACAATGCAAGAACTTAGTAACGTGACACCGCTACCCAATGAACATGTCTCAGGCAGCTCAGGCGATGAGTTGGGTCAGATCATTGACTTGCCGAGTTTAGAAGGGTGTTTTGATTCTTCCGAATTGATGGTGGTTGACTCGGTGGATGAAATGATGTATCCGTCATGGGCGTTGGCTGATATTGATGGTCATCTGGGAAATTTCTACGACATGATGTCGAAGGATTCAAGCTCTCTACTTGACATCACATATGTATGAAAATATATTTTAACGTTGTTTTAGATATGTTTTATGTTTCAGTCCTTTTGAATCTATACACTAATTGAAAAATATAATTTTTTTATTGTTTTTGAGGAATGAAATATATGTGAAAAAAGTTGAATATGTATTGATTACATACATGTTTTTTTATAGAAGGTAAATACGATCAACTCATCTTGATGGAATTAATGATGGATAATTGGAAAACTTATTGATGCATTTAAAAAAGCACTCTAAGTTTCAAACTCAAGTATTTGATCACACAATCTCCTCCAAGATTGTTTGAAAGTTATTACTACCTCCGTCCCACTTATTTTTCTATCAATCAATATAATTTTTTACAGTTCAATATAAGTTAGATAAAATATCGTTTTTACGCTTTATATATATACAAGGTACTTTTGGCTTGAAATTTTGAGTAATAAATTGAATAATATAAGAGTTTAGTGGTTTTAACATTTTATTAACAGTTAACAACATAATAATCAAAAACAAACAAAAATAATAAGATACGGGGAGAAGATAATCAGGTAACTATATTGTGTTGTTGAACAACATATTTATTATTATGCTCTTAATATTATTAGAGGGACTATTTGTGTATACATATAGAAGTTGGAGGATTAAAAATGTAATATATATAATTTTGGGGAGAAGATAATCAGGTAACATCATTATTGAAATGTACAGCTAACAACACGTTTTATTTGCCGTAAGATAAATGTTACAATATTTACCTATGGAGTTCAATTTAGAATATAAATAAGTTTAAATCTTGATTATATATGATGGTCATTACCAAAATATGTTATGATTATATTATCCATCTTTGGATGAAAGAAAAATATCTATATTTAACGTTTAACCTTCTATATTAGGAAAGTGATGATTATTGTGACACAACTCTTCATGTTATTACACTTATTTTTATAAAAAATTTGGTTGGGGAAGTTTTTTGAGGATCTTAAATGAGATGAACTAGAGGTATGTTATATTTGATGCATTTTAGGACAACACTAGTAAAATGCAGTCAAATTTTATAAGTGTAAAAAACAGTGAATTTGAGCGCATTTCACACACAAATTTATCATAAAATGTATTGAATTCGGCATGCTTTTCCTTCATTTCACTTCAGGTCTTCCCCTCTCATTCTCCGACTTTTTTCTTACAAATTTCTTTATGTATCTTTATGATAACATTTTAGAAATAATATTAACATTAATAATTTATATTCACGTCCGTCCTAAAAAAATGTATACATTACTATTTATATATGTCCCAAATATAATATCTATTTGCAAAAAAGAATTGATGATCAACTCTCTAATTTACCCTCATTTACATTCTTTATCATTTAATTCTTAATAATTTCATTCAGACATGCTTTAAATATAAAGAAAACTATTTGGATAAACGGTCAATGGATCAGTTATCACTAAATAAACGTTGTCAGACAAAAAATGCAAAACTAAACCATGAATTCGCTTAAATAGACGAAATTTTCAGCCAATTCGGCGAAATATCTTTAAACTAATAAATGATCGCCACGTGTCAAAAGTATTCGCCGGTCAATATAAAATTCGCATGTCGAAGTAAAAAATCACCGAAATTCCATTTATCAAATTCGCCTAATTGAGATTATAAACACAAAAAAATAAAGTAAAAAACTTAAGAGATCTCAAAACTTAGATGAAACAATACTTTGTAATTTCGTTGGAACACAAAAAAGCAGCCGGAAACTTGTCGCCTAAACGTGAAAGAGTATGTAATAAGAAAGTTGAGGTTACAGTTACCGTGAAAGAAAAAGGGAAGAAGAAGAAGATTGGCTCCAGCACGTAAATCGAGATTTCAAAAATTTCGCCTAATATTATCAATTTCGGCGAATTTTTTAGCATTTTGGCGAAATTTTGGTTACTTTTTAGGCGAATTGAATTTCGGGGATTTTTTAATTTGACCGGTGAATTTTATGTTGACCGGCGAATACTTGACACATGGCAAGCATTTATTGGTTTAAAGATATTTCATCAAATTCGCCGAAAAGCTCATCTATGTAGACGAAATCATGGTTTAGTTTTGCAATTTTAGTCTGACAACGTCTATTTAGTGATAATTCATCCGTTAATCATTTATCCAAGTAATTTTCTCTTAAATATAAGAGTAAAAGTAACATTATTTGATTGAGTACTTTCATTAGTTTGTCATAATTTATTATTGAGGGAAAATCACATCCGCACGTTGAGTAACTGAAATTGTGTTAGTTGCAGATGGTTCCGTTAAAATAGCCGTTAATTAGGTGAGACAGTTGTAGCATTAAGAGAAAAATCAAATAAAACGACAATTTGAATAAAGGAGTAAAACTAAATTTTAAAGTGTAAGCCGCCCCCAAACTACAAAGTGCGCCACTAAACCCGGTTTGCTTTTTATCGGCAATTAACTTTTTCTTTCAAACTTGTTCTTCTTGATTTATACGGAGAATTAAATGAATGTATTTCTTCGTGCTCTTGATCCTAAAAAGAGACAATTTGTATATGGTTAAGTCTTTGTGTATTATTTTTTTTATAGTATACTATGAAAAATGTTTTTCTATCATATGGTTTATAGTTTGATTATCTTCAAATGAGTGTTTTGTGATATTTAGAGGGCGTAACGTATGGAAATTGGAATACTGTTTTTAAAGTGGATTTTGTGACTTTAGAACAACATTTTAAAAACATGTCTTAACATGGTTTCTAACAAAACTCGGATAATTATGTTAAATCATTTTTTCCCTGATTGTTTATGTTTTACCAACAAGATAATAATCATATAATTCTTGTAAAATACTATTCCAAACAGCCTTTCAATTTATTAAAAACTGTCATAGAAAAAATAAAAAAAATAAAAACATTTTCTTATTTATCTGGAAATATATTTATGGAAATGATAGTTATAGCCATTAGATAAGATAGAAATTGTATATTTATTGAAGCTAAAGTTTCCTTATTTGATGAAATTTTAATTAATATAATAATAATTTGCATTAAATTCACCGAAATATTCTTTTTATATGTGATATTTAATTACGTTTTTTAATATATAAAAAAAGAAACTATAAGTGTAAATTGATATTGGCTTCCATATATTTAACTCGCATTGATGATATGTAATTACGATTTATGGATAGGTGTTGCATACGACCAAGACAAAGATCAAAGAGTGAATAAATTTTTAGGGGATATATAAGCGTAAATTACATTGCATATACATTAAAAATTTAAATTTAAACAAGTTATATAAGAAGCAAATCGGGCAATTAAGTACTAACAAATACTTAATACTTCCTCCATCCCAAATTAATTGTTCAGTTTTGACTTTTTGTTATCTTATTTTTTCAACTTTGACCTTAAATATTTTTGTTTGTGTTATATAATACTTGATAAAAATGATACTAATGAAAATACATTAAAACCCAAATTCATTCATATATTTTGCATAAAGTATTATATAACACAAACAAAAATATTTAAAGTTAAAATTGAAACGAAAAGACTTCAAAAAGTTAAAGCTGAAAATGATCTTATGTTCCATTATGAGGGAGATGATGATTATTAGTACTAAATAAAATACTCCGTACCCACTAAACTATGCACCAATGCACCATACTTTGCAGATGTTTTTTATACTCTGATAATCCCAAAATAGTAATTATCACACTTCTTTTAAATAAGTATGTAAAAAATAGAATTTACTATTTATATGTAAACTTTTGGGTTCACTAGTTTTGTATATATTGTAATCATGAAATCAACTTTCATTGATTCTGCTACAGTTTTTTAAAACTAATATTTGACCTATATTTATGAATCGCCACTTGATATTAGTATTAATGAATATTAATGAAAGCTAAAAGGAATCATAGGTAAATAAAATCAACGGATTAATAAAGGATCGGTTAGCAAATCTCATTAAGTATTTGAAGGCAAAAAAGCTAATGATAACAGCTCCAAAGCCTCAAAGTCGTTAGTTTCATCAATGGTTATTTTTTCTATATTTTAAAATATATTTATGAATTAAAATTGATATGTATTTTTTAGATGGGTTTTGTTAACGGAAACATTTATAGCTTTCATTTGTATGATTGGACATGTATAAGTGATTGTACATTCAACTACAATTCAGATGGTCAACATAAATTCAGGGTGAGACACGGGGGTTTGTTATAGTCTTTGTACAACTATTGATACATGTCTGGAATTGTTAATGAAAGTCTTTAAGGCTCTTGTTATCATTTTCGTTTCTAAATTTAATTAATTAAAAATTCTCAAATAGTAATCCCTTCGTCCCAAATTTATATTCTAATATTTCATTTTGGGTTGTCCTAAATTAGTTGTCTACTTCCATAAATATATAAAAATGATAAGACAAAATTCTTTTATACCCACAATTTATATATGTAAGACAAAAAAGTAGGTGAAAAGTAAAGGGTAAAACTGTCATCTTATCAAAAAGTAAGAGAGAAGTTGATGTTTTCTTAAACTGCGTGTTTTTTTGTCTGGAGACAATTAAATTGAGACGGAGGGGTATGATTTATGAACTTTTAAATATTTTAATACATCGTTTGCCACTTTCATTTAGTTGGTTCATTATCATACATATGTGCCATATTCTTCAACTCAATTCAATTATTCAAATATGTTGATTGAATACAACCTTAAATACAAATGAATTAACAATTTTTCATACCAATCATTTTTTTAGCAAACATGATTCTTGTAAAATGTTATCCAAGTATGAATATTTCAAAAATCAGGCATGACACATAGAGACATATGTGCGTGGATTTCAATTCAAGACCTCTCGTGGTGTCGCCAAAATCGACTTCTCCTCACCATTGCGTCTTTGCAATCCATAAGTGCCCGAAGCATCAAACAGACACCCAATAACCTCACTCATCGTGCAAGGTCGTGTCCCTTCATCGTTTAAAAAACACATGTATGCATCAAACTATCATATAATCAGATCATGAGTTATAATTTCAACCTTGTCAGTGAAATTAGTCCAACCTATGACCCATTTTCTGTTTTATAAAGTTTTACGTGTTTGTTAGTTGCAAGATCTTATTGGATATCGTGAAAATATATAATCATGTTTGGCCATATTTCTCGTTAGGGGTGTTTCCAATAGAGATATAGTTTGGTGACCTAAATTTGGGTATTAAAATTCTCCAAATGTTGACTAACAGAGTAACAGAATAGTAGTTCCCCGTTTACCGCACACCATCCTGTTTTTGGGGATTGTTTTTATTTTCTTCTCATAATTACGATATTAGTTTTATTTCTTCTATTCATTTATTAACATGATCTAGACTTCTAGAATCTAGACTCTAGAGGGTTGGACTATTATTTCACATGTTGATTGTGCGATAACTTTCTCATATGTTTTATTTATCTTTTAGCGATTGACATGTTCAAACGTATAATATTACAAGAGTTAAAATGTATCAATCAATCGACAAATTATGCTTACTTTTGGCCCTATTTAGACTTGTGCATTATTGCTCTCTTTGACAATTACTATGTATCTACAAAGATCATACTTGATTAACAATATTTTGTGCATAACTTTTATAAGTTGTATGATATTTTTTTCCTTCAAAAGTGGATCGTATAACTACACGCACTAATTGTAGAGGCCAAAGAAGGTAAATCTTCAATTTTAACTCGGTTTATTAAAAAAGGGCAAACCTATAATCTAACAGACAACTCAATTTATTCTTAATCTTCCATCTTTTTTGCCAGTTACGTTCCAACTGTATTTTGCTAAACAACATATATATTTAAAAACATGATTATTACTTAATGTTTTCAACCTGTCATCAAAAGCATGTACGGGTCAACAGTAAATCGTACTAATATATTTGAAATAAAACTTCAAATTTAAGGAAGACTACATTTTCTGTTTTCACCTTCCTTGTTTGTGCTAACTATTAATTCTCTTTAATCTACCTCGTACTACATGGTTTTAAAAAACTACTGGTGAAGTACATTATTACTTTCTTAATTTTAAGCATTTGAAATCTACTTATGCACCTGATTTTCACTTCACATTCAGTAATCAATGAGTTTCTTACTAAATACAAGCAGGCGGATCTAGAAGTGACTGGTTTATGAGTTTTGCCCCCCCAAAATAATAGAAAGAAAAATAAATTAAAATTTTCCCCCTACCGATACTATTATATAATACATTTAACATTATCTTTTCTCAAAAAACTTTAAGACTAAGTAAAGTGGATCCCACTTACTACTTATTCTTCACCAACTACACTTTTCATCAATCAAATATTATATTTACCCACTAAAGTCTTTTTTGATTGATTAAATATCAAAGTGAACACTTATAATGGATTATCCCAAAATAAGAATGTGGACATTTTACATGGAATGGACGGAGTACAATATGTATTTATTTTAAAACATTCATTCGCACCTCCATCAAACGTCACAACTTTCACCGCTACATTGTGCGGGTATAATGTTAGTATAAGTAATGGATCTAGAAGTGACTAGTTTATGAGCTTTGCCCCCAAAATAATAGAAAGAAAAATAAATAAAAAAATTCCCCCTATATAAGTAATTCTAGTTCCGCTCCTCCACACAAGTCGATACAATTCATAAAATTCTATACTCCCATATATATAATACTGGAAACAAACGAAAATATTAACATGACCGCAAGATATACCTTTTAACTTAGGTTTTATTAGATTACAAATAGATTGAACCAAAAAATAGGAAAAATCTGTAACACCAATGAACTAAATTCAGCTTATTTCGCTTTATATAATGAAATAAAATTAGGCTACAAACAACATTATACTAATTTCCTAATAATTCAAATAACACGGGACGACCAGTTCACCATGGAAAGCCAATGGTATATAAGTTAATTCACAAATATTCATATACTCATTGGCTATTTCAATAATCAATATGATTATATATATGAAGTTATAAGCCAACGTATATATAACAAAAACTAGACCTCGGTACAATTATATTTATTTGTTAGGTTAATGTTGTTAATTAAAAGACACAATTACCATTGAAATGAAAATGATTACTAACATAAATCAAACTATAATTGACGGACTTGTATTTATTTTTTCAGCAGTTGATACATCAAGTATGATGTGTAGTATATCCATTCCTTAAGAGCGTTTGAAATTTAGGTATTTGTCCACTTCACACGGTAACATCGATATTGCCAACGTGTGAATAACAAAAGTAACGATCATTAGTTGTAAAATTTTGTTAAGTTTTAATACAGTTGTTGAACTCTTACGATATAAGGTAATTAAAAAATAAAATTAACCATATGCTTTTTTAAGTTTCCAGTTATATTAATATTGTTGAAAGTTAAAAAATTATTATTGAAACTCAATACTAACATATATCAAAATGCACGAAACATAATCAATTTCATGTATCTTAGTAAAACTAATTCAGATAATATGGTAGTTGATCGTGATAATATTAAATAATTGCAATGCATAAGATATCGATAAGAAAATGAATTTATATCTTATGTAAAGAAAAATTGTTAATGAAATGTAATGATTAAAAAAACTATTATAATAAAGTATAATAAATTGAATTAGGACTCATGGAAGGGAATAACTTGTTAGGAATTTAAAATTATAAAAACTTTTAAGATGAGAATGTTAGGAATTTTGAAGAATTTGTAGGAAAAATTAATTTGATGATATGGTATAATTATGACGCTTTTAGAAAAATGTTAGGAGATGATGTGTCATAGCTAACAAGGTTGGAAAAGTCTTGTAGATACTCTGGAAAAATTACTCCGTATTACAAAGACTCGCGCTATGCAGTGGAGTTTCATACTTTTATTCTAAATGGTGACGTACTCAACGATAATCATATATTATACTCCCTCCGTCCCGAATTTATTGTCCACCTTTCCATTTTGGGATGTCTCAAATTTATTTTCCACTTTGTACCTTTAACCAATCGAAATATTTGATTGTGGTGAGAGATTAAATTTTATTGGTTGTATAATACGACTAATACACTTTTCTTAAAAGGTGATGATTTGTACACTACCAAAAATTAGCCATACACCACTATAATTGTTTTACAGTATTGTACTGTACAATACGACAATGCATGAAAATGGTGTATGACTAATTTTTGGTGGTGTACAAATCACCCCCTTTCTTAAACTGCGTGTTTTTTGTCTATGGACAATAAAATTGGGACGGATGAGTAGATGTTATTCACTGATATATTGTCCGTAATCGTGAGTTGATATCCATAGTTTGCTTTTATGTATAGTTCCAGAATTCTTTATATAATTGATGAAAATTGGAAAGTGCAAATAATAAGGGTTATATTGTAAAACCTAATTATATAACTAAATATGGTAATGTTGAGTCTTATTTTTTTTAAAAGTTCTCTAAAAATAAAACACTGAGACGCATTATAAGTAACTAGCACATTACCCGCGCAATGCGACGATAATAACTATTTTATATATTTTTGTTACGTACAATAGTATGTTTATTAAATATAATACATAGTATGATATTTGAATAGTTGTATAACATGTCAAATGCTTTATAAATAAGTATAGAATGTTCTCACCATTTATATATGATTAAGTCAATGATCATATTATTCCTTTTTATATAGAACATAATATTTATAATTTGTAATTAGATAATATAAATTCTTAACAATAATAATATCTACCTTTTGTTACAAAACAAAATGCAAAGTAATTTTGGGATAAAAACTTTCCTAACCAAAGTGATCTTCATTTATAAGTGTAGAAGGGTATATGAGTAATTTTGATATCATTTAAGAATTAAGATAAAGCATTACAGATTATAGATATAGATTATATATTATAGATAAGTTGACTAATTGACTTTTCTAAATGTCACTAAATGTGAATGATCCAAGGCTGCACATAAACAAGTCCCCGCGTGCCCCCATAACCCCCATTATCTCAACCTACTTGTTTAGGAGTGTATAAGGACCAGATAGACTTGTTAAATGTACCAAAAAATTACCACCACTATTCCACTATAGTTTTTGTCATTTTTTAGGCCTGTGTTTGACCTCTTTAAAATGTTATGAAGTGCGCTTTCAGCATCAAAGTTCCTAACGATATCTCACAGTCATCGATCACAATCCTTCTTTTGAAGTACTAAAAGGGGTTGTAAAACCAACGAGTAAAAGTCACATCAAACTTGTATACCTATCAAGGACCACAAAAACAACACTACCAATACCATCCGTTATCTAGAGTCAAGGTACTAAATAAATGCATCAAACAGTAGGTTTTTTTAAATCATGTTCACCCAATTGGTAGGGGTGTTCATTCGGTTAATTCGGTTTAAACGAACCTAATAGATGAAATCGATCGGTTTTCGGTTTTCAAAAATTGAAAACAAACCGAACCGACCAAATAAAAAACAGAACCGAACCTAATTACTATTCGGTTTATGCTTTCATATATTAATAATATAAACAATCAAACAAAATCAAAAAACTTGATTATAAAACAAAACTTATTACCACGTTTCTTAAGTTCGTGACAAAAATATAATAATTTGCACGACAAAACTAAAGTATAGTTAAGAAATCTGTAATAAACGGTAAATAAAATTAATAATGGTATAAGTATGCATAATATTCAGTGATTAACCTAATTAATTTGTACATATTTTGAAAGTATTACCAAAATATATTACTATTCGGTTTCTACATTGGTAACCAAAACCGATCCAAAAACCAAAATAAATATTCGGTTTTGAACCAAACCAATCCAAAAAACCAAATTATCCGAACCAAATAGTCCAATCCAAATTGTCCGATTGGACAATTCAGTTTGTCCATATAGTGAACACCCCTACCAATTGGACCTAAAGAGCATTGGAAAAACTGACTCGGAAACTACACAACCATACACAATGCTACTCTTTATTTAATGAGTGTATCGATCAAAATACAACTGTTGATCCTAGAAACCATTTCCGCCAAAATTTAACCCACCCAACCACCGCTAAATACAATGGTAAAAAGGTTTCAAAATGCAGATTCAGCATCTTACAACTTTTAAAATGAGCTAATGGAAAGAGAGGTGGTGGAAGCAATATTTTCTCATCCTGGTTGCATAGCTTGTTAAACTCTAGGTACGCAAAGAACTAACAAGGGTAGAGGTTCTGTTAGCTAGCTGCAGCACCTCAGTAACCATAACCTGGTTCACAAAGACGCTACATATTAGTATTTATCCAATTGACGTGGATCTTCTCAAAAACCACAAGCAAACGAATGGAAACGTGAAAGGAAAATTGCGTCAAATAAGTAACCAACTTTGATCAAAATCCAATTTATAGTAACCATCTTTGTCAGAGTAAAAGCCATCAAACTTGCAACAATGAAGTACTCTGTATAATATAAAATTTGACAGCTAGTAACTCGATTTTTTGTTTTGAGGAGTCTTTATCAAATTTTAGGACATTCGATGATTTCTGGGAGGTAAAAAGAAGTTGGTTACATCATGTAACCAGCTTGTTTACGTGAAAAGAAATTTGAGCAATATTGGTTACCCTATCATGCCATTGGATCAAAAGAAAACATATATACCATTCACCCAAGAAAAAAACATAAAAGGCAGACGTTCAAGTTAACAGCTCATATACCTGAGTTGTCCATAGGGTTACCAGCAACCACGGGTTCAGGCTCCTTGATCTCAACAACCACAGCATCGGATGTAAGGAAGGTCTTTGCAACTGATGATGCATGCTCCAAGCAACATCTCACCACCTGCATCGATTGAATACCCATGAATACCACTAATTAAAACTTTAGTGCATCGAAGATCAAGAAGTTCAAGACTTAACATTTGATAGAAGATAATTGTATATACACAAGAAACAAAAGATATTTCAAGAAGAGACTTGCCTTTGTGGGATCAATGATACCAGCAGCCATAAGATCCTCATATTTCCCGGTTGCAGCATTGTAACCAAATTTGGGGTTGTCACTGGCTAGGACCTGAAATTTAGAGGTAGACACTTCACTATACATAACCATGTTCCAAAAGATAAACTTTTAATTTGACAATAGGAACCAGAGGTAGCAAAACAGGCAACCTTGGTAATAGATCAAAACGGGTAATTATAAGGTTGGAGAGACCCACAAAACACTTTTTAACCATTTTTCTTGAATTTATATATAATTATATGATTATAAAAAACTAGAGTACTCGTTAATACAATATTAATTTGAACTCTTGTTTATAAAGAGATTCAGGAGGTTTAACACATTTGAATACACTTGAGATGGCCATTGACCTGTTAGTTAAAACTGTAGCTGACCCATCTGACCCGTTAAACATAAAACATAATCCAAACAATACATTGTGGGTTTGCGGCCTAGTGGGTTCAAGTACCAACAAAAACACAAATGTGTGAGTAGTTGCTGTTCGAAAATATAGAGCATCCGTAGGTAAATAGGTCAAAACTGTCCCCTCCAATAAATGATCAGCAAATGCTTAAACTTAACCAAATTACCTTTTCAATCACCACACTACCATTAACACCAGCATTTTTCGCAATCAGCTTCATTGGGTAGCAAAGCGCTCTCTTAACAATATCTGCTCCTACCTTCTGTTCATCATTGTCAAGGGTTTCTTTGATACCATCAACCTTAGCAGCAAGTCGCAATAGAGTGCAACCACCCCCTACTACAATACCTTCCTCAACAGCTGCCTGTATGATGTCAAAAACTTGACCAATTTAACATATGATCTTGACCGTAAAAGAAGCCAAATAAACGTCTATACATGTAAGAATAGGTTGTAACATTACCTTTGTTGCATTGAGGGCATCCTCTACTCTCAGTTTCTTTTCTTTGAGTTCTGTTTCAGTTTGTGCCCCAACCTGGAAAACATGTTAAATTTGAGACAACCTGGAATACATTTTATATATTATAAGTATTATTTTATTTTATTTTGAAAACTCACCTGGATAACAGCAACACCACCGGATAATTTTGCAATTCTTTCATTTAACTTCTCTTTTTCATAGTCCTGTTCTGCTGCCTATAAGATCAGTCAAAATCGATGTCAGGAATTTTTGGAGAAAAAAAGAGCCTGTTAGAAGTGGGTATTTGATATAGTTATATAGAAACGCACCTCAACAAGGTTTCTAATCTGAGCAACGCGTTTATTGACCAACTCCTGGGTGCTGCCATCACCAACAATAGTAGTTGTATCCTTACTCAAGACCACCTTAGCAGCAAGTCCTAAAACTTCACTCCCGGCAGTCTCAAGGTTTAACCCAACCTCCTCTCTTATGACAGTTGCTGCATTAATATGAAAGAAACAAATTATGGAAAACGTGAGTGAAGGAACTTAATGCAGGACATAAACTTTATTAGCAAAGATAACAATTAGAGATGGAATAATATTTGGATTGTACTTGTTGTGTGGGTTAAAAGTTAAAACATCCTGTGTCGGATTAGGCCGACTCAATGCATTTTTGTCTGAAACATCAGAAGTTCAGAACACTGATGGACAATTAGTTTATCGAATATGATAAATCTAATTTTTGAATGTAACAACTTAGGTTTGTTAAGCATTAGAAATACACTTCGGGTGACTTTCGACCGGTTTGACCCAGTTTCCATACAACTATCGGTGACCCATATTAGTCGTCAATAATATACAGATTTGACCCATTTATAAGTAATCAAGCCGAAATTTGAAATATGAAAAAATAAGAAACACTTGCCTCCAGTAAGAATAGCAATATCATCAAGATATTGACTTTTGCGATCACCAAATCCAGGTGCTTTAAGTGCAGCAATCTTTAGCGAACCTCGTAGCTTGTTCACTACAAGAGTAGCAAGAGCTTCCTGCTCAATGTCCTCTGATATAATCAATATCGGGTATCCTCCCTTTATAGCATCTTCCAAAACACCAACTAAATCTCTTGCATTTGTGATCTTCTTATCAACCAAAAGTAACTAATCCAACGAAACGTAAAATCAGAATAAACAATAAGAACAAAACTCATGATTGATGAAGACATAATATTACTATTCTTGCAGACATAATATTTTCATTACCTTGCAGTTCTCATACTCTACGGTCATTTTCTCACTGTCGGTAACAAAATAGGGAGAAAGGTAACCACGATCAAATTGCATGCCTTCTACAACATACATGTAGTTCTCAGCGCTTTTTCCTTCTTCAAGAGTCACCACACCTTTCCTTCCAACTTTGCTCATTGCTTCAGCAATCATACTTCCCACTTCAATGTTGTTCCCTGCACTTACTGCTGCCACATCTGCCAGCTCACTGTCTTCAACCTTAATTTTAAATACGATTTTGGAAAACGTTAGCACATAAATATCTATATTTACCATGAAAGAAGGTCTCACTATAAAGTGATGAAAACTATCCAAAAGGAATGTAAAATTGGTTAGAATAATCAATACAAGTTACACTCACTTCTTTTGACATGCGTTTAAGCTCTTCAACAAGGGCTCGAGTAGTTTTTTCAATACCTCTTGTTATCTGAATCGGGTTAGCACCTGCTGCTACCACCTGATAAATAAGAGCATTCACAGAATAAGCATATGATGCTTTCACGATTCAATATTCCTCGAATGTATGTTAGTAGAATTATCAACTACGTACCTTAACACCTTCGTTGATTAAACCTTGTGCAAGTACAACAGAAGTCGTGGTACCATCACCAGCCAAATCATTTGTCTTTGACGCCGCTTGTCTCACCAGCTTGGCACCAATGTTCTCTACAGGGTCCTCCAATTCAACCTATTTTGATAATAAATTGCAAAAGAGAAAATTTTAGTCCAGAACCATGTAGATATATAAATACATCCTATTTTACGACCACAAATAATAAAATACTAATCGATATGTCACTCTTATGCTTTACAAATGTTACCTCATTATTTATAAAAAAAATCCAAAACGGCAACATACTGTACCTCTTTAGCCACGGTTACACCATCATTTACGATTTTCGGAGAACCATACTTGCTCTCCAGTACTACATTGCGTCCTTTAGGACCCAAAGTCACACCTACTAGATCCGCAAGCTTGTTTACACCAGCCTACACACATAACACACATATATATTACCACAGGTGTCATCATAATACCAAACATTTAGACATCTCAGTTCAACACTACCTGCAGCTTTTTAACAGCAGACCCATCCTTGTTAAGGTACAACTCTTTGGCCATTGCCTTAACCTTGAGCGAACTTTTTTTGTGCATAACAACATTCTGCCTTCTGTTTCCAAGACGACTGGATGATATAGATGAAAACGAAGACAAAGTTTCTAATGAACTTGTGATTGTCTTGTTTGTTTTAGTGCTGGGAGAAGCGAAAGAACCTACTGAAGATAAGGGAGTGATAGATGCCATCTTCTAACAATCCTCAATCAGTTAGCTATAAAACATCACAACGTCGTGAAATTAGAACAGTTTAATTATACTATATAACAATCTATCAAACAATAACAACTAAGCGATATATCATATAATCAAGTGGCTATGCTATTTAAACCAAATGATGACATTGTTGTTACTTTGTTATAGCTTGTGGTCCTCGAAAGGAGTCCAATTCAGATATTATATAACCAAAGATGCATTATTCTTAGTGTTAAAACTTACAAGTCCACAAGATTAAAAGTATTTTACACTTCAATATCATCTTTAAAGTGTTTAACAGCATTTTGAGGAATTGAATTCAATAAAAATCAGAGTTTCGACCATTATTATAAACAAGCATATATTGCGTGTATAATTTGAGATTTAAAAGTATCAATTTTGAAAATTTGTCTATTTATATTCTAAATTTTGAGCTTTCTTATTCGTATACGTAATAAAAAAAGTAATATAACGTTGAGGTACTTAAAAATCCATATATAACTTAATCCTTTTCAAAAGGATAATCAAATTTATAAACTAACACATGAATAATTATCATTGTGAATATCAATCTTCAAATTGATAATAAGAACATGAGATACAACTAGAAACTACAAATTATATTTGAATTGAACTGCAAATTAGAGTTATAAACATATGAAACTGATAGGTACTTAATTGAATTGAAATTGAAATACATAATAATAACAGTTATGATAATTAGATAATAAATACCTGAAATTGGCAACGAAAGAGAAAGAGGTAAGGTAGAAGAAAGAGTAGGTGTGAGTTAAGTGTGTATGAGACTTTGAGATAAGAAGTTTTTTAGGGTTTATGAAGATAAGGGTGACGTCAGCTTTTTGGAAGCTCTTGTTTTGAAGAATGTTCTAGAGTTTACAAATTGTAGCATAAATTACATCATTTGTTTGTATAAACTTCTATAAATGTAATGATTTTTTATATTATTATATAAATTAAAAGTAGATACATGAAACATAACACTTCATCTTTGATTCTAAATATATAGCCCTCAATCATAAGTAATGCACCAAAACAAAAATACAATTCATAAATCAAATAGTACTACATAAAAATTCCTAGATAACACTTGCTAAAAACACTCCAATTAAACCAAAATAATCCAAGAAATTAAATCAAATCCAAAATGCATAACAAAAAACAACCAAAAGCTAACACAACCTATGCCTTCAACACAAGCAATCCTAGACCAACAATAAAACCAATTGCCATAACAGAAACCGAATGTGATGCAACCGAATCCGAAGGAGAAGGTCCCGGGCTCAACTCTGGTGATTCACCAGAACTCACGAACTGGGCCGGTGCAGGAGCCATGCCCGAGTAAGGAATCTCGGGTGGACTAGCAATAGTTGGTGGGAAGTCAAAAACAAGGCCCGGATTTAACACTTCAAGCATCATATTAACACCTTCTTTGCATCGATCAGCATTACCGCTAATGAAATACATCATACCCACTTTACTTAGATTAACCACGGTGTCCCCATCGTTGAAGAAACCAATCGGGTCCTTTGGATCACAATGATAAAAACCCCATTTTTTGACCACTGCTACAGAATCATTCTTGTAACGAAAACCTGTTTCACATGACATCAAACACAAAATATTTATAAAAAAAATGTTACTTACAACAAACTACACATATCTGGCTAAACATGCATGCATAAAAAAACGTAACACAAAAAGTAAACACGAAATGCAAAAAGCAGTTTGCTGTAACATTAACATAAAAACAAACACTTAAGATAAATAATAAAAATACTAACGAAGAGAATCGCCAATATGGAAACGACGTCTAGAGGCCCAAACATTGTAGAGTTGGGACTCATTGGTTGCGGGAATTCGCCAACCGACAGCACCGCCAACTTCAAATTCTTTGGAGGAGACAGAGCTGATGATGGCAAGCAATAAGAAGCAGAAAAAAGGCAAAGATTTGGAGAAACTGAAAGCCATTTTTTAGTTTCTTTTTGTTTGCCAAGTGAAATGTTGAGCGTGAAGTTGTGATGGTGATTGTGGGTTTATAAATGGGTCGGGGGTTAAAGTTTTGGAGGGAGATTAGGGGACGTGGGGTATAAGTGGGACGGTTATTTTTTAAGAGGTATTGAAAAGTTACTGCTTTAGTTGTTTGTACTATTCGGTTTAAGGGTTGTAATGTTTTGAGGGAGTTAATGTTGACTTGGTCAAAGTTGTGTGTTACAATTGCTTGGTCTTCGCTTGGACGTTTCAAGTTATTATTTTATTTAACTTTTATAAAAAAGTTAATAAATGAATTGTAATTTCTTAATTAACTGGCTAGATTTATTATCTTTGAGCTAATTTTTGACATGATTAAAAACTGGTATTTAGCATTTTGAATGGACCCGACATGTTTTATTGTTTGCAATCAATAAATTTATAATAATAATAATAATAATAATAATAATAATAATAATAATTATTATTATTATTATTATTATTATTATTATTATTATTTAATGTTGATAAATTCGGCCTATTTGTTTCATATCTGGATAATTTTAGGTATAATGACATAAAGTTTGGGTTCTTATGGGCTGGAGAAATTTTATGAATGAGCTTAATTGGGTAAAACTCAAATCAAGAATGGATTTAAATTAATGACCATTATGTTATATTTTATATTATGTAGTTAAAAATGTATACCTTATTTTGGAAGAAATATATATCTTAGAGAATTAGAACATTTTTTTATGACATTTTTAAATAACCCGTTATGACCCGAACCCGTTTAGACCCGCGCACAATTAGACCCGAGCCCGTTTAGATTCGCGCCCGTTTAGACCCGTAACCCATACCCGTCCAACCCGCCCATTTTGCCAGCTCTATTATTATTATTATTATTATTGTTGTCAACTAAACATTGAATAACAACACAAAGTAATTAGAAGTTAAAAAAAATGTAACCGATCCGGCATTCCGGCGATCCCAATTGCCAACTTCCCAGCTCCCAAGCCTTGAGAAGCTCGGGCTTTAATTACTTTCTAAACAGGCTTATGGTTTTGTAGATTTTTAGGTACCAAATGAAACCCATAAAGCCCAATAAGATGCATAACATAAATTGGCCCATGAAAACGTAAAAAGTGTTTACTTTTTAGTTTTTACATAGCAAGCAATAACAGTATATTTTCTATTAATTTTTGGTTTTGCTTCCATTACGTTGGTGATGGTGAATGTTCGGCATTCACTTCGTCTTTCTCAATTCTCATTCAGTTCGAGCGGAGGCGGTGTATTCCGCATAAAGATTTTGTCAAGCCCATGTTTAATATTTTCCAAAGCCAATCAAAATGGGCTATTTTGTACTAGTACTAATTAAAGGCTTTTTTGTTAAATATGTTATAAATAATTTTTGTATTTGATTTTTAATAATATTTTTTATCAACTGTTAAGGTAATTAAATTACAAAAGACAAAAAATGAGAAAGTCCATCATACTTAAAACAATGTCTTATGGGTCTTTTGTTTATTCTGATTACTGATAGCTGAAATTTAAAACCAGTTCTGAATAATAAGACCTGTCATCTAAAATCTGAATACATAATCATCATGATCGTTTGATAAATAAAAAGTACAAACATCTGAATGTACGTGTTTCACTATTTTTTGACGTGATACAAATTGAATGAATATAACAGAGTTTCAAATGATTTAACTTATGAAAAAATAAAACTTACACGAGTTCCAACACAACTTTCGACACTTCTAGATACCAATAATAACATAAATAAATAAATTGTCATGAAATAATGAATAAACTAAAATACATGAACCAAAAATCGAAGAAATATTTTTTACATAAATTAACATACGATAATTCATTTATACGAGAAAAAAGACAGAACGTTAGGGGATTTATATATCAATAAGAAGTTTTAAGCAATTGTAAATAGCTTACTGAATAAGTAGTTCAGCAAGGTTAAGACCTAATTAAAAAATAATATCAAAACATCTTAATGGATATTTAGCTTATTCATTAATAGAACTACCACTTTCAATACGTTTTAAGCTCAAACAAAAGACCCCTTACACTCCTCAACTTTTTCGGCTCATGATATTCTCTCATGACACTTTAAAAACATTTAAAAACAATGTCAACACTTCTTTTACTCTTTTAAAACGTTAGAGTGGGCCAGGGCCCATATACCAACACATCAATGCTACTAAATTTTTTGTAATGGCATAAGCAATATTAATTTTTATAATTGTTGGTTTGTTATTATAATTATGAGAGAATAATATGTAAAGTTGACGGCACAATTAGAGGGTGATTGGTGGAGTTTATTTGGTGGGCTTATTTGCTTATGCTTATTTCATAAGCTAATAAGCTTCGTTTGAGATGTTTGAATGAGCTTATTCTAGAGGAGCTTATTATGTTTTTGGATACAAATAAGCTAATAAGCATAAGCCAGGATTTTAAAGCTTATTTGTTTATACACATAACCAAATAAGCATAAGCAATAAGCTAATGATATACAATCCCTCAAACACCCACTTATTTGGTATAGTTCAAAGTTTTTTTTTAATAGAAGTTACGCTTTTCAGCTCTTTAAGTTTATTTATATTTATAATTTATAATATTGGTTCTTCTATTTACCCTTGCAGCACAAATGAACTGTGCAGTTTAACTGTAACACCCCGAAAACGTAATCATTTCTCTTTTTTTTAAAAAAAAAAAAAACATGTTATAAGACTTTATCGTCCTTACTCATTCTATAATTCATTTCGACTTCATATTACTTATTATAAACATTTAAGGTATATATAAATTTGGTTAAATAAGAGCTGAACTCCAAATGGAGTACCCGCCTGGTAAACCATCTACCCGCCGGGTAATGACACCTAGCCGCCGGTTCCCATGCCAACACCCCGGCTACAACAAGATTTGGACAACCAGAACTTAGATGCGTTTTAAAGCCTAGAGTAGCAGCCGGCTTAGCCTTTGGGGCCGTCGGCTTGAACACTTACCCGTCGGGTACCACGGTTACCCGTCGGGTACTCCGGCCTGCACAACAAGTCTGTTCCTGCACAACTTATGACAAATTTACAAAATTCAAATCTTAATAACTCTTGACTCGGGAGTCCGTTTGACCTAAAAACTTGCAGTCACCTTCAATAAGACTCTATAAACAATTCCTCATTTTTACTTTTTCAAATTTCACATTCGAACTCATTTTGACTTGTTAACTTGATTTTGACCATTTTAAGCCAAATGAATTGACATGTCATATTCTATACTACTAACATTCTGACTTCAACACTTTTACCACTTTTTCAACATCATATATAAGACTTGTAGGCTTAAGAACCTTTGACTTTCATCCACCTGCTCATTTTGACTTGTTACCCTATTGGTCGCCCATTTGGGCACCAAATGACCCAATTGGATTCTTGACCACTTTAACTCACTTTATTGGTTAAACCTCGTTTAATTGACTTTATTAAGTCAAACTAGCTTACTTATATCAACCTTTAGTCAAAACATCATCAATTGATCATTCTAATTTGATTACTTGATGTTATATAATTCTAATCAAAACATCATCAAATTCATCATATAACTTAGGAGTGATGCTGTCAAGGGTTAATATGAAAATAGTATTATCAGTCATTCATGCATGTCTGTGTATATGAAGGTTGTTGGGGAATTGACTTGAACTTTTGTTTCAACTGAATGATGTGAAGATGTAGATTTATATAAGTCATAAAACATGAACTATGTTCTCAAATTTTTAGTTCTCGCTTGCTTCTTTTTTCCTAACATTTCTAAATGATGGTAGGTTGACTGTGGCATTTTTGGCTATTGACGCGTTCTTTGCTGCCGTTTATATTCTTATGTGGTGTTTACTCGTGTTCGCTGTTTCTTTTGGCTTCCCCTGCGTCATTGTCTTCATGTATTTCATTAGTGACCAGGTGAAATATATGAGCATTGTTTCTAAAATATCTGTGTAATTTACTTATCAATGATATTGATAACTGTGCTATTATTACACAGGATGGTGCATCAGAGGATGTCATTCACGATCTTCCCAGATACAAATTTGAAATTTCCAATGATCAACAGCAACCTGAAGGTAGAATGGAACCTTTGGCAACAAGTGGCCTGGGTCACTCTGTTGAACATAGACATCTAACCAAGGATGTGGTAAGTTCCTATTAAGATCGGAGTGAGTATCAGGTTAACGTTATTAATACATGCAAACATAAATACCTATGAATATGTTGATATGCATATCTAATCATGTTCCATATATACATACACGTAATCATCCTTTCAGAATCCAGGAAAACCATAGGAAAAAAGCTAATACACGATAGTTTTAACTTGATCATGTGTATAACTATGTTGTTTTGTTTCCACATCATAGTATTCTGTGCTTGTAACCCTAAAGTTTGATCAGGTTGGTTATAACTCAGTGACATTTCTGTGTTAAGCAATCAATTGAACATCATCAAACATCATCAAATTCATCACATAACTTATACATATCCATTCAGCGTTTTATCCTTTTCGATTTGCCGTCCTTCAAGGCATACTTTCGATAAAAAAATCAGTTTTTTGGTGGGTTTTATAAATTAATAACACGTGTCTTAGTGATTGATTGTACATTTTATTTACGATTATGGTTAGGGTTTAGGGTTAGAGTTTAGGGTTAGGAGTTAGCAGGGTTCATGAGGGTTTAGATTTTATGTTTTAATAGGGTTTAGGGTTTATTAGGGTTTAGTATGATTTAGGGTTTAGCTTTTTATAAAGCGTTTAGGTTTTAGGTTCTCCCCGAAACCCCAAAACCCAAACCCTAACCCCTAAACCCTAAACGCAACACTCTAACACATGTGTTAATAACATATGAAACCCACCAAAAAATGAAGAAAAAAAATTCGTCGGAAGTATGCCTTGAGGGACGGAAAATCGAAGAGGATAAAACGCTGAAAATTATGGTGCAAGTTTCATGATTTTTCAATTTACCGTTTGCGAGATAATTGATGTTTGGGGTAAATGAGTTTTGTAATATGGAACATTCTCTTTGTATATGTGACATAATATCATTGGTTCCCTTAGTCTCACACAAATTTTTAGTCTCATTTGAACCTCACCCTACAAGCTTAATATAATTTAATCGGTGCTGACCATGGTTATGGGCCACATGGTGACAGCTCGTGGCAACAATAAGTTAGGGCACCAAAATCTTGGCCCAATTCATGATAAGGTAGACTCATTTAACCCAAAGCTTAGGCCCACGTAATATTATTTTGGTGTAGGTTTATATAATCCAAATTTTCAGCCCCAAACTTATTTGATTTGAGATCATAGGGGAATGGGGTTTAAAGAGGGCAAGGAGGGGCAAGGGACTAGTTTGCAATTTCTCAAAAAATAAGAATAGGGGTTTTACTCTTTTTTTCCATTTCACAAAACACACACACATAAACACTCCTAACACACATACACACTCTCTCTTCATAAGAACACAACAACACACCATCACCACCTCCGACCACCACCGTCTACTGCAGCTCCACCGCTGCTATCACCATCCACCACCGTCCACCGCACCTCCACCGCACCTCCACTGTCGCCACCACCGTCCGCCGCACCTCCATCGTCGTCATCACCGTCCACCACCGCCGTAACCAGTGAAAAGAGGCAAAAAAACGATGCGGATTTTGCGGCGGGAGAGTCGAGTGCGAACCACCGCCGTTGGTGAACCGGCCTCCACCGGACGTATCCAACCGTGGTTGTTTCTCCATCTTTCCCCGCCGCTCCACCGCCACCACCGCCGCTCCACCGTCACCGCCATCACTCCACCACCACTTACGTCATCGTCTTTACCAAAACCACCGTTATATAGATCTAGATCTGAAAGTTCGTAGATCTAGATCTAATAAGTAGATCTGAAAAGTAGATCTACTTTTCAGATCTAGATCTACTTTTTAGATCTGAAAAAAAAATGACTGCATCATGCTTTTTTCTACTGCATCTTAATTTACTGCATCGTACTTTTTTACTTCTGAAAAAACTACTGAGGATTAGTACTTATTTACTGCATCCTTTTTAAGATGAAGTAGATGAAATGCTTTTAAGATGCAGTGATATATTTTTGTTTGTATATCATGAATATTTTACAAACTATATGTCAAGATGAAATGCTTTCACTGCATCTTTTAAAGTACTCCTAGTAATATTGATCTAGATCTACCTTTTAAATCTGAAAAAACAACTGTATCGTACATTTTTTTTACTGCATCATACTTTTTGGATCTATAAAAAACTATAAGTACTTATTACTGCATCTTTTGTATATTATTACTGCATCTAATGTATACTATAACATTTTGATGTGTTTGTAAAATCTTCGAGTTTATTCTTGAATTTAGTAAATTAGTATTACTTTGTTTACAACATCTTGTATATTTGTTACTACATCCTGTATGTTTTTGTTATTACGTATTTTATATATTTATCACTACATCTTGTATATTTTGTTACTGCATTATGTATTTTATTATCACTATGTCTTTTGTATATTTGTTACTGCATCTTGCATATTTTTTTACTGCATCATGTGTTTTATTGTTAATGCGTCTTTTGTATATTTGAAACTGCTTCTTGTATATTTAGTACTGCATCTTATGTTCTTTTATTAATTTTGACCAAATCTTACATATTAAATAGTTTTATGATTGAATTTTTTTTTATAGATTTTTTAGGTATTTTTTCACAAAATTTTGCAAACGGATCCACAACTTTGTCAAAATTGCAAAAAAGTTCCTCCTTCTTTTTCACAACTTTGTCAAAATTGCAAAAAGGTCCCTCCCTCTTGCCTTGTGCTCCTCTGATCCGGACCCAACTTATTTAGATTACTACTACAAATATAAACTAACCGGCCCTTGCAAAACGAGAAAAGAGAGAAAAAAAAAAGGCCTTCGAACTTGCGATCAGAATTTGCGATTAGTAACTTGCGATCCGAACTGGCACCAAGTATTTGTCATCATACGAATTAGCTTCAATCAAGATATCAAATTGATTACTCTTCATCTTTTCATTCGTGTGATAGTTTATATCTTTCCATTATTCCGTTGTAGTTTTGCTTCAACATTATTTATTTAGTCAGGCTAACAAAATTTATGTTGCCTTGTCATTCACAACCATTATTCCGTTATTTTTTTATTCAATATCATGTAGTCCCCGTTTTCTATTTTCATACTTGCTTACCAGATTTTGTTAACTGTACCAATCATGATTTTGTTAACCGTACTAGTCATGACAATATCATAATAAAGAAGTTTTTGTTAAAAAGAAATTTATTTAAGTCTTATTTACGGAGTAAAATGAGTCAATAGAGGCTGAATGAGTGTAAATTTTGAGTATTGAAAATAAGTTTAAAGCACATAACTATCTCAAAATATTTGTGTTTTTGCTTCAAAAAATTTCCAAATATACCATTTTAGTTGTCGTATAAACTTGTAAATTAGAGTTTATCTCATAATATAATGAAATTTTTGTTTGTTAAATAAAAGTCAGCCCAGAGGTGAACCTCCTAATTTGACTAGGTGCTAAAGCCTTAAAAACGGGAGTATGTTATATGTTACAGGGGACAATTTTTGGTCGACTCGTCCGGGGCAACATTGATAAAGTACTTTTTTATATTATTGGAATTTTTATTTTGTAACAAGCAATTAGATATTACATTCTATCGAATATGTAAACTTTAATGCATTGTGAGATTCTATGTAGATATATAAGATGATGACTGTAAGTGAAGCTACAATGCATTGAATTCTAAAAAATCTACTGCCCTGTAGGTGTAATCGTGTTATTCATTTTTTAAATAAAATTAAATGTGTCATAAACGCGAGTATCCATATATTTCTTTGTTCAACTATGATCGTATATATCTATCTTGTAGTATTATTTTATAGATATTTTTTTAAAAGCCGTAGTACATAAATTAAAGACTCAAGATGCTAGGAAGATATAGCGACCTCAAATGTCAATTTGACCAAAGCAACACGACTCTAAAAGTTAAGTTTCAATCTAAACGACCCCGACGCTTACTTTGAACCAACACGAACCTACACTTACATCTATTTAATAGATCCTAAAACAATGACGACCCTCGCTATTACAATTGAAAGTGAAATTACGTTATCCAAACCCAACATCTCATGCACCACGTAAGGCCAATAAGTTGGTAGACCATATGAAAATGGGTGTTAATATCCACAACAAACTTTTTGATGGATAAACCAAAAATATGTATTGTAGTGATGTACAATACTAGATCATTAAGCATAAAAGTTGGCGCATGTATTAAATTGTTTGTTGTATTTATCACTAGCCTATGAAAATGGGTTAAAACTTAAAAGCTGACCACGACCAGCAAATGAGACGAGACCTATCGGAACCATAAGCACTTTCAACTATACAAACAAACCAAATAGTGGTACAGTGATATCTGGGGACGTTAACACTTAACATATATAAATCTTCGATCGTAATGCCGCCAATGTTGGAGCAACTAACTACGACCCGAAACCCATATCGAAAATACCTTAAACCACCTTCGACCTATACCGAAAGTACCTCGACCCACTTGAAATCGAAGACAACTACCAGCTAGAAACCACCGCCACTGACCAACAACCATCTACACCACCTGAACCAACCGACCCAATGTTATACGAATATAAACTTATTTATACATGTAAATATATGTAGCATACTAGCATGAACTCATTGTGGATGTGAATAACTTTTGAGGATAATCGACTTTTCTATTGATATGATTTGTTTTTAAATGGTAGTGATTTATACATCAATATAAATTATCTATACACCACTATATATACTTTACGTTGTTGTACATTACAATACTGTTAAAACACATTTAGTGGTGTATGAATAAATTTTGATGTTTCACGGATTATCATCTATTTTTAAACTCTAACCGTAAACATAAATTTTATAATCCTCTTTCATGTTAGACCTAAAATTTCAAAATCATTAGATAATGTGTCCTGCATTATTTTTTTTTAAAAAAGAGAATGATCCGTATACCATCTAAATTTATTCATGCACCACTAACTATGTTTTACAATGTTGTATGTATAACACCATAAAATATGTTTGTATATACTAATTGTATTATATTTTACATTGAATTGAACTACTTATGGTGTGTTTGGCAACCATATTTTAGGTGATTATGGAAGATTCTAGGAGATTGAAATTCTCATTTTTAAAAACTCAATCCCTTTGATAATCAGTGTTTGACATGTATATTAGAAGAAGGCTTTTTGAAAGAGAATCCCTTAATTTATAATATAGTAAAACTAGCTTATTTGAAGAATCCCCATCCCCTTGTTGATAAATTATTAGATTACTCCTTTTCTAATTATTAAATTTTTCAAGTTATAATATATGATGCCCTTTTATATCTTTTTATACCAATAAACTTCATCTTCAGCTAGTTTACCAAACATTTATTGGAAAATAAAAACTTCAGCTCTAGCTTCAAACAAAAACTCCAGCTCCAGTTTTAACTTTCAACTCTATCTCCATCTAATTTTGCCAAACACACGCTTATTATGGGTGGCGGCTAAATGGGAAAATAAATAGGTGGATCCGTAAATGCGTATCGGGTTTCATAAAGACAAGATTTAAAGCAAAGATCGAGAGTAACTTGAGCAATTGAAGGGGATGAGAATTCCTCCTTTTTCACGGGTGCATAAATGCTAGAATTAAAAGCAACAATATTAACGACATTTAGGTGGATGATAAATGGGTAGACGACCCAAATGGAATAAAAAAAGAAGTTGTCTCTTTTTTTACAAATAAATTCAATGAAGCAATAAAATCCCGTCCAAGTCTCAAGATGGAAGTCTCAAAAACACTCTCATGTAATGATGCTGGTGACATTATTTCCCCATTCAGTAAGAAAGAAGTAAAAGATGCAATCTGGGAAAGCGGTAGTAATAAAGCTCCAGGCCCCGATAGATTCAACTTTGCTTTCATAAAGCGATTTTTGGGGCTAATTCAAGATGATGTTATGCATATGATGGAAGTTTTCCATAGAGATGGATCTATCGGTAAGGTATGCAATTCTTCTTTCTATACGCTCATACCTAAATCTTGTGATCTAATGGACTTTAATGACTTCAGGCCCATATGTTTAGTCGGATTCATTCCGAAATTAATTTCAAAAGTTTTAGCAAATAGATTTAAAAAAGTCATTGGGTCTTTAGTGTATGAAACTCAGACTGCTTTTTTGAAAAAGAGGAGTATACTTGATGGGCCTTTAGTGGTAAACGAAATCATCTCTTGGGCTAAAAAAGCTAAATACGAGACTGTTTGGCTTAAAATAGACTTTAATAAAACTTTTGATTCTCTGAATTGGTGTTTTATTGATTCAATAATGGAGCAAATGGGTTTCCCTCAAAAATGGAGACAGTAGATTATTGTGACAACTCTCCAAATTAGGTACTGATTTACACTAAGCATGTGCATTCTTACGCTAATTTCCTGATTAAGTTTAAAACAAAAACTTCTGATGTGATGTAAGTCTAGCAGCCTAGTACTTTTAAACAAAAAGTATTACTAATACGTAAGTATTTAAGTCGCGTGCAAATGTGTCGGGACGAACCCGACAAATAAATACGACAAAAGTTAATGACACAACATAATTAATAATGCAATTATTAATTACGAGTACTATTGTATCTATAACCTATAGATAAAACGGGTTAAAAATACGTTTAACATAAAACGTATTATAAAACGAACAGAAACTATTTTAAAATGCGTTCAGAGACCAAGATGAGAAAAATTCAAATTTTCTCATTCATTTGGAAACATTCGTAACATTACCTCAAAATATGAACTCGAAATTCGACTGAAATTTGGCACTCAATTAAATGTTAGCAGTCCAATACAGAAGCTGTACAACCGTCAAAAATAATGAAAACATCATTATTCCGAATTTAAATAGCGAACTAGGAGAACATCTACAAGATAAAAATATACAATGTTAAATTTTATATTGTACTAATTATACCCGTACCCGAAATTAACGGGCTAAAAATAGCCACCAAACTTCAAGTATTTGAGGGACAACCCCTGTATACGAGCCATGCTCGTTCATTTTACCCTCCTTCTCCCATTCTTTCTGTGAACAATACATACACACACACAACAACTATCATCACCATCCACTTTCCTCTCCTTCTTCTTCATTGCTAAGCACACACACAAAAGGGCTAGTAGCAGCAGCAAGAAGTGGAGTAGAACAACAAGCCAGGAGCATCATCCTCATCATCTTCTTCGCATCATCATCGTCACCATCAACTTCACCTTTGTAAGGGACTTCAAAACTTTCGATTTTCATACTTAAATTTCGTTGTATAACATGTATATATATCATAATCCATGAATGTAACACATAAATTTGATGATTATATGTTGATTGTTCTTGAAATGGGTTATATGAA